>MU227850.1:433072-445314 GCA_018584345.1 Thuja plicata
TAATTGACTTAAGAACAATTGACCGAGACAGCGATGAATTTATCTAAAGATGGAATGATACAAGAGCTCAAAGTCTCTTGTCCTCACCCCAAATAAGTACTCTATTTATCTAATTTCCAATACTGAATCCCAAAGTCTTCACTCCTTGGAGTATTACAGCCACTACTCTCTATAGTAACCCCGATCTCCTGAAGCACAAAGTCTTCAGAAAACTTGGATTAAAGATGCTCCAGTGAAATAAACAAGTTAACTATTCAATCTGAATAAAAGGAATAGAGATTGACAAACTTTGAGTTGTCTTGAAAACCGAGACAGCAATTATCAGAACAATTGACCGAGACAGCGATGAATTTATCTAAAGATGGAATGATACAAGAGCTCAAAGTCTCTTGTCCTCACCCCAAATAAGTTCTCTATTTATCTAATTTCCAATACTGAAGCCCAAAGTCTTTAGCCTTGGAGTATTACAGCCACTACTCTCTATAGTAACCCCGATCTCCTGAAGCACAAAGTCTTCAGAAAACTTGGATTAAAGATGCTCCAGTGAAATAAACAAGTTAACTATTCAATTTGAATAAAAGGAATAGAGATTGAAAAACTTTGAGTTGTTGTCTTGAAAATTGATGAATGTTTTCTTATGTAGCATTTGTTAATCCTTGATTTAGATTGAATAGTTAACTTGTTTATTTCACTGGAGCATCTTTAATCCAAGTTTTCTGAAGACTTTGTGCTTCAGGAGATCGGGGTTACTATAGAGAGTAGTAGCTGTAATACTCCAAGGACTGAAGACTTTGGGCTTCAGTATTGGAAATTAGATAAATAGAGTACTTATTTGGGGTGAGGACAAGAGACTTTGAACTCTTGTATCATTCCATCTTTAGATAAATTCATCGCTGTCTCGGTCAATTGTTCTTAAGTCAATTACCGAGCCACCGATATTACTGTTGCAAGGCGAACTGTATGTGTTACAGTTCAGTTCTACTTGAAGCCACCTGCAGTAAGAAGGGAGCCTCCCCTATTGCTGAGAGAAGAGAGTAATCCCACACACTGCTGCCTAAAACACACATTTTGCAAGTTATAGTCTTCGTGACTTGCAAAATATTTAGCCAACAAGTATCAGACATATGAGAATTTTCATGTGTGGAAGTTCGTCATGGGACTTAATCACCGCATTTGGGGACCTGTAGATGTGCTAGTACCTCGCACCACAGATGAACCCTATGAATGAGCAATCCAACACGAATAGAAAATCAAGAATGATGATGCGGCTAGAGACAAAGGAAAGAAGAAATTCAGCTAGAAGCAAACTCCTCAAAACTTCAAGAAAAAGGGGTATAGAGGAAACAATTCCAATTTTAGAAAGGACAAATGGGGGCACAATGACTTCAAAAAGGAAGGTAATGGAACAAGTAAAAATCTTGAGAAGAAAGGACCAGCAAGAGGATGTTTCACTAGTGGCGGGGACCACTATGCCAATCAATGTCCCACAAAGATGCCTGGAGGACAACCACAGAAAAATTCCCTACCACCCCGGCAAAAGGCATTCCAACAAAGGATTCATGGAGCAATAGATAACCGGCAAGCGAATTATCAAATTACTCCCATTGTAACCACAGGTACACTATATGGCAATCCCATAACCATATTAATCGATACTAGAGCTACAAAATGTTTCATATCTCCTAGAATGTTGGGTGAATTTCCTAACTAGATTTATGGCTAATGCTTGGTCAGTAGAATACACCAACTAGTCAAGGGCTAGGATAGAGAAGTGTCTATTCGAAGCCAGGGTTGAGCTTCCAGGGTTCACTGTAGAAGTAAATTTGTACATGTAAACCCTAGGATCCTATGATGTAATTTTAGGAATGGATTAGTTATGGAGGCATAGGGTGAAGGTAGACTATTTCACCAAGACAGTAGAGTGTTTAGACAATAAAGGAAAAGAAGTCTAAATCCATGGAGTGCAGCGAGGAATCCAAGTTCAACAGATACCAGCTACACAACTCAAGAGAAGCAAAAGGAAGGGATGTCAATTATTTGTAGTTAAGATGGATGAGGTGAGAAATCCCAAGGAGATAGTATATCTCAATGATAAAATGATTGACGAAATGTTTGCTCCCCCCGAAAAGATGGAGGTAGAAGATTTCAGTAAGGCAAAGACTTTTGTAGAAAAATATCCCTACCTACAAGAGTTCTAGGATGCATTTCCAGTAGAATTACTAGGACTCCCTCCTAAGAGAGTGTTCGACTTTTCTAGAGTGTTCGACTTTTCTATTGATCTAGTACTCGGGACATAACCAATATCTAAGGCTCCATATAGTATGTCCACTGTTGAGCTAATGGAACTAAAAGCACAACTTCAAGAATTGCTCGCCAAAGGATTAATCAGACCTAGTGTGTCTCCCTAGAAAGCACCGATAATTTTTGCAAGAAAGAAGAATGGGACCTTACGCCTTTGCACTGATTACAAAATGCTAAACAAAGTCACGATAAAAAACAAATACCCTTTGTTGAGGATTGACGACTTGTTCGATCAAATAAGAGAAGCAGTTGTATTTTCCAAAATAAAATTGTGGTCTAGATATCATCAACTAAGACTTAAGGAGGGGGATATTCACAAAACTGCATTCCAAACTCGATATAGGCATTACGAGTTCACAGTGTTGCCTTTATGAATCTGAGAACAGTATATTTAAGTACTGCTTACTTAGATAAGTTTGTTCTAGTATTTCTAGATGATATATGAATCTATTCTGAGAATGAAGAGGAACTCTACCAGTATTTGCATATTGTACTACAACGCTTGCAAGAACACAAGTTATAAAAAAAAGCTATCCAAGTGCACTTTTTTTCCAAAGAGAAATGCAATATTTAGGAGACATCTCCACCAAAGGCATAGCCATGGATCCAAATCAGTGAAACTTGGGGACACATCCCCCTACCAAACACTCGAGTTTCTGGTACAAGGACATCTCGGGGACTTGGGGACGGGTACTTGGTGTCACCCCATCACCGCTCAACCTTCGTCGGAATGCAAGGACAACCACAAGTCCCCGGGACGTCTTGAGGACGCCTAGGAATCCCCTAAGTGTCTCAAGGACGCCCAGGAGTCCCCTGACAAGCAAATCAAATATATACATATATTTTTGGCTGATTGAAGGACATTTTCAGATCATTTGCCAACATAATATGGGCAGTTTATGAGGGTTTGTAGCTGTTATTACATACATTATTGCTAGTTATGTTGGCTACCCTAAATAAAAATCAGAACTGGAGTTTCTATGTCGGTGTTTCTATGTTTGCAATTCATGTGGTGCTACTGTCATATTTTTTATATAATATAAATCTTCCATTTGCTGATTTGACAATTTTATTTAGTATTCTAATTTCTAATAGTAATTAGAAATTCAATATTCAATTATAAAACTTCAATGATCAAGTATATTGTAGTTTGTATTTAGTATTTGACATTTGCAATTTTGCTATTTTACTTCTTATATTGTTATACATCTTTTCATAACTAGAATTCAAGTATTATATGTATAGTATATAGTATATACAGCACCACCACCCCCCCCCCCCCTCCTCGCCCCCCCCCCCCTGCCACCATGCCCCTATCGTCCCCTTGGTATCCCCAAATTGAAACCCTTTTTTTTCGGTCCCAGAAACTCATCTCACCATCCCCTTGGCATCCCCAAATTGAAGCTCTTTTTTCCCCCTGTCCCAGAAACTCGTCACCTTGTCCCCCAGTCTCCGAGGACCTGTGTTACACTAATCCAAATAAGATCAAAGGTATACTAGATTGGCCTGTTCCCAGAAATGTTCAAGAAGTGAGGAGTTTTATGGGGTTGGCAGGATACTACTTAAAGTTCATAATGAATCTCTCAAATAGCCTATCCAATTACTTCCCTCCAAAGAAAAGGTAAAAGATTTGAATGGATAAAAAAATGTCAGAATGCCTTTGAATACTTAAACGAAATATTAACTACTGCACCTATACTCAAGGTTCTAGATCCATCAAGACAATTCGTAGTAGTCACAAATGCCTCCAAGGAAGAACTAGGAGGAGTTTTGATGCAAGATGGACAAGTAATTGCTTACGAGTCTAGGAAACTGAAGAACTATGAGCGAAACTACGCTCCCCGTGATTTAGAGCTTGTAGTTATTGTTCATGCTCTTCAAGTATGGAAAAACTATCTCTTCGGCAAGACATTTGAGCTCAAATCGGATCATCAAGGTCTGAAATATATATTCACACTACCTAACCTAAATGCCCAACGGAGGAGATGGTTGGAGCTAATCTCCAATTTTGATTTTGAAATCAGTTATATAAAGGGTAAAGAGAATAGGGTGGCAAATGCTTTGAGCCACAGAAGACATATCCTCCGTGGTAACAGTCAGTACAGATTTCAGAACTAAAATCCTTCAAGAACTAGAAGAAGATGAATACTACAATCATGTAAGAGTGGCCCTACAAAATAACCCCCATGACTCCACGTACGAAGGTTTTCAATTTGAACAAGATGGACTATTAAGATACTAGGGACGAATGTACGTTCTCAATTCTTCGGAATTAAAAAGGTTAGTTCTAAAAAAGTACATTTTGCACCATACTCAAGCACCCAAGTGTCACTAAATTATTAGTTGATATTAAACCATTGTACTTCTAGAAAGGAATGAAGGGTGATGCTGCCGCCATATTTGTAGCAAGTTGTCTAGAATGCCAAAGGGTTAAAGTCGAAAAACACCCAACTAGGTTGTTACAACCTCACACCACACCTGAATGGAAGTGGCAGATCATTAGCGAGGATTTCATTCAAGGTCTTCCCATGTCTAGGAACAGACATAACACTATATTCGTGGTGGAAGATAGATTAACCAAGGTCGCCCGTTTTATTCCAGGAAATTTGACTGACAAAGCTCCCACTATAGCCAGGAAATTTGTACAGGAGATTTTCTAATTACACGGGATATCTGAGAAAATTATTTCAGACAGAGATGCTAGAATGACTTCCAAGTTTTAGAAAACACTATTTGTAGCTTTGGGAACTCAATTGAACATAAGTTCGGCATACTACCCAGAGACAGATAGACAGACAGAAAGGGTAAACCAGGTCTTAGAGGATCTCCTTAGAATGTACTACATGGATCAACAGTATAAATGGGAGGATTACTTGCCATCGGTAGAACTTGCTTACAAAAATTCTTATCAGTCAGCCACTAAGATGGCACCCTTTGAAGCACTCTATGGGAGAAGATGTTGGACGCCCATCAGTTGGGACAAGCTAGAGGATAGGATAGCCCTTGGTCCCAAGATGCTTTTAGAAATGGAAAAACAAGTACGATTGATCAAAGGACAATTAGCTAAAGCTAACAATGGACGGAAAAGCTATGCAGATGCTAAACGCACACCCAGACAATTTGAAGTTGGGGAGAAGGTTCTTAAGAGGGTTAAGCCCTACAAAAGTTCCATAAAATTTGGGAAGTTTTCCAAATTGGCGCCCAGATATGTTGGACCATTTGAAGTCCTTGAATTTATCAACCTTGTAGCCTACAGAATTGCTCTACCACAAGCTCTCGCCCAATTGCACAATGTATTTCATGTTTCTTATTTAAAGAAATACATAGCGGATTTTGAACATATAATTGACTGGAACTCCTTGCAGTTGTAGGATCCAGGAGTGGTAATGATCGTCACTCAAGATGCTCGAGGTAGGTAAGCTACGCTTATGTAACCACGAGGTTACTCAATGCAAGGTCCAATGGGACCAATATGGAGAAGACAGTGCTACTTGGGAGGATTATGATGAGATCCTCCAGAAATTTCCTCATTTGTTTTAATTTTCTAAATGTGTTAATAAACTCTATGGTATTATTTCGGAACATTGATAAATGGCAATCATCAAAGACGATGATTCGCAAGGGGGGGATATGTTACATCCTTTCCTTCTGAACCTTTTCAATAACTGTAATAATTGTTTCATATGAAGTATGATGAAAGTTAAGTGGAATTCATTTATTCAAATTAAGGAATTATGACTAATATGATTCTGATTTCATTTATATGGAATATTTACTCAATGATTTATACTTGGGATTTTATTCATGGATGGATAATGTTTTTACTATATTACAAATGGTTTATTGTTTATAATTTTGTGATGATGAAGATGACTAATCCTTCCTTGTCAGTGGGTGCAAGAGAAGATCTATCTCGCGAGCGGGGAAAGAGTATCATCAGACTGAGAGGATGTGGACACGTAGTGAAGGTCAAAAATGTCGTTCGAGCAGGAACCATAACTGAATAACTAGTCATTAGGTCCTGGGTGGGGTGTTGCCTTGGTTATGTCTAGTTGGTTGTCTTTTCTCTTCTGGTGTTTAATAAAGAAAATTGACCCTTTAATTAATTTCAGTGCATTGGATCCTTTCCTATTGATTTAAAGAAACAACCATGGTAATCTCTTCATTCATACTTGTTTGGTTATATATGTGTGTATACGTGTATGCCAATGATCATTAAATATATGAATGCTAATTACACAACCATACATAGACCCACGCATATAGTTGTATTCTAAAATGACCATGTGAATGTATCTATGATGATTGAGCAATTAAGTGTGTAAAGTGTAAATTGGCACAAAGTCCCTAGCATGTATGCATTTAGTTATATAAATACATATAAATAATATGCATAAGCATATGCTATATGTATACAAATATGTTTATGCATCTTAGCGCATTTGTCTTGATATCATTATTATTATTATTGGCTATTATAGTCAACCAAACTGGACAATTAAAATTATCTAATATTGTCTTCGGTGTTGGCTGCTTGCATGGCTTAGTAACTCTTCTTGCCACCTAATGGCAAGGAGTTGCATGCTTGGATTCTAGCCTTCCTTTTCTAAGCTCATCGGCTCATTTTGATGCATTCGCTGCTTGTGTAGGGGAGCTCTGCATATTTTTGGCTTGAGAAATTCTTGTGAAGTTTTCATCATAGTTTGAGTTGATAGCGCTCCTATGGAATCACCGTGCCAATTCTAGAAATCGACAACAAGATCATCAGGCATGATTTCTTCTATTACTAAGTCGTATCATGTAATGATATGCAATCAACATTCAATCATGGAATTTAGTCAATGATCTCTTTGCATTATCAATTATATGCAAATTTATTTATAAATATCGCATTGTCTTTAGATAAGCTTCTTGTTTGTTTTTTTTTCATTCATCACTATGCTGAGACAGCACTGATTCATAATTAGTTGAATCAAACCACACTGGAATGCCATTCTATTTGCATTGAATTCATGGCATTGATTTGCATTTACGGTCCATGCTTTTGGATCAATCAATCATTGTAATGATATATTGTTGTGCATATAGAATCAATTGCAGAGAGTTGTACCAATGAGACAGTCCTTTAATAGAATCATTTTGCTCTATTTCGAACAAGGCTTAGTTGCATCAATCTATATTGCATGATCCTCATTTCTTCTTCTAGCAAGAACCATGGAAATATTTCTATTGTCTGTAGTATATGGATTTATCTATATCACATGAGGAAGAGACCTCATAATCAGATGAGAAATAAGGTTTTGGACAGTTTATATCTGTTAAGTTTTAGGATGGCTGCAAATGTAATAGCACTCTATGTTGTATGTGTTTTCCAAATGCAGCAATCTCTCTTTCATTTATATTGAGAATGAGGCTAGGAGAGACATGTCCCTTCATGGGGCATGTCTATTCATTATTATGAGATTAATATAATGACAATTGACTATGTAACTACATAAATATATATATATACACACATATAATATCTCTAAATCATTATTATATTAATTTCTCCTAATACTATTTTAGATATATATCTATATATATTATATCTCACATAATATATATATTCAATAGTCTCATAGGATTTATTTGACAGAAGCTACAAAACATCAACACTCCCACTTAGCTAGGGAGGATAAACACAGGATATGATATTACCTCAGCGTAATATCAAGAATGGCATGTTTAAGAATATCTTTGATTAGAAGATATTCACCATTAAATATCATCTCATGATATCAAGAGTAATGGCCACAAAATATCAAGTCACATGATATTCACCATGTACTCAGAGTAATGGCCTTAGAATATCAAGTTGCGTGATATTCACCAAGTACTCAAAAAATGTCCATAGGTAATGTGCACATGTATCCTCAATGATACTTACCACAGGAACATTCATGGTCAGTTTAAGGAACTTAATCCACCATGCAAGATATAATCTATCATGATCTGTCTCAGACATCATAAGATGTCCATCACAATAGAAGACCATGGTCTGTTTAAGGAACTTAATCCACCATGCAAGATATCATCTATCATGATCTGTTTCAGACATCATAAGATGTCTATCACTATAGAAGGTCAAGTTATTGTAAGAACGTCACCTTCCAATAACTTTTACAAATACAAGTGATAATTATTTTGAAGTCGCCACTTCCTCATGATGTACACAAGGGGCAGGCCCATTAAAAATATGGAGTCACACACATGACATCCACCATGCTTCAATGCAGAGGGTGGAAACAAGGGATTTCACCTCGAAATTCTCACAGAGAAGAACTCATTGAGCAGATATCAATCTGTTGATCTTTTTATCCAAGATTGCTTAAGATAACCTGTCAACTCCCTCTGAATCTGATATCAATCTTCTGAACTCCTCATCCAAAGTTACCTCTGAAGTGTCAAACTCCCTCTGAATCTGATATCAATCTTCTTTTCCTGCAAGAGCATCCCCGGAAAAGATCAAGGCAAATAGCTCTTATAGTACGTATAGAAATACAGATGAGAGAGAGACTACAATGAGTAGGTAAATGTAATATTCAAAGATAATAGATACTTATCTGTGCATCAACATCCTTGACACAAGTTGCTTCAATGAAGGTCCATATACATCAAATCAGAAAACACCTTCTCAAATTATTTGAGAGACATCTCCCCTTTGAATTGTCTCCCCACTAAGGATGGTTCAAATGGGAATGTAACATTGGTTATTATTCCCCCCCACAATGTAAAATTCCCACTCTTATATCATTGAACAATTCTTATGTCTTCTTGTGAAATGACTTGATTGCTCCAAGAGAGGTGACACTATAATTAATGCTTGCTTTCTAGAAAGAGACACCCTTCTTTGAATGCGTACTTCTTTGTTAATGCTTGACTACAATCATAACAAACTAATATATCTCTTTAATGAAAGTCGCTACAAGGTCTAACTAATCATTTGTGTATACTTTGCAAATTCATCGTCCTCAACCTCTTACTAAACAACGCTTCTTTTCTTTAATCAAGTCACTTTATTCAAATATTAGTGCGTAAATTGTCTTCAATGAATCGCCGCATTCAAGAATGACATAGTTGCCAATATAATCGCTGATGTTTGCTTCTTAACAAATCTGCTACAATTCACTTGACTTTATTCTTTGCACTTGGTGTGGACAAAATTCTGCAACACTTCACTCACTGGATTTTACATAGACCCGTACACAGTCGATTATAACTTTTGAACCCGACATTTTCTCTCCAATGACCCGTACACAGACGGTCATAACTTTTGAACCCGACACTTTCTCTCCAATCGCTCTGGTGAGATTCTTCGCAATTTGTTTATCACCAACATATCCAAAATGCAGAAAAATCCAACGGTGTATTTGTGAGATATGGTCCCTGTACTGAGACTATATTTTATGAGACAGTCACACATTCACCATCAACAAACTACTCTCTTACATTTGCAGTCTGGCTCTAATACCATGTTAAGTTTTAGGATGGCTGCAAATGTAATAGCACTCTATGTTGTATGTGTTTTCCAAATGCAGCAATCTCTCTTTCATTTATATTGAGAATGAGGCTAGGAGAGACATGTCCCTTCATGGGACATGTCTATTCAATATTATGAGATTAATATAATGACAATTGATTATGTAACTACATAAATATATATCTATATATATTATATCTCACATAATTATATATATATATATATATATATATATATATTCAATAGTCTCATAGGATTTATCCGACAGAAGCTACAAAACATCAACAATATTTGATGCATTTATGCATGTTAGAAAGTCTTGTATTTACCTGAATTGAGTTTGTAACTTAACTAAAGCTAAGTCTGGATTGGGTTGAATAGTTACCTTTGTAATTCAATTTCTATTTTGAATCCTTAGGGGTTGTAAAACATGGGTAGAGATTAAGGGTTTGTATATCCTGGGAGGACAATATGCTACCTAATCTGAATCATTATAGTATGGGTTATCAAGGTGAATCATGGTCAACTTAGGGGCTTAGGAATGTGTCATAAGGCTGAGAAATGTTGGTATCATGTTTACGTTTGGATGATGAGTCAGTAAGGTCATGGAAACCTAATTAAGAAGTCATAAGGACTCTTAACAAGTCTGGTGGTGACAATGACAGCACGAAGTACAATGCTTGTGCCTATAAAACCTTGGTCAAGGTGGTACTATGCTACGAGTAGTAGTTGTTAGTCACTAGAACCAGTAGGGCAATGTCTAGCTACGAAGGTCACCCTGATAGGAAAATATGTCTATAGGTTGATTGGCTAAGACAGATGTAGGTTCTACTCCAAGTCTTGAACGCCACGAAAAATTGAATCTCGTGTTTGCATTCCCTTGGGAAGCGTCGGGCCACTTCTGTGTGGAAGTTGTGCGGGAGACCATTTAGGTCAAGATCATAAGATCAATGGTTGGGTGGTAAAAAACCCTGATGATACTCTTTTTCCCCTAAGGAGGTTAGGAGCCCGATGTTAATGTTTGTAGCTTCAGTCATATGATCATTAGTATACATATAATATATGTTGATTAATAATAATATATTATGTATGTTATATTATTATTAATCATTGAAATTTAATATTCAATAATAAATTATTATATTATTCTTAATTAATAATTGATTGATGAAACATTATAAGATTGATTAATTTATAATTAATGGGAAGAGGCACGTCCTTTCTTATAAATAATAATGAATAGACATGTCCCATGAAGGGAAATGTCTCTCCTAGCCTCATTCCCAATATAAATGAAAGAGATTGTTGCATTTGAAAAACACATACAACATAGAGTGCTATTACATTTGCAACTATCCTAAAATTTAACATGGCATCAGCCAGACTACAAATGTAAGAGAGTAGTTTGTTGAAGGCGAATGTGTGACTATCTCATAAAATACAGTCTTAGTGTAGGGACCATATCTCACAAATCCACCGTTGGATTTTTCTGAATTTTGGATATGTTGGTGAAAACCAAATTTTGGAGAATCTCACCAGAGCGATTGGAGAGAAAGTATGGGGTTCAAAAGTTATGACGGACTGTGTACGGGTCTATGTGAAATTCTTGAAAGCGGCTTTCATTAAAGAGATATATTAATTTGTTATGATCGTGGTCAAGCATTAACAAAGAAGAATGTATTCAAGAAAGTGTGTCTCTTTCTAGAAAGAAAAAATTTATTATAGAGTGTCACGTCTCTTAAAGCAATCAAGTCATTTCACAAGAAGACATGAGTATTGTTCAACGATATAAGAGTGGGAATTGTACATTGTTGGGGGAGAATAATAACCAATTTTACATTTCCAATTGAACCATTCTTAGTGGGGAGATAATTCAAAGGGGAGATGTCTCTCAAATAATCTGAGGTGTTTTATGATTTGATGTATATGGACCTTCATTGAAGCAACTTGTGTCAAGGATGTTGATGTGCAGATAAGTATTTATTATCCTTGAATATTACATTTATCTACTCATTGTAGTATCTCTCTTATTTGTATTTCTATACGTACTATAAAAGTTATTTGCCTTGAATTTTTCCGAGGATGGTCTTGCAGGAAAAGCAGAATTGACGTCAGATTTAAATGGAGTTTGATGCTCCATCAGAAGCATCATTGATGAGGAGATCAGATGATTGATATTCAGAGGGAGTTTGAAAGTCCATATGTGACTATATGATTTCAATAGGCCTGCCTCCTATGTACATCATAAGGAAGTGACAACTTCCAAATGATTATCACTTGTATTTGCAGAACTTATTGGAAGGTGATGACCTTACAATAACTTAAATCATGATATACATTATTTATAATGTTGAAACAGATCATGATGAATTAAAGCAACAACTAAGTGTTAGATGTCATTAAATTGACGGTCTATGAG
>MU227850.1:445859-461678 GCA_018584345.1 Thuja plicata
TCATGAGGATGATGCTTTTATTGCTTACATCATATGATTGATGTTGTCAAGTGTCATATAAGTGTTGACATTGGATTGATTTATCCTCTCTAGCTAAGAGGGAGTGTTGATGTTTTGTATAGCTATGGTGAGGATCATAAGTGTTGACACAGGAGACCACTACGCATTATGTTTGATCATCCTCCCTAGCTAAGAGGGAGTGTTAATGTGTGTAGCTTCAGTCGTATGATCATTAGAATACATATAATATATGTTGATTAATAATAATATATTATATATGTTATATTACTATTAATCATATGAAATTTAATATTCAATATTAAATTATTATATTATTCTTAATTAATAATTGATTGATGAAACATTATAAGATCGATTAAATTATAATTAATGGGAAGAGGCACGTCCTTTCTTATAAATAATAATGAATAGACATGTCCCATGAAGGGACATGTCTCTCCTAGCCTCATTCCCAATATAAATGAAAGAGAGATTGTTGCATTTGAAAAACACATACAACATAGAGTGCTATTACATTTGCAGCTATCCTAAAATTTAACACCCGAGGTAAAGATAATTGAGATTGAACCATCAAGTCTACCAAGTTCTATGATTCACTCTTTTATTCAGTAATAAGTAAAGGAAAAATTGTTAATTTCCTCTTCATATGAAATCAGTTGTTGAATTCTTTCTTTCAGTATTAAACAAAAAGGATTGAGTTAGTTGATCAGACTTCAATGTGAAGTTAGTTATAAATTCTCTTTTTCAGTTAGATAGCAAACTTCTGATATTCATGTTCATAGGAGCAGGAAAGCAATTATTTCTTTTGTTATAATTTAAGTAAATTCCCTTTATTCTTATATTCAAGTAGTTAGATTTGGTATGTTACATAGTGTCATGCCCCTGCCATGTTACAAGCAATCACAATTCACAAACCCTATTAATACGCATTGAATAATATACCCTTGGCAGCCGGCTAAGACAACAAATATTCAATATTGGGCCGAGTATCAGTTTATTTATCTTGGCCGAATTATTACAAGACGATACCAGGGATGGGATTCAAATGAATTAAATCTAGAACTCTTTACAGCCAAACCTTTTAGTGTTGTTGCCTCTTTGAAGAAATTAAAAGAAATTAAATTTATATGCTAATGAGCTGACTACACTTATGCGCCCACAAAAAAAACATATATAAACAAACTTTAATCACCCAAGTAACATATAAAAAAGGAAGAAGTTTTAGAGCAGCAGCAATTATCATTAGAGAAGGCGGAGATTAATATTAATATGATTACTAAGAGTAGCAATTTATTAAGACAGCAATCAGCTTAGAGACCTATTAACCAAAGGACCCCTCCTTCAGAGAAGGTATGTCCATAGCGAAGTGTGGTGTCTCCCAAAATAAAACCGCATTCATTCAGAAGGAATATGAAGGTATAGAAGGAACATAAAGTAGGGTTAAAAAGGGGAAGCCTACAATGTATATCGCTCAGATTTTAGCAGAAAAACATATCAATCAGATTTGTGTAAAAATATGATATCACTCCTTTACTTGCACAATTGTGAACAAGAATGAATGCATGAGCAGAATCGTGAAGTGGAGCAGATATAAATTAATAGAATGGTATACTAAGATCATTCAATGAAGAGGATGGGATAATAGAGCAGATCTGGATGAGGTTTATGAGAGATTTTGGGCAGAACTGAAGTAGAGTTGGAGCAGTTTTAGAGCAGAAATAAGTGCACAGAGTATTAAAGATAAATCATATACATCAGCAGAAGAGACATTCTGCAGATTGAAACAGAATTAGCAAGCAAATATGAATACCAGGGAAGATCAATCCAGTCAGGAAACAAAATACAATCACATTGAAGAGATCAGGAAGAGCAGCAGAATATATAGAAGAAGCATTCAAAACAAAACCCCATAAATCTGAGATCGAGTTATTAAAGTCTAACAGAAAATATTTTAAGTAGATTAGTCTTCAGACGAGGCATAATACAGCAGCCTGATATCATTTCAAATCTGCCATTCTTGGCACTTTCCTTCTCACAATCAATTGTGGTATATATATATACATGTTGCTTATGCATAATAGATAATGCTTAACTGTATGTTCACATGATAGAATATAAGTAATGCCTGACTGTCTGAAACCCATATTGTAGGAAGGGCCTAGGGTGTAAGAGGAGGGATATAAGAGAGTCATGTAAGTAGGCCATCCTAGATTGACTATATAACTGGCTCCTAGGGACAAGAGGGCACTTACATAGGACCAAGAAAGCCCTTACGACCTCCGCCCAACTCTGCAAGATGGCACTTGTCTTTAGGAGGATGAGACATTGATAGGGAAAGCAGGTACAAGCAAACCACTAAGTAAGCAAAGAGGGCTCTGACACACATCCACTATTGGGCTTAGTATAGAAATGGCTTTGGGCGGACCTAACATGTTTGTTCTTCCAAATCCTAATATGCTTGCATAATATTATTTTCCATATATGAATATGGCATGATCTTATCTAACCCTAATGATTGAATATATATATATATATATATATTTGTAGATGTTGTTTATGTTATGATCGCGGGATTCAAATCTACGATCACATTATTTGAAGAAATATTAACTTGGTAAGGTGTAACCTTAACTTAATTTGTTGCAATTGTGATTCTAGTACAAATTATAGGGCAAATTAGGAAAGGGGCATTACAAATGGTATTAGAGCATAATATTGTCAGCCTAGGAGAAAAACCCACTTTAATCACCATCTAATTAGGGTTAAGTATTCAACCCTTTTTCTTAAGTAGGTTGAAAAAAAATTGAATAGGTCAACATTGCATTTCTATATGTATTGGTACCCTTAACTACATGTCTAATATTAGCATTTTTATTCCATGTGTATTTTATATGCATGTTCTTCACATGTATGCCTTGGTTTGCTTCATGAGTGATGGACTTCAGCATGTTTACTCCATGAGAACATACCTCACTATGCTTTGTGCCTTTGCATATTGCTTCATGCCTTACGTGTATGATGTGTATTATTGCTTCATGCCTTTACATGTCTGATGTGTATTTATGTATTACTTCATGCCTTACATGTATGACATGTATTTATGTATTGCTTCATGCCTTACATGTCTAACGTGTATTTAAGTGTATTGCTTCGTGCTTTACATGTTTGAAGCGTATTTTATAGATTTACCCTGGGACGCATTTCCGGCATAATTTGACCCATCCCAGAATCGGGGACATCTTAGAAGCTTGAAAACTTTTGGAAACCCGTCCTTGGCTGTCCCATAAAAAAAATCAAAATAATGTTTGAGTTTTGATAATTTGTTTGACTTCCACTCTCATGTGAACTCTCAATTTAAATTATTTAACACAAACGTTATATGTTAAGGTTCTATAATGTATAAAAGCATGCTTTATCCATGTTTTCATATGAATATTAAAATTTCCGTATATATTTTAAATTTTCCCTATCTTTTATATAGCCATCCCCACTATCGTCCCCTACCATCCCCTGATACAGGAAAAAAATATCCGTCCTAGAAACCCATTTCCCCGTCCCCTCTTTCTGGAAACCCAGGGTAACATAGGTATTTATTGCTTCATGCATTATGTATGATTCATGTTTTTCATGTATTCATGTGTATGATTCATGCCTTACATGTATTCATGTGTATGATTCATGCCTTATGTGTATTCATGTGTATGATTCACGCCTTTTGTGTACTGTCGTGTATGATTCGTACATGTATCCATGTGTATACTCCATGCTTCGTGCGCTAACGTGTATTCATGTGTATGCTTCATGACTAAGTGAATTTATGTGTATACTTCATGCACTACATATATGCTTCATGACTTAAGTGAATTTGTGTATACTTCAAGCTTTGTGCGCTACGTATATGCTTCATGACTTAAGTGAATTCATGTGTGTACTTCATGCTTTATGCACTACGTGTGTTCACGTGTATGCTTTGTGACTTAAGAAAATTCATGCTTATACACTACATGTAATTATGTGTATGTTTCATGCCTTAAGTGTGTTCATGTTCTTTACACCCTATGTGTAATTGGGTGCATATTTCATGCTCTTTTGTGTGTATGACTCATGCCTTATGCATATAGCTAAATACTCCATGCTTTAAGAGTTTGATTCATGTCTATTGTGTTGATTCTATGAATACTTATAAATGTTTCAAGAGCTAAAATCTTGCATTCAAATCAAAACAAGGTACATTCTTTAAGCAAACATGAGTCTCACTATTCCCTAATAAACATGGGCAAGACTCTAGTCAAACAACTGAGGGATTGTTGGACAAACGATGCCATACAAATCTGTAAGGGTAGGAAGAAAACGCATACCCTAAAGTGACAGTATGAGAACTTGATGAGTGTAGAAAATCTGCCATTCACAATATATTCATGAAAAACAATAGCAAGACATCTCAAGTGGTAATTCAGTCGTGTCCCAGATATCAACATGATATTCAACCAAAACATTCTTTATACAGACAGTACTAACATCGAGTTGAGTCACTATTATTAACTCTTCACAGCAACTTCTAGACCCATCAAGATCAAACATCTTTCATGATTCTCTAAAATTGTCATAAGGTCTCTTAGCCATTGACTTAGACATAATCATCCCACAACTTCTGGAGTAAGAAACCCAGTCACCCAATCATGAATAGAACACCAGGGTGGGGTAAACATTATTAAAGGTTTTATGTGTTCCACCGTCACAGTCATAATCCATGCATGATAATCCCTGTTCAGGAAACTATTCCAATCTGTTTACCACTACATACATAGTGAAGTATCACTAGATCATGTTCAACATTGAAACAAGTTTTGAAACCAAAAAAAGGTATAGAACCAGATTGTACGCAGCAATCTATCACTATGAATATTGAACAGTCAAACTCAGAACATTACACCTTCCCTTGGGTCATAGATGTGTGCCATGCTTCTAATCCTCATCTTAATATATGTAAAGCACACCCTTGCTATGATTCAAAGATATATCCATGATGCTATGCAAGCAAAAGTTAGGATGTTGAGAATTATTGATGAAACCTAATATCAGAGTGGCACAGCAGAAGCAAATCACATTACAAACTCTAAAGGGTTGAATTGGGATCCTCATGGTAACAAAAGATTCAATGGGCAAAATGAAACTATCATTGCTTGAGGATAAGCAATCTTGGGAAGGCGGACCCCCCCATCATGTTAGGAGGAATCGCAGCTCAAAAACCCTATTAATAGGCATTGAATAATATACCCTTGGCAGCTGACTAAGACAAAACGATCATTCATATTGGGCTGAGTATCAGTTTATTTACTTTGTCCAACTTGTTACAGGACAATAGTAGTGATAGGATTCAAATAAATTAAATTTAGAACTCTATACAGCCGACCCTTTTAGTGTTGTTGCCTCTTTGAAGAAATTAAATTTATATGCTAATGGGCCAACCACACTTTGGCGCCCACAAAGAAACATATATAAACAAAGTTTAATCACCCAAGTAACATTAAAAAAAGGAAGATTTAGAGGAGCAGCGATGTATCATTGGAGAAGGCAGAGATTAATATTAATATGATAACTAAGCGCAGCAATTTATTAAGGCAGAAATCAGCTTAGAGGCCTATTAACCAAAGGATACCTCCTTTAGAGAAAGCATGTCCATAGAGAAGAGTGGTGTCTCCCAAAACTAAAAGAAAACCTAATCCATTCAGGAGGAATATGAAGGTATAGAAGGAACATAAAGTAGTGTTAAAAAGGGGAAATCTACATTGAATATAGTTTAGATTTGAGCAGAAAAACATATCAATCAGACTTGTGTAAAAAATATGGTATCACTCCTTTACTAGCACAACAGTAAAGAAGAATGAATGCATGAGCAAAATCGTAAATTGGAGCAGATATAAATGAATAGAATGTATACTAAGATCATGTAATGAAGAGCATGGGATTATAGAGCAGATCTGGATGAGGTTTATGAGCAGATTTTGGACAGTACTAAAGTAGAGTTAGAGCAGTTTTAGAGCAGAAGTGTGTACAGTGGAGTACTAAAGATAAATCATATACATCAGCAGAAGAGACATTTTACGGATCGAAACAGAATTAGCAAGCAAATACGAATACCAAGGAAGATCAATCCAGTCAGGAAACAAAATACAATCAAATCAAAGAAATCAGGAAGAGCAGCAGAATATATATAAGAATAATTCAAAACAAAACCCCATAAATCTGAGATCAACTTATTAAAGTCTAATAGCAAATATATCAGGGAGATTAATCTTCAGACAAGGCATATACAGAAGCCTGATATCATTTCAGATCTGCTATTCTCGGCACTTTCCTTCTCACAATCAATTGTGGTATATATACACCTGTTGCTTATGCATAATAGATAATGCTTAAGTGTATGTTCACATGATAACAAAAAAGATATGCCTGACTGTCTGAAACCCATCTTGTAGGAAGGGCCTGGGGTGTAAGAGAAGGGTTATAAGAGGCTCATGTAAGTAGGCCATCCTAGAGTTGACCATATAACTAGCTCCTAGGGACAAGAGGGCACTTACATAGGACCAAGAAACCCCCCGATGACCTCCACCCAACTCTGCAAGATGGCACTTGTCTTTAGGAGCATGAGACATTGATAGGGAAAAAAGGTACAAGCAAACCACTAAGGAAGTAAAGAGGGCTCTGATAGACATCTACTCTTCGACTTAGTGTAGAAATGGCTTCGGGCGGACCTATCATGTTTCCGTTAGCATGTTTGTCATTGATGTCGCAAACTGAAAGTCTGAAACAAAAGGTAATACAATTTATATTTAATAAAGCTTGGGAGATTTATTGAATCCCTTACCTGAGAATGGATCGTTATTAATCTGACCTGACAGAGCAGAGACAGAGATATCCTTTTGTTGATTGAGGAAGCTTGATTGGACACAGATATATAGTCATATGCTAAATACAGTTTATAAGAAATGACACTAAAACTTCCAAACGTTATAAGGTTCCAATTTATTCCCGCTGGGATCTTCTGTTCATAGTTCAAAATATCGTTATCGGCAACTTATCGCCAAGGGCAAAAAAATATTGGGAATAAATCAGCAACTTATTGGCAAAAATATCAGGAACTTAAAAAATTGCTTAAATTTAAATAGAAATGCATTTTTTTTGCAAAATTCAATGAGATGCATCTAATGAGTCAGTAAATGAGTAAACAAACCAAACAAGCTGAGTCTAGATATATTTAAATGCAAATATGGTACAAAATCACATTCTCGTGTGGAATGCTGATGCTGGTAGCCATAGTTTGATAGTCTGAACTCTGAAGCAAACTAAAAATAGCAAATTGTCTTTCTAATTCTACAAGTCAATACAAGTACAACATCAAAATAGTCTACATCTTCCTCTTCCCCTTCCCAGCAACTCTAGTAAAAACTACTGGAGTGGAATGGGGTCTAGCCCTAGAAGTTTGTTTTGGCTATGACTGTCCATGTGCCTCCTCCCTCTGCACAACTGGTTGTGACTTGACCTTCATCCTAGATGTAGATGGTGATGACACTGGCAATGACTCATCATTTGAATCCTCCTAAATGTCATCCAATCCCACTGCGAATCCACCCTCCTCCATAGTCTGCCTCTCCAAATCATAGATCTCATCCTCTATGAACAATGAAGGCTTCTCTTGTGATGTCCAATCATAGTATGGATCTATGTCATCCAAATCAAGTGGACCAGGTGGTGTTCCCTTTGCCTTTCTTACGCCAAACCAAAGGTTATATTGCACAAAGACAAGGTCATTGAGGCATTTTTGTGCTAACTTGTTCCTCTTCTTTGTGTGAATGGCCTCAAACAAGCTCCAATTGCGCTCAAACTGGATGAACTACAAGGCTGGCATAAGATTCAGAGGGCAAGTCTTTGCAAATTTGGGGCATTTCCACCCCAATTTCACCACCAAGCATCTACAAAATAAAATATTAAAGAGTTAGAAAGCAAGGTGAAAACATATTTTAGTAACTTAGTTTTATCTACTTATCATGCATGTGAAAGACTCCAAAAATCCAAATATTGTACCTAGGGTTTGAGTGTTTCTTCCTCTCTTTGCCACGTCTGAAGAAAATAGCTTACCCATTGCATTCTAGTACACTTCCAATTCGGCCACAACGAGGTGTCTCACCTCAACCTTGGGTACCATCCTCTACATGCATTCAATGAGGCCCTCCATGACCTCTCCATTGGGATCCAAGTAGGATGGAGAGAAGCGAAAACGAGGGTTGAGGAAGTACCCCACCGCATGAATGGGTTGGTAGAGCTAATTGTTCCACCTCTTATCAATAATTTCCCACATGGGGTCAAATTTGAGGTTGTCCCCCTTGTAATTTTTGATAGCCGCTTTAGCCCTATCCATGGCCTCATAAAGATACCCCATTGGGGTTTGATCCCTATCTACCTAGCGGAGAACTCTAACCAAGGGCTACAACACCTACAATTGAAAAGTAGAAAAAGATTATCATTGATCATTAGAGACTAGAGTTACAAATTAATAACGAAATACTTGATTCTTGAATACAAAAAAAAAAAAATATTCAACTTTTGAAGTTTCTAAATTACCTTCACAATTTTTGTAGTACTTTGTGCAAATTGGTTGTCGAAGACAATCAATGCAACACTTTCTCCATCAAGCTTCTTTGAATAACTTGAGTTTAATCATGGTTGACTCACAAACATTTGCTTCAAAGTTGTCAAAGAAGTAATAATACTTTGCAACGTTAAGAAAATCATTGCAAACCTTGCGACACTTGCTCTAACCAACTCCTTCCCTTCAGTGTGTTCTCTCATCAAGCAGAGAACTCAAGGGTGATTGTAGATGTATTTTGTTATCTTTCTTCTATCCTCTACAATCAGTCTCACCCAATCCAATTTTCCTATGTCCTCCAAAAGAAGGTCAAGGACATGCGCTGCACAAGGAGACCAAAAAAGTGTACCATATTTTTCTTGGAGGATCTTACCCATTGCCACATATGTCGTTGCATTGTCGGTTATGATTTGCACCACATTATCAATCCCCACCTCCATCACAACTTGTTCTAACATTAGAGCCAAAGTTTCAACTATTTTTACCTTGTTGGAGGCATCCCAGGTATACAAAAAGACCACTTGATCCTTGTAAGAAAACAAAAAATTGATGATGGTGCGGTTTTTTCCATCTGAAAGAATGGTTTAGCCAAATTGGTTCCATTGTAATTTTTGCTCTTCTACCACATCTTTGGCCCTAGAAACTGCATCTATGAGAAACCTACAAGTACGAAGTAAAATAAACGTTAAGTACACAATTTTGATTAAAAAAATAACTTTCATTCAACAAAAATAAGTAAAACTCTAAAACATTTTAAAAATTAAAACAAGTGAACTAATCTCCCACTCAAGTCTGCAGGACAAGGCGCCTTGTAGCCCTTTCCCACCACAGTAATTCCCGTAACAAAATTCAGCCAATATGGACTTGCTGCAATATTGAAGGGGATGTTTAAGTACCAGAAATCGGCACATTGAATGTCTACTTGCCGATGCACATCGTTGTTCCACCTAGTACCCTCCAATGATGGTTGTGCTCCAAGTGTGTTTCTATGCACAAAAAATCTATATATGAAGATGATTGTGGCACAGATGGTGGTGGTCTACTAGAAGCAGCAGAAGTGATAGCCGGGGGCAATGGATTTGCAGATACGTGGGCCATGAAGAGAGCCCACTTTGCCCTCAAGTGCTGCTTCTTCTTCTTCAAGGTTGGTTGGGATACCTTGTCACAACCCACATTATTTCATTATGATCCTTTATATTTTGAGTGGAATCTAAATTGTTTTAGCAAAATCCAAAGTTCATACTAATAATGGTGATTAGAAAATAATAAATGATTCTTAAAAAGAAGACATAGTGGGATACCTTGAAATTCAAAAATGGCTGCCCTCGTGGCTAATTTTCCCCTTTCCCTTTGCATTTTTTTTTCTTCTTGGGCAGCAAGCAAGGCATTCATCCAGCAACTATCGCTCAAACTGCCTACTCGAGCATAGACAGAAACTCATCTTTTATGACAACAATAGCGAAGTGGTATGCAATCACCACTGGTGAGCATTGTTTTCCCATGAAAAACGTCTCCCATAGAATCTTCTAAGCACCAATGCATGACAGCAGATTCCTTCTCAGAAGGCACGAAAGAAAAGTGAATTCCCCCATTCCAATCCCCACCATGCACAACAATTATGCCTCCTTTTACAAATACATTGAGATTACCCAAAATAGAAATGGCTCTCTGACATTTCCTAGCCATTTTCAAAACTTGATGGCTAACACTGCTTATTGCCATTGCTTAACCTTGCTTTGATACCATGTTAATTTTTTATACCAGGAATGAAAATAAGCAGCAAAACATCAGAAAGGGAACAATAAGACAACATTTTGTTGATATTTTCCAGATTTCAACAAGGAATACATCAATCTATAGAAATCTAACAAAACTAAGCACAGGATAATGACAAAGTAAACTTCAAAGGAGGATAGCTAATACCCGGAAATGAAGTTCTAAACTGGTCTTGGATTTGTCTTCAAACCCTCTCGGTATGTGTGCTCAAATGTGCAATCCAAATCTGCCCACCTAGGGCTTGTTCAAAAGCTGCTACTCCATATTTATCAAGACCAATGTTATTGATCCTTAGATGTCCGAATTTCAGGTCTGAAATTCGCTGGTGTATATCACAATGATTTGATTTGATCTGCACTCTTAGAATGCACAAGAATGATACCTTAACATACAGACCGCAATAGTATAGTATTGGATCGTATGTGTAATGGCTGCCAAGTGTACAAAACATACTGCTGTTATGATTTATTTATATACATATCAGATCGCATTCTAAATCTGATGTATATTGCACTGAAAATCACAAATGTGAATGATGAGATCGCTGCCCTCATTCCCAGCACTAGTCGCTACAAAATTCGCTTCTCAAGGAATTTGCTCCAGCACTGTGAATTCGCTTCTCCAATGCACTCTAATGCAGGTATGAAACGCCTTCCAATTTAGCTATGATTCAAGCTTCAAAGCTGGATAAATTCGCTGCCTAGAAATTGCTAGTTGAATCCATAAGGAGAGATCTCATGTTATGTTTTTGATGATTCTCTCCTTTGGATTCGATCACCTTATTTATGTGATGAATTCATCCACAAGGAGGCCGACTTGGACTTATAAAATCCATTTTAGTATTAAAGCCAAGAGGCCGACCTTGGGCCCTCAATTAATTCATTTAACATATATATCAATTTTGGTGATAAACAATAAATAATAAATATTGCCAATATTTATTATTATTATTTATCATATCGATTTGTTGCTCAAGCAAGAGGATGTTTGCCGTAAAGGCCATAATATTAACACATTTATCCTAGGAAAACCCTCCAACTTGAGAGGAAAAACTCAGCCACACCAAAAGAATATCTCTTTTATTAAATAATAGAGGTCTGAGTACAATGCTTCCAACTGAATACTGCAAACTCTTCAACTTATAACATATATCAGAATTGACTCCATAGACTATCTATATTTGTTGTATAGAATAACCCAACTCAGCAAGCATCGCCTCACACAAAGCAATGATATATTATATATACAATGTCGAGGCTCTTCAAAAACGTAACTCCTCAAGATTTGAACCAAGAGACTCTTCATATTATAACCGGAAGTCTCTTCATTTTCCAAATGCGTGTCTCTTCATATTTCCAAACGCGAGTATATGAAAGAGTACCATCGCAGGTAATCAGAATATCTGCTGCAGCTACAAACATCAACACTAACTACTTGTATATCCGATAGAGATAAATCAAACTCTCTATTTATAGATGCATTGAATTTGTGAAAGGTGATGTGGTGATCAAATGAGTGAAATGTAAAGGTTTCATCAAAGTCTGAAGAAAAGTGCTGTGAACATGAAACTGTGATTGAAGAATAAAAACAGTATTATGAGTGTGGAGTGCTTCAAAAGGATTAGCAAAGCTTCTCTGGTGTGAAGAATTATACCTTGCATTGAAGAATAGTAACTGTTGAAAACTGCGAGTACTGAATTCTGAGGTAAAAGAAAGATAACTGAAAGTGAACATCAGGTATCCAATTTTTGTTTAGAAATCTACTTAAAAGTAATGTTTTGCAGTGGTAAAATTCTGGATTCTGATTTGATATAATTTAAAGCATAAGTGTGTTTCAGAATAAGATATACATGCAGATATATTCTTCCTGATTGTTTACAGTTTTCTGGAAGACTTGTAATTATTTTCAGACTGGAATCAATGTGTAGAAATTACACTCTAGTTATGTTTGTTTGAAATCAGTTTAGAGGGGTTATTAGCATTTCAGATTGAAGTCATTTTACAGAGAAATATCAGAATTGTCTCATTGCATCATAACCCCAATTCATTCATATTTGTAAAAGGGAAATCACAGAATTGTATTTTTAATTCTTGTACATTTTGAGCAGGTGATCAAGTTATTGGTGAGTTGGTACTCACATAAGGCCATTTCGTGATACCTTGGGTTGGTGCCCTAGAGATTGTTACTCTTCAAACTGTGAGACTGGATTAGGATAGTAGATCCTAGCAGTGTTTCTCACCATGGTTATTCCCATCCTAGATTTCCAAGTCAACTCTTGTGCACTGTCTTTATTGGGTGGTGTTTCTTTTCAAATTTCGGTTTGGTGCTTTCATTTCAGTATTTAATTATAAGCAATTTATCAAAGGATTTAATTGGATAGAAGATTAAGTTTTATTTACTACTGATTCATCCACCCCCCCAGGTGGTAAATTTGTGTTGTACAGTTTCTTTCTCCAAATCCTAACAAGCTTGCATAATATTATTGACAGTATATGAATATGATGTGATCTTATCTAACCCTAATGATTGAATATATATATATGTATATGTTGCTTATGTTATGATTGCAGGATTCAAATCCCTGATCACATAATTCAAAGAAATGTTTACTCGGTAACATAGATGAAAAACTCGCTGAGTACTGAAAAACTCACAAGTTTTTACGCCATTAACTCGTGGAGGCATAAGAATATAACGCCTGGGATGCAAAAAACTCATTCTAATTTTATTTTGACTGAATTCTTTTGCTCCTCCAGTGAAAGAACACCCTCCCAACCTTCGACAAGGTCATTTGCAGTGATTTTGCACCAAGGAGTGAAGATTTGTAGTTCATCCGATTGTAAGTGCAATTGGAGCTTGTTCAAGGCCATCCACACGAAGAAAACAAATACGTTAGCTCTGAAATGCCTCAATGACCTTGTCTTTGTGCATTATAATCTTCGATTGCGCACAAGGAAGGTAGAGGAAATATCAGGTGGTCCAACTAATTTGGATGATATAGGTCCTTACAGTGATTGGACAGCACAGGACCAGCCTCCATTGTTTGCCAAGGATGACACCTATGATCTGGAGAGGCAGGCTATAGAGGAGAGGGGTAGATTTGGATTCACATTGGATGACATTGAGGAGGATGAAGAGGTTAAGGATGATGAGGAGGAATCATTGCCACTGCCAGCAGCATCTATGATGAGAAGGGTACTTTACACTTGGCCATAAGTATTAATAGTCCCAGAAGTTTGAAGCCCTATGCATATGGTACAAATAGGCATTTGGAGTGATCTAATAGGCATCTGACCCAAGGTGATACTAGCTTAATCTAGATAGAAATTGGGTTCAAATTTGCCTTAAATCCTATTGTCGGAATATACAGAGCAGATACAAGAGCAGCAATTGTTATCCGAGCCTGCACAGAAAGACTATATTGATGCATGCATATTGCATTAGATTTGAAGCTACAGGTATCAATAAATACAGGGATGATTGGATGAACCTTATGAGCAAACTGTTTTGTGGGAGACATACTCTTTCAAGTTTCAGGTAGGCCAAATATGTTGTTACTTCTTAGCCTACCCTCTATTGTTTCGTTGCGGTACCAGCGTTGGAAGATAAATGAATGGTACATGAGTCTAATATTTATGCTAACTTAACTTATCAATGAATTCAACCAAAATAGGCTGATATAACAGTGACCAAACTTACCCAATAGAGCTTGCCAATGTCAGTTGTAGTTTGATAATAAGTTGACATGGCACAGAAAACTGTTTTTAGATCCTATTTTCAGCAAGGAATCCTTAACTAGGTGTGCAAGAAAGTACTAATGACCTTTTTCTAGTATCCAGATTTCAACCATGAAATGCATTAGTGTTGTGAGGTTTTCACACCATCGCCCCATTGTAAATGGGGACCCCCTCTTTTGCAAGCAGTAGGAGTAGTGGTCTTAGTTAGTCTTTGTTGGCGACAGTTTTCAAGCCCCTTGGTCCGGCGAGTGAAGTTTGACAGTTGGTTTTGGGCAATTTTGGCCTGCTGGGAAGTCAAGTCTGTCAGGAGCATGGGCGAGAGTTCTGCTAAATCTTCTGGGAATATGGGATCAAAACCAAAGGATTTGTGATGAAACAAGTTTAAACCCTCTGAGAATCCTTGTTCCAGCTTCAATTCGATCTGAGAAAGTCGAAATAGATTGTGGGAGGTAGCTTTGCTGAAGGCGTGTTGAATCCTGACATTTGGCTAAGTCCTGAAATATTTTAAAAACCCCCAAAATCTAGAATCTACACCTTAACTCCTATGAAGCTGAAACCTATCTCAAACATCCTGGAAGGTATTTATACAAATATAACTTAAAGTATAAGAAATTAAATTAAAACAGACTTATACTTAAATGTTATATTTGTATTATATTTGTATAAATTCTCTGCCCCTGAACTAAAAAATGGCTAAGTATAGAGGTGCAAGTCTACTCTGTCCAATGACTGGGCGGATTCCGCCCAACCATTGGACAGGCTGTCCAAGGTGCCCCTAATTTCCGCCCAACCTACTGGGGATAGGGGCTAGTCAAGTTTGAGATGGTGGGGTGTTTTGAAGAAGTTTGAGATCGATGTTGGGTGTTTGATGGCATTTTGAGTGGAGAGGAAGTAGTGAACCCAATTTGGAGAGTAAAGATATCCTTTAGGCGGAAATGTCCAACACCTTGGACAATTCCACCCATGAAGATGGAGGCCAGCCCTTCCTCTTTCTTCCCTAGACTCCTCCCTCTTGGCAATGATGGTGATGGTTTCCCGACCTTGAGAGCATATTTGTTAGTGAAAGAGCTGAGATTTGATATTGGAAGACAAGGAATGGAATTCTGAAATATTGGTGTCCAATGACTAGGCGGATTCCGCCCAGCCATTGGACAGGCTGTCCAAGGCACCTGAGATTTCCGCCCAACCTTGAGAAGATGAATACAAGTCGAATTTGGGATGTTGGGAATGTTTGATGGCATTTCCAATTTGAAGAAGGTGGTAGAACCGGTCTTGAGGATGTATCTATGCTGGGCAGAAATGTCCTATGCATTGGACATTTCTGCCATGAAGGATGTTGACCAGCCTTTCCTTCTTCCCTAGACTCCTCCCTCTTAGCAATGTTGGTGATGACTTTCCAACCCAAAGCCATGGTTTGAGCATGAAACAGCAGTTGATATTTGCTAACAAAGACGATTTTCTGGAAATGTATGATGTCCTATGACTAGGCGGATTCCGCCCAGCCATAGGATAGGCTATCCTATCTCCCTGAGATTTCCGCCAGCCCCTTGTGAGTTGAAAAAAGGATCCAATTGGATGTGTGAGGGGTAGTTTGAGGTTTGAGAGAACATGTTTGAGGTTGGAGTGGCCATGTTTGGT
>MU227850.1:463256-473309 GCA_018584345.1 Thuja plicata
GATTGATGATTCATTGTTGGTCTTCATGGTGAATCACTTAATGTTGCTTTGGTGTATTGCATGTTTCTTCACATCTCTCAAATTAAAGTAGGATTTCATTTCATGTTGCTAGAGTAGAAGTAGATGGTTAATTGTATGGTGATATTAGTGAATGTTTGATAGGGATCTATATACTAGGCCACTAGCATCTTAGCGGCTTGTTAGGAAGCATTGTGTGGTAATCTAGTCCAATCGCTCCCAAGTTCTACTTGCATTTCATCTTTCCGCTTGTACTTCAAGTTGGGTTGGAAGATAGGTGTTAGTGTGCAAATTCTAAGAGTATCCCTTTAAATCATTGCATCTATGGAGGTAACGCCGCTGGTAAGCTTTCATTAGGTTTGATCCCCGTCCATTTGCTAATCTAAGTCCCATCATCATCATGGCAAGAATCTGATATCCTTGAATGAACAACGTAAGCCCGCCTACGTGATTAACCAGCAAATCACATTAATATAACCGAGTTAGTATCCACAGGTGTAAGGAACCTTGGAGTTTTCTCATGTCCTTCATGAGTAATTACTTTTCAAGAGAGGGTTGAGTGTTTGATATCCTGTATCAAGTGTTCAATTCCTATATGTTATGTAGTGGTACAAAACTGACATCAACAATTAGTAGCACCTCACATAAGATATCCTCGGATTAATTGTGTTGTTAATTCAATCCATTGTTGGCTAATTTTAAAACCTTTCAGAAAACCCTCTTTACATTTAAAAAATGTTTCCTATATTGAATTTTATAAATGCAATAAATGTTATATTCAACATGGAGATTTTTCCATTCAAGATTTATCTTTAAGAACTTTGGAATACAAGATTTCCTTACTCTTAGAATATTTGGTAATGGTGTTAATCTTGTGTTTACATTGTTTAGCTCTTGTTCAATATTCACTTTTGGAATTTTTTTTTGCCTCTCCTTGCAATCTAACTAGTTGTGTGTTCAATCCCCATTGACCTTTTTGGCCTCGTGTGTATGTTAATATAATTTTTTT
This sequence comes from Thuja plicata, assembly GCA_018584345.1. Taxonomy (NCBI): domain Eukaryota; kingdom Viridiplantae; phylum Streptophyta; class Pinopsida; order Cupressales; family Cupressaceae; genus Thuja; species Thuja plicata. The sequence continues at coordinate 464,284 of MU227850.1, forward strand.
CTTTCTTTGTCACAGATCTGAACAAAAAGACAATCGAATACATAAGGCTAATGGTGAGGGGAACTATAATATGATTGAGAGCAGAAACATTTAGTGTACATTGTAACATACAAGACTTGTGATGAGGGTAATGATGACGAGAATGAGCACAGAAACATATGTATAGATAATTACACACATATCAGCAAATGTAGATGTTGATATCATTGCCAAGCAACATTGAGATCACCAACCTAAGAGACACTAATTTGATGTACGACCCCACCTTATAGAGCCCACAAAGAAATTTTTTGCCATTTACCTTTCTCTTGTTTACGTCATGATAGCAAAAAATTGCTTTCAGATTCAAATCAGCAAGATTTAAAGTTTTTTATTTTAAAATCATCATTTAACAAAGAAAAACTCAAGTTAGGGTTAGGTTTGAAATTTTCAATAAACTAAAAGGGGGAAAAGGATTAAGGTTAGATTTCTTGGAGAATATGGCCAAAGATCAGGAATATGCCATTTTTCCATGTGGTTTAATTGGATAAAAATCATGACTTACTCCAGAGAAATCACCAGAAAATTGCTTCATCAAATTTTATGCAAAACTCATGATTTTAGCAGTGAAAAAATTAGGAAATGATCAGATTCCTGAAACATCATTTTTTCCCCAATTTGCACTACTACAATTTAAATTTTGTATTCCATGTTTTGGCCTCATGACCAAGGCCACTAGTAAACCTGGACTTGCCAAACCCCCTACAACTGAATAACATAATGCAAGCCTCTAGAAAAAATAATTTGTCTAGCCACTGCAAGATCCCAAGTGTCAGCGTCAAGCAAATGACAGCAAAGATAGATTTTTATTTCATGTTTTTGGGGAAAATGTTCAAAATGCTGCCAAGAAATAAGCCTATTAGAAAAGGAGAGTTAGGGTGAGGTTTCATGGGGGCTTAAGCTTCTAAATTTCAGGAAGAGGAGGTCCCATAAAGAAAAAAGAAATTAGCTATGGGATTATTTGGAATCTTTTCCTAGAAAATAGGAGCTCTACTTTTTAAGCTCACATATTTGAGCGGGTGAAAAAGTGAAGGAGCTCTACTTTTTAAGCTCACATATTTGAGCGGGTGAAAATGTGATGGGGCTAGAAATTACCCCACCAGCTTAGGAATGTTATATGTCACTTGTCAAACATCTAAGTTTAGAGATTTCTTACAAAATAATTTTGGAGGGACTCAATTGCAATTGTTCATATCAACAAATCGAATTGAAATAATATCAATTCGATTTGATTTTTTTTACTTGTTTTTATCACAGCACAAAGTAGAGAAGACAAAGGTATTGTATGAGACCACCAGCTTCCTTAAATTATAGAGCTTAAACTTTTAAGCTGAACTGCACTACAAAATTCATGGGACTAGAAGCTTTAAAATATTCCTAAAAAGTCTCAGCGGCTTCAGCTCTATTTTTTAGGAAGCCCACCACCATGGGACCTGTTGCTTCCCAAATCAACAGATTGGAAAGCTTACAAAGGATGCCAAGCTTTGCTATTAAGCCCTCCTAGTGATTTGGCCAACTAACAAGTTTTATCCTTTAGAGGATTGAACTCCTGCACTTTAGGTTCTGTAGAACCAAGGCGGGTAAGTCTACACTTCAACTGCTCTCTAAGCTGAAGTTTTTTATAGCAGATGTGTTCTTATCTATTTGCTATCTCAAAATGGCATTGAATTCTGAAATAAGCAAATTCCTCTATCTTCTCCTATCTTACTTGTTACTTCCTGCTATCTTACTGATCTTATCTATCTTCTGCTTTACTAAACTTTTGATCTCCTATTTCTGATTTGTAACTATTCTTCTAATTACTGCTGTCAATGCTTCTTTACTTCTAACTTTATGCTATCCTGTCTTATTCCTACTAATGAAGTTTATTTTTATGGTTTTAGTTTTGATTGTTTGAGATAATTGACTAGTGCCTTCTTCCTATTCGGCTGCAAAGTCAGTCTCCTTAACCTTAATGTATAACCTATATGAGACAAATTTTTAAGACCACCACTTGGATGACCCCGTCAACTGATCTGACCTTTAATACCTTTGATTATTAGACACATCACAATTAGTTCTATTGATTTTAACTTTCACTTGAGAAGGCTAATAGAACAAAATTAGTATGGACAACAACTTCTCATACAAATTTTGATAATCGAATTGCAATGTATACAGAATAACTTCTCTGCAAAAAGACTCAAGATAGCTCCTATTTACTTGAAACAAGAATCACAGAGGAACTGATTAACTCAAAGAATTCATCCATAACCTTTTAAAAGTAAAGCACTGTCATTATATTAGTACTAAAAATGTCTTTTACAACTAATGAAGTATGTCCTCTATTCTATTTTGCCTGTATCATTCAAATCCAAAATGGGTCCATATATATATGTGGACCTTACATCGTTTCATGAAAGATCGTGTCTTTTCAAAATACAACTAACTTTCTAAACACTTAACTAACTATCCCTAAAGAAAAGATTAATAGCCTCTAAATGATCGATGTATTCCTGGCTTTTGTGAACCTCCAGATTGGAATGTAACAGCAACATGGTGTATTACTGCTTGTACAATCAATCAAAAGTATTTAGATGAAAGCGTAATGCATCATCTTTGCTTAAGGCTTCCTGCACAATTATGGGACGTTCATCAGTTAACCTTTGTGTCCATTGTTCCAAGGGAAGGAGAATCCCCTCATGCATCACCTCAGGTAGCAGCTCTATTTCTTCTTCCAACCTCTTCATGTCAGCCTACAACTCATTATAGAAATCATCACGTATGCTTTGTAATTCCTTCCCTTTGACTATTATATCTACAGACAGTGACTCCTTTCCTATCTTCTCATTAAGCTTCTCCCTTAATCGAATATGTTCATCCAAAGTTTTAACAATGCCACAATATGTCTTCCAATAAATTGCAGAGTGGATCAACAAAGACTTGTATCTGTGATTAATTATTCCTTCAATCATTTTGCATCTTTCTTCTACTGATTTCTTCTCCATGTTGTTTAATCTCTTTTCAAGCTTTCCAATTTGTATCTCCAGTAGTTAGCATCTTGCAAAGGCACCACAATCTTTTGTTCCTGTTCAAAGTCCCAAGAAGGGTCCATCTCTAAAGATCTTCTCTATGAAGATTCTCCCTTCTCCCCTGTTTGTGTAGCTCTCTGTTTCCAGTGTTGCTTCTCTTCCTCAGATTTCTCATACATGCCTTTATACATGTTCCTTTCTCTGACCAAGAACTTGAGTTGAGCATGAGCCATATAAGCAACATCAATATTTAATTTGGATGTAGCCAAGGGGTCAGTTTCACCAACCTTCTATACCATCATGTGACCAAAAGTCTTCTCAGTATCAGTCAACGATGGTCTTTAATCTCTGGGATACAATGCCCATTGGAGCAATGCCTTTTGCTCAGGATCATATCTCGATCCTGTATATACCTTATCTACTTGCTTAGGCAACAGTTTCTAATCTGGATCAAATTGTTTAACAAAACTATCAAAAATCATAGTAGACCTCATATCCCAACCTTCATAAATGATGATACCTGCATCTTTGAGAAACTGTCTCCCTTTTTGTGAGGTCATCTCATCCATTTCTGCTTCAAACTCATCCTGTAACATTTTCAAAACATCCTTTTCATTGGTCTGATCTGAATCACCCAACCGGTTCCTGCGCAGATTACTCATGTTGATACAAGAAAGTCCTAAATTCAGGACAATTAATGAAATCTTCAACAGAGATAAATTGATCGTGTTCCACCTTTCTAATGTCTCCAACTTCATCTGTATACAAAGGATCAATATTAACAATAATCTCCTCCAACACTTGCAATGGTGGCCCCTGTTCATTAGGTATATCTTCCCCTAGAAGTATATCTTCAAAATCACCTTTTGGATCTGGAGAAAGATGTGCAATGGGTGTTAATGTTCTGACAGGCTGTGGTAATTCCCTGAACACATATAGACGAACATCATCTAGAATTTCTTCTTCATGCTCTAATAATTTATTAGCCTTGGCCAATGGATCAGCAACATTTCTCAACACTTGCAAATTAACCTCACCCCTTCTCATCTTCCATTCATAAGCCCTTTCCACCTTGAGATATGTGCTCCTTCTCTTCATAGCCTCTTCTACTTCCAAGTTTCGAATCAGATCGTCAATCAATAGAGTGTGTTCATAAGCCCGCAGTTTTTGGGACACTTTAGCCTTTTGTATGTATCCTTCAGGGTCGAAGTTGCTTCTAGGTTCACTAGTTGACAAATGGTAGTAACCCAATTTAGAATCAATCATATCATAACTCTCCCTACTTTTTACCACAAAGTCTCCAAAAGACAAGCACCCAAGCAAGATTGATTGTTCGCCATAGGGGATTAAACATAATGCATTAGATGCAGACAGTTATCTGATTATTTCAAGATATGCAATCCTTTTTGGAACAGTCTTAGGAAGATCATAAGGACACCCTTCAAATCCATATACCCTTATCCTCGTGTAATCACCGAAGGCATACCAGTCACCCCAATTATGGTCCACTATACTTTGTTTATCAAAGTCTCTTGGCCTAAGAAATATTTTAATCTCCATAGACATAGTGTAGTCATAGGGTTGTCTCATTAGTTTCATCAATGGTTTAACAAATTGTTCTTCGAAGCACAGATACTGTGAATAGGTTGACCTTTGATCCCAAATCTTTAACCACATATGCACTGGTTGGCGTATACCCTGTACGTTGTATTCTCTAATCGGCAAACCTTTCATCCAAAAATTGTTCTCCTGGCCAATATATAAGAACATATGCATGAGAAGGGAATAGTGCTTGAAATAACAACTGCTAAAATCACCCCTCATCCTCTACAGGTCATGATTAATCTGATATGCCATATAAGAGGCATAATCAAAGAATCGTGCATCTTTGGACTGAATATCCATTGTTACAACCATAGCCGCTACATCCATCAAAGGAGGAGCCTCAATTCCAAACACTTGTCCGACCGAGAGGTAAGTGTAACCAACATATGGATGGAATAGCGTTGCATCAAAAGGAGGCTTATCATTATCATCAAATATCCTACGGCTTCTTCCATCCTTTGGTCTGTGCATAGGAAGCACCCATCTTTTGTATGTACTCTCTAGAGCAGAATATCCATCCTTCAACTTGGACACATCAATATTTTTTCTGATCCTGGATCGAACTCAAAAACCCTCTCAATTGTTTCCCTATTGATTTGTACCATAGGGTGTCCATCCTTATCATACACAGTCTTAGTCGTATTTGCTTACAATTCCCTACTTTCACTTTGTGTTAACAAGCACATTGGGTACCACTAACCTTCCGAGGTTAAGCTTCCATGGATGACAAATTGGCTCACTCTCGAATCTTCTGTTATAGTGAAACATAAATAACTCATCCTCTGGGTTTTGTCCAAATATCACCCAATTCCTCGCATTTATCCTCTAATCTTTCCTCACCCGGCTTAATCTTCTTTGACCTATGTGCAGATTGCGGGAATTGGTCTAACAGATCTTGTATAAGGCACCTACTCTCCACCTTTTGTCTTTTGGGCGTAGATTCTTCTGTTGGATTAGTTTGCAGGATATCTTTCTATTTCTTAGCCCTAGGTTTGTGAGAAGATGATGGCTCAATGATTCAATTGAGAACAAAATCAGAGAGAATTCAGAAACCTTACTTGTTAACCTCCTGGAATTGTTCTGCACTTCAGATGCTTCTGAATTCTACCTCCAAGCGTTAGCACGGCCCAGATTTTAAGCCACCATTATAAGTTACAAAGAGGTTATAATGCTATGGTCATAAATGCCAAGTTCAAATTGTCCTGTCGATGGGGCTGTCATTAATTTACTCTTGTTAACTTTCCAGGCATTGATTAGACAGTAAACTCATAAAAAATCTTCGTATCGATTAACTCAATGCTTTCTTCGATATGTCATTTTGGCTAAAATCTGCACTCGCTTAACTTATTTCCCTTTTGTCAGACACTTTGTTTTATCCGATGGCCTTTTTGATAGACCTTGAAACCTTTTATTCGAAAAACCCCATTTCGGATAAAATTACATAATCGCTCAACTTGGGTTTATGTTATCCGAAACTCTCTTTTGTCTGATAGCCTTGTTGGAGAACTCATTGCTATCTTTATCAATAAAGAACTTCTCAATTAAAATATTGACTTCGCATAGCCTTTATTTGCTTTGCTAGGTATACCTTTTTATCTGATGCTTCTGTTGATGGACTCTTGACACAATTAGCATCGACTAACATTTCTTTCCCTTATGCAACCTGTTAATTTAATCGATGCCTCTCCTTTTCGATTAAGCTTCCTTTGATTCCATCGATATAGCCTTCAAAATATTTCGATAAGCCCTTTATCATTTTATCCGACATGTTACTTTTCTAACCGTTAATTCCTTTTTGAGACCGTCCATGTTTTTTCGATGAAAGCAACATGTATTTCATCGATGATAGTCTTTCGATGTAAAATGTCTTGTGTTAATCGATGTGTCCAAAATACCTTTTTTGCTATGACTTTGATGAATCTTTTTCTCTGTGAGATTTTCAAACTCGTTTATGAATTTATGTAAGGGGTTTGCAGACTCTGAAATGGAAGCAAGTAAGCTTTCATATGTCTCTTTGATCAATTGGAAAATGAAATCCTTAACATAATTGTCAGTCCCTTCTGAGGAGAGTTAAATTGATGTCACTGTAGAAGAGCATAAATGCAATAGTACAAATATGCGAGGCCTTAAAGAATCAACCAAAGCATCAATTCTTCCCTGCACACTATATGTCACACTGATTATCAAAGAAAAATACTGATCACCTTTTTGGGGTCCCAACACGACCCCGGCCGTAGCAACCCCTAGAGATATTTGTTAACATTTGATGCAAGAAATGTTAATGTTTTGGTAGCTTCAGGAGCTATCATTTGTACCTTTGACGATTGAGCTTATATGAAGTCATTACTTCTCCTGTGTTGTTGTTTAGTTCGATCATACTCCACTTCCTTATTTCTACCGTATTTGTCTTTGCTTTCGTGTTTATGATTATGGAGTTGTTGTTTATAGTTGCCAGCTCATATTGCCACCGTGTTCATCTATTCTTTGTGGTGGTCTTCGTATTTGAGGCTTCGGTTGATGCGAAAGTGGATCGACTCTCTTGTATAACCATCACCGTCCTTAATGAAAGTTACAATATGCCAGAGACGTCGAGATGAAAAACACAAGTGTGATTACCGATTATGTGTCATCGGCCCTCTTTCATCATCGGTTATGATTGTGATTTTGTACTCCTATAGATCGAGAGTTGGATAATTTTGCATCGTGCCTCATTCTTAATATCGAGTAGCCTCGTAATTATGGTCTGTGTGGCTCATATGTTTTTGGTGAATTGGAAACCTCATTGCATCATAACTCCTGACGGTTCAATGGAAGGTAACGGGTGCTACCCGTTGAGTGCCCATGTCATAGTCTTTTGGGAGGATGTCTAGCGTCGGTTTTTCTGTTACCGTATTTTTTATTATTACTCAGAACGGAGAGAGACTTCAATAAAAAAAGTGTTAGTGATTCTGGTGACTAAAGAATAATATCATATCTTCTATAGTGAGTGTGATGTATGCTACAGAAATATTCTGTATATGATCCAAGCATGATTAATGTTCTTGGAAAATCATTTCGGTGTTTGTAGTATCTGTGAGATACTTTAAGTATTGTATGTTTTGTATATGCATAGCAGATGTGCCCGAACTGTTAGAAGGCAGATATCTTGATTGTTAAGAGTTAATAATCTCTGGTTATTTCATCTCCTGATTAAGCTTGAGACCATTGTATTTGGATTTTGAGCATTCAATAAAGGATCTCTCTTTTGTGTGGCTGGTTTTTTCACCCTCAAGTGGAGGGTTTTCCCAGGATAAATAATTGTGTCAACCTGTTATTTGTGTTCTTAGATATCTGATATACATGTTATGCTATTTTGGTTCAAAACATTAACAAGCTATCAGAGCAGGTCTAAGTAAAGATCCAAAATCAGAATAGGACAATTGGGAATTTAAGAGATGCAAGAAATGAGAGATTCATATGAGAACGTGTAGTTGAAGAGCATTGGAGGGTAGAATCTCTGAAGAAGCTTCTTACCTGGAAGGCTTCCATTTTGACATCAACGGGGAAGATGTTGTCATGCCCATCTATGCTTACATGTTTGACATTCATGTCTATGAGGATAGCAGATGTGCTAGTGTTTGAAAAAAAAAAAAAATTCTCTGCCTGCACTATAACTGTGTGATGGCGAAAAATATATTGGCGGATTGTGAGGAAATTTAGGCAATAAAGAGATAAGTATTTTATGATTATACCTTTGAATATTGATCAAGAATTTTATGTACTTAGTTCATGCTATAATATTGAGAAGAGTGAATCATGTATGCTTTTAGCATTGATCTGTATATTTCCCTTTAGGATAGTTTGATTCTATGAACTATTACTAATCTCTCTAAAATGCTTCCAGGACGGATTGAGGAGCATAAGGATGATGAAAGATTGCATTCAAAGAGGAAGAACCTACACAGACTGTTTTTGCATTCAGTTTCTTCGAAGAGGAAGCAATAAGATTCAAAGGGAGCTTGTGTGGCAGAGGGAGAGAGCCAAATCCTTTGCAGAGGATCAGCAAGCTCGTGTAGAAGTGTGACTCCAAAAGTTCATTGTTTGGTCAAACATTGTAGCCATCTGTAATTCATTGTGGTAATCATAGCTGTGAGATTGCTCCCCCTGCTTGGAGTGAGTCTTTGTTGAGGAGTCTCAGCATTCAATTGTTCTTATTATGGGCTTAATGCATTCTTCTCTGTGAGAGAGAAGTTTGAGGTGCAAGCTGTTGATGTCAGTTTTGTACCACTACATAACATATAGGAATCGAATACTTGATACAGGATATCAAACACTCAACCCTCTCTTGAAAAGTAAATACTCATGAAGGACATGAGAAAACTCCAAGGTTCC
>MU227850.1:504183-523638 GCA_018584345.1 Thuja plicata
TATTTAATTAAAAGAGAGATTAAATCTTTTAATTAGATAAAAATGATCAAACCTTAGGAAATATTGAAATAATTGAATTAATTACAATTTGATCAAGGAAATTGATTTGAATTGAAAATGTTCCAAAACATTGATTCAGGAAATTTGATAAAATGATAAATGGGGCCCAAAGTCTAGGCGACCATTTTAGGGTGCATACATTGGTGTCCAATCAAGTCATTGAAATGAGAAGAGAGCAAAAATGCAAAAAAGTGCAAAAGTTGCTTGAGCAACCTTGCAACTTTTTAATGTTGCTCGACAACATTTTGCAAAAGTTGTAAAAACCAACCAAAGGTAGTTATTGGTCAGTTAAGAATGTTCCAATTGGATGTCCACACATATTTATGATCCTTGGATACTGTGTAATCAAGTTGGCTACCATTTGGCATAATTTTCTAAGCAAATGGAAGGAACAACAACTGTGTTTTATTGATTTTCTGTCTTAAGCTTGGTTTAATGGTTTGAATTCCTTAATATTTCATTGTAATTAGGAACTACTAGTTGATTTACCTTTCTTCTGAAGTAGGTTAGTGTAGATATTGTATTTTGTGCATTGGATGTAAATAAACTCCATGCTATGTGTTCTATGGACCAAACAAGGTTGTACAAAGAAAAATGATCTCTAGGAATTTCTACCCATGGAAAACACCTCTATCTTGGTGAAATGGTAGAGGAGTCATTGTATAGGTTTTTCCTTTTTTTTAATGGTTAGAAGTGGAGATGGCAAATATTGAGCTCCTGTCCTAAGCGAGCTTGGCTATAGCCTAACTAGGGACAAAAGAGTAACAAAGAAGTAAAGCATGCAAGGTTGGATTCAAATGTTCAATCTAGTGGTTGGAGGATGATGTGTGGGAAGTTTTTAGACTCACAAATCAATGGTGGAGACCTATGTCACAAACTCATCTGGTTTTGAGAGAAAATGCAACAAACTAGCCTAATAACTATATATTTAAGGACTCGATCCCTAAGTGTTTAAGGGTATTGTACGGAGGGCTCAGGACACTAAAACCATAGAAATCCTTTGATTCCCTATAAAGGGTATCTAGATAAAAAGTTATTTTTGGTACTTATTTGGGAAGTTAGAAAGTTAATGGTGAAAATGTTCCTGTATAAGGCTACAAGAAGACCATAGGTCATTCCCTAGTTTCTAGGAGTTCGATTGGTAGAAGGTAAGTTGCAGACTCAAGACCATTAATAAAATAGTTATTTGACCTCTTAGATGATTTCACAACCCTGTTTGCTTCTGTGAAGAAATTGTAAAGGATTTTGGGGAATCTACCCTTGTAGATGCAGTGCAGACTGAAAACTAAAATTGGTAGGGAAGTTATTGGTTTGGGGGTTAGGATAACTTAGTGTTCCACCCTATGGTTTGGGGTTTGAGTGAAGCCCTAGAGGGTCCTTGGAGACCTAGTGTTGAGTCAGGCTGACTCAAGATGGAAAACCCTATCAATATGAGATAAACCCTTGCTGTGTTTCACGTTTTCACAATAAAAACTAAGAAACGCAGCCTGCGGGCTTAAATTTTTTTTACTGGCAAAAATCATATTTCCAATATAAAATCAGATATCCAATATTATTGGATATCTGATAATATCAGATATCCAGTTTTATATTGGATATTTGATTAGGCTTGTGCTTTGGCTTTTGGTTTGGCCATGTGTACTGACACCCATGCCTACTAAAAAGTCAACACACTTTTTAGTGCATTTTTGGATGAGTGAAAAGAGCATTTTTCATATCGCCAGATTTTCGCATACCATGATCCCGCACATACCCAAAAATCCTCATTTTTTCCTCAATTATTTTGATTGTTTTTGTAGGTATTTGCATACACATCATGGAGTATAATGGGATATCAAAGATTACATATTTTAGCATCTGTATCTACCCTACAGATGAAATCCATTGGCTTTTCCACCCCTCCATTTTGCCCACACAACTATCAACAAGAATAGTCCATAAATTGACTATACTAGCCCCCCAAAATAAAGGTAGACCAGTGAACTTACCCGATAATTTCCCTATTTTAACTTGAAGATCCCTGCAAATCGCTTGTTATTTTTTTAGAGCATAATTGAAGAAAAAAACCTTCGATTTGTTCTAATTAACAACCTGACCCAAGATCTTCCAATATCTATCTAGAGTAGCCTTCATACATATGGCTTCCCTCGGTGATACCTCTCCCATCAATAGATTATCATCTACAAATTGTTGATGTGACATAAGTTCCATCGCCTGTGAAATTTGAATTCCCTTCCACTAACCTTCCTATCTTTTCTTAGTTATCATCCTGCCTAAAAAAATTCCAGATAATAAAAAACACTGGTGAGATTGGGTCCCCTTGCCATAATCCCCTAGTAGAATCAATAAAACCTTACATGATACCATTTACAATGACTGAGAATCTAGGAGTAATTATGCAAATTTTAACCCAATCAACCCAGTGTTTTGAGAAGCCAAAACACCTTAATATAAGGAGTAAAAATGATCAATTAACATGATCATAAGCTTTTCGTATGTAATTCTTGACAAGCATCTTAGTTTGAGCTTGCCTTACTAAATGAATAGCCTCATGGGCAATGATTATTTATTCTACAATCAAATTTCCCAGTACAAATCTGCTATGTTCCCCAGATATTATAATTCTCAAGAATGACTTGAGTTTGTTAGCAATTACCTTAGAAATTATTTTGTATACAACATTACATAAAGAAATTGGTCGAAAATCCTCAAAAGTGTCTGACACCTCTTTCTTTGGAATAAGAGAAATGAAATAATTATTGAGGTCTCGACACATATATTTGTTAGCCCAAGAATCCTCAAAAACTTCCCATAATTCATATTGGATAAATTTCCATGTCTTCTAAAAGAAAACCGTCGTAAAACCATCTAGCCAAGGAGGCTTATCACCGCCCAATGCAAATAAGGATATCTTGACCTTCTACAATGTAACTAACTTTACATCCAAGGCTTTATTTTGTTCTTCATCAATTAGTTTAGGAATGATATTGTTACTCCAATTGTACATTGAAGTTGTCATTAGTTATCAAGCACTCATAATGGACAGACGGTAACAAAGTCAAAAATGACAGCTGGTATATTCACCGAAGTACAGAGTTAACCGAGAGCACTGATCATGCCCAGAGTTAATCGAGTACAGTTATACCCGAGTTGATAGACCATACCGAGCAGTAGACAACACCGAGATACACAACATAATTGAACAACAATATACATAGTCTACACCGAGCACCGAGAGAAAACATTAACCGAGTGGAACAGAGGCCACATAAAAGTTAGATATGGCACATTATTCTATGTAACAACTTTTTAGCCGACCTAGATAATGGTTGACACGATCAAGGAGGACATTAATTACAGATATACAACATTAATTGTTTATGTCTCTTATGTGTAGATGATCAAGGTAAGTTATGTACACCGTTGATCTTAGGGTAGGGATGTAATTGTTAAGGCATAATTAGGTAATATCATTTGGTATATAAATGTGTAGATGTCATGTTATAATGTATGTGGATCAAGCAATGATCAAGTATCCACCATACTACAGAAATCAAAGATCAGACAAGGGATTTTAAGGACAGAGACTACATTGCAGAAATCAGTTTTCAAAACTAAGGCAAGGCTACTAAGCAGAACAGAGAAGAAGGTATTATCATTCACATTGAGGTGATAAGTTTTGTATGCACTTAATGGATATGTATCAACAATATTAATATTGTATATGTTTCAGATCAAAATTTATATTACTCTCTAACAATTGTAATAGACCCCAAAATCTCTTAACAGAGTAGACTTAACCACCTTATTGTAAATCTCTTAACCGAGTGCACACATAGATTGTGTTGCTAAATCCTCACACGAGGTAGATATAATCAATCTCATTGTTCCTCCTAACAAGGTAAGATCATCAGAAGTGATAACTCTTTGTAAGCTTTAACGGGCTTCTTTATTGCTGCAATAGTGAAGTATTGTGGGTCTCATCCCCACTGCAGTTTTTACCTTTTAACGGGGGTTTTATGCGATACCAAAATACTAGTGTCATGAGTACTTAATTTCATGTATGTGTATTTTTTATTTTACATGCATTTACATTTCAGCAGTGATACTATATGTTTGATGTATGCAATCTATTCAGTCGATTAATATAGAATAGTGGTTACAAAGAATTGGTTAAAAGTTTTAAAGGGTACTGATTCACCCCTCCCCTCTCAATACACACCCTTTCCATTATCCCAACAATTGGTATCAGAGCTAGTTCTCTTATTTTTAAGGTTTAATCACTGGAGATAAAATATCTTACAATGAAAAGGTATACACTTGACAAAACGATTGAAAATCAGAAGTTACAGCTGTAGATCTAAGTCGAACAATACAAGGAAGCCAAAGAGAAACTCAGGGAGATGCTGATTAAGAGAAAGGACATGGAACTTTGCTATCGTGAGATTGATTATCATGAAGAAGAGATTCATGACCCATTTGATACATCTGGATCTGAATCTGGTAGTATATCTGATGCATCTAAAGGAATTATATCAAAGCTATCTGAAAGCAATCAACAACTTATTGAACAAGTGAAAGCACTGCAAATTGGTCAAGATACACAAATGGTTAGAATGGTTTAAGTCTTGAATGATGCAAAGAAAAATTAACAAGATAGGAACATGGTTGTTGATGACAAAAGACAAATGACTGAAAAGTTACAAGAGAAAAAAATTGAGATATCGATACTTACTGAACATTACTTTGAGATCACCAATCAAGTGGTTGCTATGAATCATGAGGCAAACCAAGTGAATACTGAACTTGCAAAAATAATAGATGATATTGGTGTATTGAAAGAAGAAAATGAAAAAAATGAGAAATGAAGTGAAGATTTTACAAGAACATAATGAAGTGATTAAGAGATCTAAAGAAAGCACTAAGAGAATGGATGAATTTCTAAACCATCAAAGAAGACTGAAAAACAATACCAAATTGGGGTATACTGAGAAAGCAGAATCGTCCAATCAAGCTGAACAAAGGAATGTCTACTCAAGTTTGAATCCTAAGAAGCCCTCTTGCCATCACTGGGGAAGACCAGGCCACACATCAAATGTTTTCAGGAGCAAAGCAAAAGGTATTCCTAGAAACCCTCCTAAATTTAATGGTATTTGCTATAACTATAATAAGCATGGACATCAAGCACACGAGTGTAGATCCAAGTTGAACAAACCACAGAAGAAACCATACATGGATAAATACTATCAAAACTGCAACATGTATGGTCATACATCACATGCATGTAGAAGGAACACAAAGAAAATCTGGAATCCTAAAGGACAAGAAAAGGTAAATCAACCAAGAAGACAGGGCAATGCTTATGCATGGGATTAAAACACTTGGATTAGTTGTACAACATGTGGTAAATATGGGAATATAGAAGAAAATTGTATGAGACAATAGAGAACCAAGTCTGGGAATTGGTCAAACTCTGGTATGACATGCTCTCACTGTCACAAAGTCGGTCACTTAAGCAGAGATTATGCAGACCGAATAAATAATTATGGAAATGGAAATATAATTGATGAAATTGTAAGGATCAGAAATCAAATGTGGAGATGAGCATCAAATGGTAATGCAGGACCAAGCACAACAGTCGGTGACACCTCATCCAATGGGTTAGGTGGCTCCACCGTCTTCAAATGAGCCATATAAGAAGGTAAGGAACTATATTTTGCAAAGCTAAATCTTACATCATTTCCTATATTAATTTCAAATATGCCAAATTAGCATGAATTAAGATGCACTATGGTGTTATACTTTTGATTACTTTGATCTTGTTGAGTCAGTTAATATGTACCAAGTTGGAACTGTTAGTTGGTGAAAATGTGAAGAGACAACCAAGTTGCTATGGTAACTGAGTATATGGTATACTCACCGAGCTGAAGCATTGTTAGTGTTAACCGAGCATTATGTTTGTCCACCAAGTAGCTGGTGAGAAGCATTTATTGAACTTCCCTAAGTCATTTGCTATAAGTTTGGTCGATGTGAACTCATGTGTTCACACCACGATCACATAGCAGAACATAGAAAAGAGAGAAAAGTTACAGCAAAGATTTTTTGAAGTATTATATAGAGATTAAAGAGCATTCCAAGCACAAAGAGGTTATTCAGTATGCATTTTGTTATTCTCAAGATATTCAGACACCGTTCATGCAACCCCTAAACCAGAAATCACGATGTCTACATCTCGAACCATGAAAGCCAAGATGGAGAAGGATAAAAATATTATTTAGGTGAAGAACTCCACTTGCACAGAGCCACACTATAAGATCCATCCATAGGTTGCAGCACAACTAGATGACAAAGACATGTTTTCATCTATCCCATCTAGGTTTTTACTAGTCCAGGACATGCGTGCCTACATTCACTGAAAAATAGGTGAAATCAAAGACTTTGAACTTATTTCCACTTATAAATCACTATGCACAAATGGGAAGTTGAAGGAAGATCACAAACATTTGGAGGTTAAAGGGTTAACCTATGCCCTAGATTTCCCAAAGCTATTCAAGACCGAGTGGATTTACATTGTTCTGAGTCGTGTACATGATGGAAAGTTATGGTTGGATGAGCCCAAGAAAATAACCAAGGATGTTATTGATGTCGTGACAGGTTATCCCATATGTGATAAAGCAAAGGCATTTAGGCATCCACCGAGAACAAAAATATAGAAATTAACAGGAGCTGAATGGGACAGTAGAGGTCTCAAGATCAATTGCATCAGTGATCTTGAAATGAGGTTTGGTGCTTATGTCATTGGTTACAAAATATTCCAATATAGCATAATGAACACTGTTGCTTGCAGAGCTATAGACATAGTCTACAAAATTGTCAAGAAAGGAGCACAATTTGACCTCGCCGAGCTGTTGCTGAGGCAATTTGAAGAAAAGATGAAGACTATCAGAATGACACGGTCAAATACATTTAAGTTTGGGTCCCTGCTACTATGCATATTTTTATACCTACAAAATTTATTTCCGTCTGTCAGTACAGTTAAATGGAAGTCCAACCAACCAGTTACAATGCAAATCAATGATATGATTACAAGCCTAGGAACAAATTTTGAACTAGTCATGAATGACTATTTTTCCAAGTTTAAGGCTAGGATAGGAAAGAGGACCAGATTTTCACTACAATTGGTAGATAAGTACAAAGATGAAATATGTTTTGTAGTTGATACTAATACAACTCTAATCAAGGTAGTACAACTGAGGAAAACATGGCTACCTCCATTGGAATATGAATTAGATATTGATACTGCATTTGAGGTCATTGAAAAATTGTTGAATGAGCCTGTTGACAAATATGCCATGAGATTTGGCACATTTGATGAAGCCAAGACCCAGATATCTATAGGCCTGCAAGTACAAAATAAGGGTAGGAAAAAGACAAATATTGTGAAAATATTGAAGAGGAAATTTTCTATAACAAATGAAGAGTAAGATAAATCAGTAGATGATACCGAGGAGCAGACCTTAGTTGGTGAAGATGATTAACCGGGACATGATACTGATGCCACCGAATCAGATAAAGAACAAGATAAGGCACCTAAGGCCAAAAGGGGAAAAATTATAAAGACCGAGTCTCTACCATAGACCAGAACACAATTGGTGACTACGGATTCCCAACCTTTAAAGAAAGGTATTGCAAAGATCACAAGACCCTGACCAAAGTTTACATACTAGACAAGAAAACAGAAGGGTACTACTGAGAATCCTGCACCAAGGCAAAGGAAAAGATATGTAAGGAACAAAGATGACAAGGATGATTCTAATGACAATCCAGATCAATTAAAGGTTGTACAGAATAAGATACCTTAGACTATTGATGATATTGCAGAGGCAATCATCACAACTGGACGATTAGAACATCGAAAGATACATGCCTATTCTGATTTGACTACTGAGAATAAGGACAATCTTGAAGAAGCAATCATAGGTATGATGATCAAATTTAAACAAGTTCTAGTTTAATTTGCTTCTTATCTTCCATCCAAGTTATATTATAAGATATCATCAAGATGGACTTATGCACTTCACACCGAGAAACAAATGAGAGAGGAAACTCTCAGTCTCATTAAAGATGATTATACAGTAGAACAAATAAATGATATCATGCAGCAGTATGCCAAAAAATTTCCTAAGAAGGCACGAGCACTGAACATCTTGCAAGGAAATATGAAAGAAGTGGATGTAGAGAGCACACAAATATGGAATAAGATGTTGAATCCACCAAAGAAAATCCAAGATACCGAGGAATACATGGACATTGCATCCACAGTCGATAACAAGAGAGATCGAATGACCAAAGAACCCATAGATGTTGATGATGCAGATATTAACAATATATTGGATAAAATTCCTCAATTATTGACTAATATGAGTCACCCAGAGATCACCCTAAAGGACATAACTAAAGATGTACTTGATGATAAAGCTAAGGAAGATGAGATAGTCAGAGCAACCGAGACTTTAGATGAACAAGACACATCAGAGGTTGCCCGAGAAAATGTACTAGGCCAACTACCTATTTTAGTATAGGCTATTAAAATAGAGAATGAAGCACAAAATAAAAAGACACCCAAGCAGTTTACAGATACAATTGAAGACAAGGGTGATCAACAAGGTACATAGACTGAGCACAGTGGTGGAACAACCCAAGGTGATGCACAAAAAGATACCACTGATGCAGAATCACAAGGTGAAGGTAATCCTGCTAACATAGTTAATACAGTAGATACTTCTGCTACAGATACAAAGTCAGTTACCGAAGCACCTCACCAAGTCATCACACCAAGTCCCGAGCAAGCCAAGTCAGAACTTGAGCAAAAGGCTCAATTGGCATTAACTTTATCTCCTTCGTCTAGTGTCCAAGGGAAGAAAAAGAAGAAGAAGAAAGGAAACAAGAACACCATTACATTGGATGAAATCATAGAGATTCTAGCATGGGATCCAAGGACACTCAATCCTGAAACATTGACAAAATATGGTCAATTATGCACCAGGAAAGTAACACAGGATAAGTTAAGGCAAGAACAAGAGAATGCACAAGTATTAGAAGCTGCCAAGGAGATTCTTTAGCAAGTTGTCCTGGATTTAGCTATCAATGACATGAATAGAATAAGATACCTCAGACTATTGATGAGATTGCAGAGGAAATCATCACAACTGGATGATTAGAACATCGAAAGATACATGCCTATTCTGATTTGACTACTGAGAACAAGGACAAGCTTGAAGAAGCAATCATAGGTATGATGATCAAATTTAAACAAGTTCCAGTCTAATTTGCTTCTTATCTTCCATCCAAGTTATATTATAAGATATCATCAAGATGGACTTATGCACTTCACACCGAGAAACAAATGAGAGAGGAAACTCTCAATCTCATTAAAGATGATTGCATAGTAGAACAAATAAATGATATCATGCAGCAGTATGCCAAGAAATTTCCTAAGAAGGCACGAGCACTGAACATCTTGCAAGGAAATATGAAAGAAGTGGATGTAGAGAGCACACAAATATGGAATAGGATGTTGAATCCACCGAAGAAAATCCAAGATACCGAGGAAGACATGGACATTGCATCCACAGTCAATACCGAGAGAGATCGAATGACCAAAGAACCCATAGATGTTGATGATGCAGATATTAACAATATATTTGATAAAATTCCTCAATTATTTACTAATATGAGTCACCCAGAGATCACCCTAAAGGACATAACTAAAGATGATCCTGATGATAAAGCTAAGGAAGATGAGATAGTCAGAGCAACCGAGACTTTAGATGAACAAGACACATCAGAGGTTTCCCGAGAAAATGTACTAGGCCAACTACCTATTTTAGTATAGGCTATTAAAATAGAGAATGAAGCACAAAAGAAAAAGACACCCAAGAAGTTTACAGATACAAATGAAGACAAGGGTGATCAACAAGGTACATAGACTGAGCACAGTGGTGGAACAACCCAAGGTGATGCACAAAAAGATACCACTGATGCAGAATCACAAGGTGAAGGTAATCCTGCTAACATAGTTAATACAGTAGATACTTCTGCTACAGATACAAAGTCAGTTACCGAAGCACCTCACCAAGTCATCACACCAAGTCCCGAGCAAGCCAAGTCAGAACTTGAGCAAAAGGCTCAATTGGCATTAACTTTATCTCCTTCGTCTAGTGTCCAAGGGAAGAAAAAGAAGAAGAAGAAAGGAAACAAGAACACCATTACATTGGATGAAATCATAGAGATTCTAGCATGGGATCCAAGGACACTCAATCCTGAAACATTGACAAAATATGGTGAATTATGCACCAGGAAAGCAACACAGGATAAGTTAAGGCAAGAACAAGACAATGCACAAGTATTAGAAGCTGCCAAGGAGATTCTTTAGCAAGTTGTCTTGGATTTAGCTATCAATGACATGACCCCCATCATTGATCAACTTGCATTGCTCACCGAGGCTATTAAAAAACCTGAAGTTGATGTCGAGCAAAAATTGGAAGAAAGAACAAAGAAGAAGATTCAATACAAGGTCATAGAGAAGATCAGCTAGGCAGTGGCAGTCAATAAGGTAACTCATCTGAATTTGTGAATGGACTAGAAGCTATCATATCTGAATCCATCACACTTCTACATAAGTTATGCACTCTAGATCACTTCACTACCGAGATTAGTGAAAAGATACATAAAATCAATCAAGATCTTAAGGATAGTGCAAACAGTTTATCAACCGAGCAACATGCATTACAGATGCATTACAACAAAGTTCTCCAAAAAAAGTGGTTGAGACTAGACTTGAAGAAAGAAGAAGAGGCAATCAGAGAACAAGTAACTGAGCTCCAAGCAACATTACTACTGCATTTGGTAATGATGCAAAAACATGTGACATTGGAAAAGACTTTAATTTCCACCCCAGATTTATCGGTGACAGACATCATATATGATATGCATGCTCATATCAATTTAGAAAAACTTACCCTCGAGAATTTAAAGGAGGAATGGGAGAAGCTACTGGAAACTGTTAAGAATACCCATCCTACCATTTTGACAAATTGTAAGTTATACTCCTTTTGTAATTATTTTCAAAAAAGGAGGAAATATATGTATAGTAAAGGGAGATACTACAATCAAGATGCATTCATATACATATACCGAGTATATACAAAGGGAGAGAGCATGTACAAAGGGGGATAATGCTACTCCAATTGCACATTGACATTTTCATTAGTTATCAAGCACTCATAATGGACAGACGGTAACAAAGTAAAAATGATAGTTGGTATATTCACCAAAGTACAGAGTTAACTTAGAGCATTTATCATGCCCAGAGTTAACCGAGTACAGTGATACCCGAGTTGACAGACTATACCGAGTAGCAGAGAACACTAAGCCACACAACATAACTAAACAACAGTACATAACCGAGATACATAGTCTACACCGAGCACTGAGAGAACATTAATCAAGTGGAACATAGGCCACATAAAACTTAGATATGGCACATTATTCTATGTAACAACTTTTTAGCCAACCTAGATAATGGTTTACATGATCGAGGAGGACATTACTTATGGATATAAATCATTAATTGTTTATGTCTCCTATGTATAGATGATCAAGGTAAATTATGTACCTCATTGATCTTAGGGTAGGGATGTAATTGTTAAGCCCTAATTAGGTCATATCGTTTGATATATAAATGTATAGATGTCATTTTGTAATATATGTGGATCAAGCAATGATCAAGTAGCCACCATACTACAAACATCAAAGATCAGACAAGGGATTTTAAGGACAGAGACTACATTGCAAAAATTAGTTTTCAGAACTAAAGCAAGGCTACCAAGCAGAACAAAGCATAAGGTATTATCATTCACATTGAGGTGATAAGTTTTGTATGCACTTAATGGATCTGTATCAGCAATATTAAGATTGTATATGTTTTAGA
The DNA here is from genome assembly GCA_018584345.1 of Thuja plicata. Classification (NCBI taxonomy): domain Eukaryota; kingdom Viridiplantae; phylum Streptophyta; class Pinopsida; order Cupressales; family Cupressaceae; genus Thuja; species Thuja plicata. Next base: position 516,236 of record MU227850.1, read on the forward strand.
TCAAAATTTTTGTTACTCTCTAACAATTGTAATAGACCCCAAAATCTCTTAACATAGTAGACTTAACCGTCTTATTGTAAATTTCTTTATTGAGTGCACACATAGATTATGTTTCTAAATCCTCACACGAGGTAGATCTAATTGATCTCATTGTTACTCCTAACAGGGTAAGATCATCATAAGTGATAACTCTTTGTAAGCTTTAACAAGCTTCTTTATTGCTATAGTAGTGAAGTTTTGTGTGTCTCATCCCCACCATAGTTTTTACCTTCTAACAGGGGTTTTCTGCGATACCAAAATACTAGTGTCATGAGTACTTAATTTCATGTATGTGTATTGTTTATTTTATATGCATTTACATTTCAGCAGTGATACTATATGTTTGATATATGCAATCTACTCAGTCGGTTAATACAGAACAATGGTTACAAAGAATTGATTAAAAGTTTTTAAGGGTACTGATTCACCCCTCCCCTCTCAGTACACACCCTTTCCATTATCCCAACAGATATCTCCCATCTTCTCAACTTGAATATCATCAGCTTGGTCTTGATTCAACAAAGAAGAGAAGTAGCGAACCGATTCAATATTGACACTATCCCAATCTAAGAGTAAAATGACATCCATGTCCTTGATCAAACTAATTTTGTTAATGCTTCTTTGAGCCCTAACTGAGGAGTGGAAAAATTTAGTATTCCTATCCCTAGCCTTGAGCCAATATTCTCTCACTTTTTGTTTCTAGAAGATCTCTTCTCTGACAAGAACCTCACACAATTCCTACAACAAACTCTTTTCCTGTTCAAGTTCAAAGTATGTGGGTATGTGCACCAAGTTGTGGACCAAAAAGAGGGGTATAAGTGGACACATTTTTTCAGAAATTGGGTAAACTTGAACTTGGAACATGTGTTTGAGGGTCATGCACTCAAAATAAGATGTGTAAAAAATAAACATTGTAGTACTCTGAATCTAGTTTCTAAAAACTAATTTTTATTAAAAAATGATAAGATTAAGAGCATCAAACCTTGCGTGAACGAAAATATGTTCCTGATTTTTTTGGAAAAACATAACATAGTTGTTTCTGTGTGCGGTACAAAAGATATAGCGATATTCAGTATTTTTTAAATCCCTTTAATAGGATGATAGGTAAGAGTGAGATCTAGAAGTTGTGTATTTTTTTGTAATTTTTCGATGAGTATTTTTTTTTGTGATGCATCCTGAAAATTTGGTACCTATTCATGCGTTGGGCATAACTTGCATCAAAATAATCAAAAATGATTTTTTTTTAAAAACTGTATAGAATCAAGCGTAGAAAAATAATATGTAATTTATTTGTAATTTGATTAAGTATATAAAAAGTTATTAAAAAATGGTAGACATATGTGTGTGAGGACAATCAAGACACTAGTAAAGAAAATTAAAGTTTACTATGCTAATGTTGTCCAAAAAAAGAAAAAAATATATGGTTAGAAAGCTAAGAAAACGTATGAGATTATGGTGAGAATTATAAAACTACCCACTTGAAAAATTGTAAACTTGATGAAGATAAAGTCGAGAATTCAACTTACAAGATGAAAAAATGTCTAAAAGTACAAAAATGGAGGGAAAATGAGCCTCCAAGCCTTTGGGTCATTTTCCAAAGCTCTTCCCAAGCCATAACCCGATCGGGTTAATAAATTTCAAATAACCCGATCGGGTTATGAAAAGCAAAAAGTACATTTTCAACTCCTCCATAACCCGATCGGGTTCTAGAGAATAAAACACATAATTTTCACTTCTTCAAAACCTGATCGGGTTATGAAGAAGTAAATCTCTCTCTCTCTCTCTCTCTCTCTCTCTCTCCTCCTTTGTTCTTATTTTTTCAGAACCCGATCAGGTTCTGAGTAATTAGGAGCATTGAGTCGTTATGTTCTCATAACCCGATCGGGTTCTGAGTAATTAGGAGCACTGATTCTTTATGTTCTCATAACCCGACTGGGTTCTGAACCTGACCGGGTTCTATGGAATTAGGAACATTGCTTGCTTCAACGATTTTAAAACAACCATTTGCAAGTTGTTTTGAGATCCCACAACTATTTTTCTGTTGTTTTACGCTAGGAACATACAGGTTTGCACTTTTTTTGCATGTTTTTTCATTGCAATGATTGAAAACTATATTTTTTATTGGTGTTTTAATGTTATTTTATCATTGAAAGTTCTCATTTCAAGAAAATAGTTGATTTGTTCTTATTTTTTGGATTTGATGTTCACATGTTATTCTATGTTCATGATATTATTTGTAGGGTCCATTCAATACGAACAATGGGAAAGAACAAAAGATGAACAATTGAACAACGAGAGACATAAAAGGAAAGACAAAGGGAGTGCATGAGGAGAATACAACAAGGTACAACATCAAATGCAAGTAACGTAAGTGATGAAAATGAAAATGTTAATGTTAATGTTAATGTTAATGTGACAAATGCACCATTTCAATTTGATGTCATTAATGAACAAAATGCACATAATGAAAATGAAAATCATCAACATACACCAATTTAAATGAATCCAATAAATGCACCTAATTCATCTAATGAAAATGTAAAGCATGCAGCTGTGTTAACACCTCCTAGAATAATTCGTAGAAAACCAAAGTTTCTAATTGACATTGATGAAAATATTTTGAGGCTAATGCATGATAAAATGTCTGAAAGAAATTGTAGAAGAATTGTTAAAAAGATTTGGAATAACTATTTTGAAAAATTAAATCAAAGTAGAAGATGTCAAGTAGTTGTTGAAATGATTAAGATTTTGAAATTTAGAGAGATAATGACAATTGTGGGGTTTAGAACATCTAAAAATAGTACTGAGAGAACCATTGTGGGAAATCTATTTGATGCATACCAAGTCATTGGTTCACAATCATGCAGTAAAAATGCTAATGTTACTCGACGTGTCCTCACATCAACTATAATGGGAAAGGAAATGAAAAAATCTCATATAGTAAGCAAAAAAAGCAAGTCATTAAGGATAGGTAGATCAACATTATAGAGATCCTTACCCAGGCGAGACAAAATCTAGAATCCAAACACTAATTCTCTTTGGTCATTCTCGGGTAGACTCCCACGCAAGGACAAGGTTGTTGTTGATGCATTAAGAACATTAATTGAAAAGTTTTGGCATGAAAACACAAGGGTTTCACTCAACCAAAGAGACGTTGTTAGGAGGAGGATCAGATCTACAAATTGTGTGCCACATCCAAAACACTTTTTGGATATGACACAAACACAATTTTATGAAAGATTCCTCCAAAGATTTTTTGAGATGACAAAACCCTTTTACGTTAAGATTAATCATGTGTGTGCCACATGGTATTACAGGGTACATATTGAATTTTCCATGCATTATGATATATATCGTCATGTTTATTGTACTTTGCACACTAACACTATTTTGGAGGAATGTGATCTTCAAGAATCTCCGATGTCATCAAGAGATTTTATGTCAAGTGTATTATGCAATCAAGATGATGGTTGCATTTATTATAAGATGATGTATTTGAATGGATCTTGTAGTGCATGTGGTGGTATGAGAAAGTTGCGGACATGTCACCATCTAGAGAGCACAAATGAGATTGGAAATACACTAGTTTATTTTGGAAAATACAAGACAATAACTTATGGTCTAAAAGATGGAAAAGAACTTAAGAGGTGTGAGTTAGTGACAAATGATATATGTGTAGCTGATTTTATGAATATTTTTCAAGAGAAACTAGTTTATGAGTACATACGCCATTCACATAGAGCTAGGTGGTTGGATGAGCAATTCAAGATATGTAAGGACACTTTTTGCCTTGATACTATTGTCTCCATTGTTGATTTTGCTGAGAATTATACACTTAAACCTCATAATGAAGTGCAAGCATTGTATTACCATTCTATATAAGTGACGATCTTTGTACATATAGCATGCTTGCATGCACATGATAGCACCGACGCAGAAAGAAAGGTTTTAAGAGAGTATCACTTCTACATCAGTGATGATCGCACACATTCATCAGAGTTTGTGCAATGTTGCTTCAAATTTTTCTATGAGAATTTAAGAGAAAGAGGTATTGAGTACAACCAACACATAATATGGTCAGACAATTGCACCTCACAATTCAAGTATGTTCTATTGGTTGAGTAGGATGCACATGACAAGTGGCGTTCAACATTTTTGGAATTTCACATAGGCGGGGCATGGAAAAGGCGAGCATGATGGTGCGGGTGCATGTGTAAAAAGAGCTCTTGCTAGAGAGGAATTGAAGTACAAAGGTGGTGCAGAGTTATTAAATGTACAAACAATTGTGCGATGGTGCAAATCTACGATGAGAACAGGCAATGAAGGTAAGTCTATGGTTAATAGGTTTTTTTTGGTTGATAAATTAGTCTAACATTCAAAACTATCTAGATTGTTGTACACTTAAATGATCAAGTGACATGTACTCATTTAGAAGTTCAAATGCAGCATCACTAGGTATTTATACTAGATTAATGGGATGTTTTTTATTATCTTGTATGAATTTTGTGTGGGAAGAATGTGAATCAAAAGAGTGGGTTGAAAAATGGTCTTATACCTTAGCAACATCTTGATACACATCAACTTCCTAGAGAACTACAATTGAGGTAGTTTGAAGCATCATCGAATTTTGATCACATATTTGACCTAGTTGAACCAGGTAATTTCTCAATTTATTTTTCATTATGAGACTAACTCTATTTAACAAACTTGAACTCATTTTATTAGGTGGTTAAGTGTTTAGGGTGTTAACTTATCCCTCTATAAATTGTAGGTCATGTATATGCAGTTGTTGCAGATGAGAACAATGAGGAACGGACTGATAACTTTTTGTGTCATTGTATTGAGGGAAAAAAGAAATTGACAACTACAGTCATTGATGGAGAGGGTATTGAGTACCCAATAGTATTTTTTTTTGTAACAGGGACATGGCTTAGAAGGTATGCTATCAAAATATAATGGGTTCTTGTTTGACGACTTTGAGACCTCTTTATGTATTCTATTACACTTTATATGTTGAATTTTGTAATCATTTATGCTTCTATGAAATGCAGGTACCCTATCAAAAAATACAAGAAGTGGTTGTTTGAGGACTATGACACACATAGACATATTTTGCATTACTCAAACCTTATTATTGCAGCAAATATTGAATTGATAAAGTATACTGGTAGACCTCGTACAAAGAATTTATGGAAAATTTGTGAATCTGAACACAAGGCAATACGTGACACAATAAGGGTTAGAGCCAATCTAGAAGGTTCGCTCAATTAGTTTTGGGCCATCATGAAGAATCATTCTACAAATGGTAGAATTATTTTGACAATTTTGTATATAAATTTTTCAAAACAATCTAACTTCACTTTTTTGTAAATATAAATCACTATAAAGTGGTCTACATGCATATTTGGAGACCACATTTTGTATATTGAAAGAAGATCAAATTGTATATAAAAGTGGCCATGGGTTGATTTGTATATACTGAGGGTCCACATTTGGTTAAGTTTACTATGTCTTTGTATGTATCTTTGTCATGCATTGTATTTATGTATGTATGTATGTATGTTCATTTTCATATTATATCTTTCCATGTACTCTCTCTCTCTCTCTCTCAAAGAAACTACCTTGAAAATATTCTATCAAACCAAAGTAATAGGCATAATCTACAATCAAAATTATGGTGTTATATGTTATGCTTTATGGACGTTTGAATTGTTTTACTTCTATTGCTGCCCAATTTGGCTTAGTGCACCTTGGGAACACTTCGGTCTGACTTGCGCCAGAATTTTCTTGATGGTTCACAAGAAAAAAAGGGTCTCCCCTAGTGTTTACCAGCCATATGGAGTTGATGGAGCTGACGGTTTGGTCCCATGACGAATGGTTTGAGAGATGCACCATTGAGCAACTTTCAACTGACCAACAATGACACTTTTTGCACCAACCAAGATCGGGTCAGAAAATGGAATCTGAGTGGATTCTCCTAGAACTGAGACACATTATTGTATTCCTTCCCAAGATGGTCCTTGTGCACTTCACAGATCTCTGATATCTCTCACGAGGTCCGAGATATGGATCTCCAAAAATTGTTGCTGAATTTGGCTTAGTGCTCCTTGGAAACACTTTGGTCTGACATGCACCAGAACATTCTTGATGCTACAAACTGAGCCACATGCTTGTAGGCCTTCCCAAGATGGTCCTTTTGCACTTCACAGATCTCTGATATCTCTCATGAGGTCCGAGATATGGATCTCCAAAAATTGCTGCCAAATTTGGCTTAGTGCACTTTGGGAACACTTCGGTCCGACATGCGCCGGAATGTTCTTGATGCTACACGAGTGAAGATAGGTCTCCCCTAGAATTTACCCAGCCAACAAGAGATGATGGAGATGATGGTTTTGTCCCACGATGAATGGTTTGAAAGATGCACCATTGATCAACTTTCAACTAACCAATAATGACACTTTTTGCACCAACCGAGATCGGGTCAGAAAATGGAATCCAAGTGGAATCTCCCAGAAATAATCCACGTTCTTGCATGCCTTCTCAAGATGGTCCTTATGCACTTCAAATATCTCTGATATCTCTCACGAGGTCTGAGATATGGATCTCCAAAAATTGCTGCCAAATTTGGCTAGTGCACCTTGGGAACACTTCGGTCTGACATGCGCTGGAACATTCTTGATGCTACGCGAGAGAAGAAAGGTCTCCCCTAGAGTTTACTCAGATAACTAGAGATGATGGAGCTGATGGTAATAAGATCCATAGGTTTTGGATCCAAGCTTGTTCATTTATGTTTGTAAGAGCACAAGTTGCTCCTAGGTGCAAATGTTGTCACATTGGTCTAAAATTGTAAAATTGCTAATTTTGAGAAACTAGGGGATATGGTCTCCTCTAGGGTCCTAAGTGTCCTAACTAGGGTCCTAGGATGGGTCAAAGAGAATCGAGTTGACCAAATTTTTCAAAAGAAAGAAATTCTCAAAAGTTGCTCAAGCAAGTTTTGCAAAACGTTGCTCAATGAAGAAATGGACTATTGTACCACCTAGGATCGGGTATTTGAGCATGGATTGAATATTTTGGAAGGTTAATGGAGTTTTAGTTACAAACCACATGTGTGAGCATTCTCTATGGATGATTCCCTGATTTCTACTTGCATTAATTCACATCAAGCATTAATTCACTTGAATCATAAAATTGCTTATGTCCTGGAGCAAACATGTAGTACATACATTATGAAGCACAAAAATGAATTCACTTAAGTCATTAACGTAGGTCGTACACATGAATATACATGAAGTACACACACAAGTACATTAATTTATCGAAACACATGCATATACGCAAGTCATGTGAAACAATAATACACTTAA
>MU227850.1:523943-545991 GCA_018584345.1 Thuja plicata
ACACACACACACACACACACACACACACACAATTTGGTCATTCAATGACCACAACTAGATCTATACAATGTCTTGATATATCTATGACTGTGGTGGATCATCAAAATTGAGCTTCTTCGCAGTAGCACTTGGGTCACTAAGTCTCTACACAAGAACAATTCAAATGCTAAGCCATATATATTATCTCAGAATAATATCAAAATAAATAAATATTGGGCTGTAATTTTATCACAGTTGAATTATTGATTACCTCATCTCTTTCTCCTATGCTTGGGCTGAATGATAAATGAAATGGGATCTGTCGTGGGTGAGAGGGACTCCTAAAAAAATGGAGAGGTAGAGGAAGGATGGGAAGTGATGAAGGGTCCTATAATAGGAAAAATAAATAATACAAAATACATGTTATAAACAAGAAATACTAAAAAATAAAAAAGGCATGGACTACAAAGAAAATGCACACCACAACATGAGTTGGAACTCCTGTGCTGGAGGGAGCCAAAACCATTGATGACTCAGTTTGGACCTTTTCCTATATGGTAAAATAGAAAAGATGTTATAGGACCGAGAAATACTAGATAATGCAAAAAATGTATACACTAGATAATACAAATTTGCATACTAAAGCCTTAGCTGGATCTCTTATGCTTGGGCTGAATGATAAAAGAAATGGGCTCCTTCATGGGTGAGAGGGACTCCTAGAAAAATGGAAAGGTAGAGGAAGGACAAGCAGTGGTGAAGGGTCCTATAACAGAAAAAATAATATAAAATACATGTTATATTTATAAGATATACTAAAAAATAAAAAATGCATGGACTAAAAAGAAAATGCATACCGAAGCTGGATCTCCTATGCTAGGCAAGGGATCCCTAGGAAGTGGAGAAGGGTTCACCTCATCTGAGGAAGCTATGACCAATTCCTGTATGAAAAGTCATAGCGAATGACATACTAATAGAGGCACATGATTTCTAAAATATTTTGAACAAACAAGAATTCAACTGAAAGTAAATATGAAAACATGTTACCTCCTCCCTCTCATGAACATCAACACTATCTGGGGCATTCATTAGTTCAGTGAAACCCAATTGATTCTACATGTATACAATAAACAAGTCAAGTGCATTCATCAATATAGACTACATTGAAATGTTCATAATACATTTCAACAAATATACTTAAATTGGACTTAATTACCTTTTTTGTTTCAATGTCCCTGATGATTTCTTCCTCTTTCCTAATGACCTCGAGCTTGGTGGGGTAGGCTAACAAAAATAAAATTAACATAAGAGAAATAATATGATACCGCACGGGTTCAATTAAAACTATAAACAAGAGGTGTGCAAAATATGATACCACATAGCTCTATAAGACAAAGTCAATGGTAGAAAGGGTGACATCCTCAATCTCAGAAATCTGAGCCCCTGACAAGCCCTATAAAATACCAAATAAATATATAAGCAATATTTTACAATGAAGATTATGATTCACTTGAATTAAACAAATGATTATGCTCCACAACTCTATTATATCACAAGTTTATAAACAAATTTTACGAACCATTATTACAATATAAAAAATTTCTCTTCTTTCACACACACAACTATTCTTTAACAAATTTGTAGTCACAGTTAGAGAAGAATGGTCCAGATTGTATTCATGGGGGTCAAAGGTTAGGACCACTTTTGTAGCATGTAATAGGACTATTGTAGCCTGGAAGTGAGTATGTTTTAGTGTGTTTACCCTTAGCATGTAGGGATTTAGAGTGCTTTTAGGTTGAGAGTATGGTGTAGGAGAACCTCCTAGCACATGGAGTCTCATGAATATTGTAGACCCTTGATCTTCTCAGTTCTCTCTTGGCCCAAAGGGACCCAAGACATCTTTTAGATCAAGGCTTCAAAATTATTCTATCATTGAGATCCAATTGTGAGACCTAGTTCCAAGTTTGGGCACTTATAAGCCACTTGGTACACTATGGTCATGGGATATGCACTATGGTCATGGGCTTCAACTCTACATAAAACTAGCTTGGCCAGATTCCCCTATGTCTTAGCCTTCAAATGCAACCGGTTTGGTGAAGAGATCTTACCTATAACTCTAGCTAACGTGATTCTTGTCTCTGCAACTCTAGTTTTTGTTCATTTCTAAGAGTTTCACATTGTTTTTCAAGTTTGAAGTGTTTCCACCATGGGAATTGGATAATATCTGGTGGAAAGATTCTTTGTAATATGCTTTCAAAGATTCTACAAGTTCTTTTTGTGTTGATGTAGGGAGATGGCCATATGATCGAGCCCTAGGTGTATATCTCAATGTATGCACCAAATTTGAATATACACAGTAGTGTATAACTTCTAGAGAACCGAGCACCAAGGGCCCTAATTGTGGATTTGATGTTATTTTGTGAATACCTAAGTGTTCCAATTGGTTTCAAAAGGACTCTTGTCTATGGTGAAGATATAGACTAGTATTTGGGGTGCTTATGAACGTAGGGTGTAGATGGACTCTTGTCTATGGTGAAGATATAGACTAGTATATGGGGACTATCCTAGTATGACAGTGAAATGCCAGAGAGTAAAGTTTACTGAACTAGCAAGTGAATGTGCTTTGAGCCATATGATAAGGACCTTGTGATAAGTTGAGAGGTTCTTGGGGTGTCTTAGAAGTTATATGTTGGGATTCTCCAGAAGGCCATGGAGGTGTATTGAAGGATTAAGGATATTCACAATCAGTGAACAATCAAAGATTGTATTCATGATTTTGAACAAGAAATAAGAGTAAAAGAATGATGGTTGGATGTTCCGAATGATGTTCAAGGTTGATTCATAAGCCAATAAGTGATTGGCTGGGGTATGAGTCTATGTATGAGTTCAACATTGGTTGAATTGAGTCCAAGGATGGAGGGCAGGAGTTCAAATCAATTTGAGTCATGATGTCTGGACAAGGAAGTGAATTCCTTGAGTTGAATTACATTAGAAAAAATTCTTTGACCATAAAGCAATAGCAAACAAATGTACACTAAGTTACCACCATACAAATTATTAAGATATGATATTTTGAAAACAACATACTATTCTATTTTATGAATATTTATAAAACATTACCTCAGGTGTTTGAGCTACCTGTCTACGTCTACTAGAACGAGCACTCCTTGGCGTGCTTGTACCACCAGCTGCACCCTGCAATGCATATTATTCATGTATCAATTTAGATTTTTCTATACATAAAAATTTATTTACTTTTAATAGATTTAGGTAATTAATTAAAATAACATGTCAAAACACAAATTTAAACAAACCTGTGTCGGCTCTGTACCATACACCATTAACAATAGATCATCTGTGAGGGCCACATCCTTAGTAGTGGATGCCTGACATCTTCTCCTGCAATGTACACATGAATGTGATGGCAAACCATCCGCACTCACCTAACTAGCTACCCCATCACATAAACCATTACAACTAATGTAGATATGCTCAATGGGTTGGGCTGACCCTGCAATTGTATATGATGATAATGGAGCTCGCACGGGATGGGATGTTCCTAATGGTGCATCTGATGATGATGGAGCTGGTGCAGGATGGGATGATTCTAATGGCACATCTGATGAAGATGAGGGTGGCACAAACACTGATCCATCCTCTCCAACTAACTGAGTGCCATGCTAGATAATGACATCAGCCAATGATGCAACTGCATGAAAAGTCTGTATATCCATAGAATCCTTCACCACTACTGGGACCACAACATGAATGAAGGGTTTTATCACAGTACGCCTCCTATCTTGTGGTTGGGTAATCCTATGTGCCCCAGGTCTATCCTGTGCAGAGCCTCTCCCTCTACCCTGGAACTCACGAAAGTCAAAGTAATTCGGCTTCTCGCCAAGGACAAACTCACAATATAGCTTCCTCAAAAAATATAAAGGTGCCTCATTATTATTACAAGGCGGTTGGTCAAATACCATGTACCACCTATCCCAAAAAGCTGATTTCATCCCCCTATGAGCACACCAATGTATAGGAAACCATTTTATATTAACTTCTAGGGAATTGTTAGTATTAGGATTGATAAAAAGGGCACATATGTCATATTTTTCTATGCCTTTTCTTTTCACATCCTCATATGATAAACCATCAACATAATATGTATGACACCTATCCCTCCGTGAACCCCATTTTGTCACCTCTTGAGACACCTCATTTGCACTATTGGACATTTTTCTAATGTAGTGGCGAGGGTAGAGTGATGCTGAAGACCAGAAGCCTTCAACCTATTAACTAATATATTAATATGTTGACTATTCTGGTTAAGGTGTTGCACAAGGTCCTCGTGTGTTGCATTTACATGATCTAATGGCACATGTGGAGGGTCTACGAGGGGTGGTGGTTGTGGACGAGGAGAGTTTTGAGGAGGGTTTACGGGTGGCGATGGTGGTGGACGAGGAGAATTTTGAGGAGGATTTACGTTTGGAAATGGTGGTGGACAAGGAGGGTTTATGGGGGGTGGTCTTTCATTTCTTTTTTCTCTTCTTGGATTGTTTGACGAATCTGATATAAAATTAATAAAAAAAAACCAAAAAACCGAAAAACAATATCATAACCTAATTTGATAAAAAAATGCCAAAAAAACATAACAAAACAATAATACATACCTTTCTTACGGGGCGCCATTGCTTCAAAATGTGCAAATTATTGAAGAACCTTGTTTTCTTCAGATGTCGATCAGGTTCTTGGTGTATTTTCTCTCCTCTAGTCTGCTACTCTGCAGTTTAGGCATTCAAAATGGCCTAAGCCGCGGGCTTTGCAAAATAGTATATGTTTCTAATAACCCGATCGTGTTATTAGAAACATCTTAGAACCCGATCGGGTTATTAGAAAATATAATATGTCTAATAACCCGATCGGGTTCTGAGAAAGGTAAAGTTTTTTAAAATTATTGTCTAGGCTTGGTTACCAAGCCTAGTACAATTCCAAAATTTCAATAACCCGATCAGGTTATATGAAATTTATATTTTTTTAAACCATGTGTCCATTTTTTTGGTCCACAACTTGGTGCACACACCCATGTCATACCCTACATCATAACTTTCTTATTTAGCTCCTCCAACCTCTTTCCAAGTCTCTTCTTTTCCTCAAAAATGTTTTTCAAGGTCCTTCTATTCCAACCTTTGAGTTTTTCTTTTATGAATTGTAACTTTTTGGTGAAACAAAAAGCCTTAAAACCTTCCTTCTTAGGTGCTTCTTTCCACCATCCAGAAATAAGAGAGAGAAAATCTGGACCTCAGAACTACATACACTCAAATGTGAAGGGTGCCTGAATTGGCCAAGAATCACCCTTACAAATTAGTGAGATGGGAAAGTACTCCGGACCAGAGAATGGGGCAACCAAAGATTCAAAGGTGAGATCAAACTCTTCCCATTTCTTAGCCACAAAGAAATGATCAAGTCACTCAGCAATATTAGAGAAGCCCTTTCGCCTATTTGTCCAAGTAAACAAACCATCCTTTGACTTGATTTCTTCCATCTCATTGTTAAAGATAAAATGCTGGAAAACCGCTTGCACTGAACCAAAAAATTGCCTACCCCCAATCTTCTCTGAGTTCCACCTTGTAGCATTGAAATCTCCTCCCATTATAACTAACACACACTTCATAGTTTTCAAACAATTAGTAATATGATTCCATACCTCTTGCTTTTGACTTGTCCCCGTCGGTCCATATACATTCAACAAAAACAAACTCTTATTCTCTTCTCCCAAGTGTACATGAGCCATCATCCAATTTGCTTCTTTCCTTCTTTCAGAGACTGTAACTTTCTGGGGATTCCATAAAATTGCCAACCCACCTGACGCCCTAGTGGTGTCCACACATATACCTTCCCACTTTTTTCATGATCTGATGAAAAATAGAAAGTACCCACCCGTCTTTTTGGTTTCCTGGAGTAAAATAATATCTGGCTTTTCCTGATCAAAACAACATTTGATCAGTTGCCTCTTGTCAGGGACATTGCAGCCCGTGACATTCCACGATAGGGTTTTCATGGCTCCTCGGGAAGGGTAATGCCCTTCTCGGAACGTAGCTAATTTAATTATTTTTATTTAAAAATGTCCCTTATTAATATATTTTACTTTAAAAATAATAAAATAATTTATTTACAAGAGAATCATTCTTTCTAATCATAGTATTGAGTAATTTTAATTTAGTTAGTCATGTCTAATTTGTATAAAGAGTAATTTTAATTTAGTTAGTCATGTCTAATATGTATAAAGAAATACTCTTTTATCTAATTGTGATTAATTAACTAAATTTGTTTAAAATAAATTGAATATTTTTTTTATAAAGATGTCTAACATTTTGATTTTAAAGAGAATCATATTCTCCAACCACAATATTAAACAATCAAAATATTCAGCAAATTTAGCTTAGTCATTTTCAATCTATCAAAAAATAATTACTTTTATCTAATAGTAAAAAATGTCTAGATTTATTAAATTAAAATAAATATATGTATAATTTTATTAATAGTAAAAGTTTTCTAGATTTATTAAAGTATATTAAATATATGTATAGTTTTTTTAATATATAAGGACCTGTTTGGTGCGTGGCATTAATTTATCAAGAATAGGCCTATTCTAGAATAAGGACCTATTCTCGGATTAATTATTACCATATTATGGAATTGGAATAAGGATTATTTTTTATTTTTTTAATTAATTTGAACAATATGTATTTTTAACTTGTATACACACATACACATACACATATACACACATCTACATATACACACATCTACATATACACATATACACACATACACATATACACACACATGTGTGTATATATACACACATATATATACACGCATGTGTATATATATACATACCTATATTAAAACAAAAAATTAAAAAAAAAAAGATAAAAAATTAATAAAAAAAATAAATTTGAATTCATAAATAGCTTATTCTCGAATAAAATGCCCACAAATAAATAATTAAATTATTCAAGCATTAACTAATGCTTATTCTAGATTAAGATTCTAAATGTGGAACATTTTTATTTAAAAAAGAATAATAATAAATATATTTAAAAAAATTTAAATATTATAATAATTTAAATTTTGGTACACATTTTCAATCTGCATTAAAAAAAAATACCCTTTCAACCGAAAGCAATTATTTTTCTGAATTCGACAAAAGTAACTTGAATAAATCTTTAATAACATAAATTCTTTGGAACAAACATTTTGATATCTTTCAGGAATCACAAACATCTCGTTTGGCTTAAACAAAATAAACTTTCAGCTAAAAAAAACATCAAGATTCTCGTAAAAAGCAGAATGGCAGAGCGATCAGTTTCCTTAAGCCATTTTATTCATATTACAATTCTTTCGAGCATTCAGATTTCTTTTTGGGGGTTATTATTTTGTTTGGCTAAGAACTTTTGAAACCTAGGAGTTTTGGCGATGCATCCATGAGAGTGGAACCTGGGCTGATCGTAGCAAACTTCCATTGTTTATTTAATCCTATCGGGAACTTCTTCCATGGAAGACCACCAAGCACGCTCATCAAGCGAGGCGGTTGGTTCGCTGCGAAAGCGATATTTCTCTGTCAAATCCGCTGCTTCGATCTGCCCTTCACTTTCTTCAGGAACCCACACGCCTGTAACAGGATCAGGTTTCCACCATCGAGGCTTATGATTTTGACCATCTCCTCCACTTGTTTTGGAGCCTACACTCTCTGGAGGAGACTTTTTTTCAGATGCAAACCTACACAATTCAATCCATTCAAAATAATCAGATTATTTAAGAAAATTCGAACCTGCACAATTCAATCCATTCAAAATAATCAGATTATTTACGAAAATTCAAAGATTTTGGATTTGACCGTGCAAAATATTTCTTATCGACATTTTGAATGATACTAAAGACATATTTAAATAATGAAATCCAAAAAACTTCCAAAAGAATGAGATTATTTAAGTACCTGGTTGCATAAAATATTTCTTATCAAGATTTAGAATCGTATTAAAAGAAATATTTACATAAGCAAATCCAAAAACTTTCAGATGCAAACCTACACAATTCAATCCCTTCAAAATAATGCGATTATTTTGGCACATTCAAAAAATTTGAATTTGATTGCGTAAAATATTTCTTATCAAAAATTTCAAATTATTCTAAAAAATATTTAGATTATGGAATTTAAGAAATTTCACAGAAAAATTGTAAAATATGTCTGGTACTTCAAAAAAGATTTGCGCAGTCGAATCTGAAAACTTTCAAAGAAAAAAGAAAAAACAATATTATAGACTGAAGAATGAGAGAGGTAATAATTACCAGGCAACCTTTTGAAACAATGCAGCCTTGGGCTGAACAGATGCCCTAGCAAAGTTTCCTCTCAGTTCGCCCAGCCTCAACATTTTTGCAGCTTAACTTATCACTTATTATTTCTGTAACTGAAAGGGAGAGATTCTCCTAAATTTTGGCAGCTTCTTCTGGACACAGAAAAGAAAAATGAACAAAGCAATCAAATCCGAATGGAAGATCTGGAAATTTTCAAAGAGTATTCTTGTGGTGATGAAAGCAATCAGATATTGTGAGCAGATATGGACAATTTCATTGAGCATTTAAAGGCTTTGAGTTGCCTGACAATGGAGAGTGAGTTTGTTTAGAATTAACATACTTGAACAGGTGTTACTGTGTTTAGAAAGCATGATGTGAGGAGGATTCGATGGCATTACGCCATGGAAGCCACGTTAAGCAGATGGCGTCACCATCACTGGTTGAAACAAGAACACCGTTTTTGGGAAAACAAAAAGAATCTCTGTGTCACGTATTCTGCCAAAAGTTTGCAAATTGATTGTCAGAATATCGACAGAATTATCCACATTTTCTTACATTATCCTTCCATTTTCTTATAAATTTTATATGGGCTAAATTTAGAAGAATATAGGTAAATTAATTTAATTTATTTTGTAACATTTTGTTAATAGATTTAGTTTTTATTTAGTAATAGGTTTTGTTTTTTATTAGATTAGTAGGGAAAGGGCTCTCATTCCAAGTACACATAGATTAAATTAAGAAACAACTAATTAAGAACAACAAGTAAGTATTGAATAGTGCAACATCAGTTTAAACCCTTCTATCACGGCATACCTAACCAGATACAACCCCCCTTGCTATTAGTAAGAGCTCGCTCTTTGCTGAAAACGAGGCTTTTGATCGGAGAAACAACCAAACAAAAACCCTTGCACTGGAAACTAAACAACTAAGGAAATTGGAAACTAATAGTGTGTTTTAAAAGGCCAAGGAAAGATGCCAAGGAAA
Source organism: Thuja plicata (assembly GCA_018584345.1). Taxonomy (NCBI): domain Eukaryota; kingdom Viridiplantae; phylum Streptophyta; class Pinopsida; order Cupressales; family Cupressaceae; genus Thuja; species Thuja plicata. The sequence goes on from MU227850.1 coordinate 533,259, forward strand.
CCTTGAATAGATATCGTCTCAGACAAGGAAAGATGCCACAAAGACCTTGAAAATGACTAGTTTTAAAAGGCACCTTGAAACCCACTGAACAAAAGAGCACTTTGAACTGTAGAGAAAGCAGACAAAGGGCCCCGAAAGACAAAAAGAGCCATCAGGTTTTGAAAGGCACCCTGAAACCTTTTACAAGAAAAAAACCCTATGAACAAGCGAGTTCATAGCAATGGAGAGGGACAGAAAAGAGTCTAAAAAAATCTTGTAAAGATTACCAATAACCATCAAAGCGAGAACCACCACAATAAGCAACAACAACCTGCAAGATCTTTTGATGCAAGAGCTTTTGGTGGTTTTTTTCAAGATTTTTTAAAGTTCTTGAGATTTTAATAATTTTTTTAGACGTTATCAAAATAAATTAGCAAGTTTTAAGTTTTAGAAGCTTTTTGAGATTTTAGTGTTTTTTAAAGATTTCTTTAGTTTTTCTCATACGAAATTAGATAGTTTTTTTTGAGTTAATAGTAATTTTTTGAGATGTTCTCAAGCTGCAATGTAATTAGTTTAGAAGGTTGATAATTAGAAAATAGTTTGTATTAAGGTAGATTTTTGAGGGAATTCTAGAGGAGATATAAGGATTCATTTTTTTAATTGTAAGGAGGTTGGAGAAAGAATAATGAAAGAAAGTCATTAATCTCATTTCTTGAGTTCTTTGTATTTGTATTTTTTTAAATTTGTTTTTTCCTAAATGTTAATGGTGAATTGGTTGTGGTGAATTTGGAAACATCATCTTCCCAACAAAAAGATCCCTCTTCATCTGCACTACTCATTTCCACCTCAATGGAAAAGGATCTCATTTCAATAGGAACAACTAAGGAAGAGAAAATAAGGCATGAGGAACACCCACAAACCAAGACCACCTCCCAATAGTAAAAAATAAGAGTGAACCACATAGAATACCATTCAACCTCACCGCCCTCATCACACAAGACCTATCAAACTACCTCTATAGCTCCATAAAGGACCACCTTAATAGGTTTGTGATTCGTTGAGATTTTTATAAACACAACCAAGAGATAGAACTCATCACCACTTGCCAAATAGAGTAAGGGATAAAAAAACTCAAAACCCTCCAAAACATGGGACCCACAAACATAAATTAGTGAGCCCTAGAAAAACCAATCAGACCCTAAAGAAATGGATCCAAGAAGAAATGAGGAAAGACAAGAAGAAAAACTTCTGCTAGTTGCTAGGGTGGCAGCCATAAAAGTCAGAGAAACATAAGGAAATGTCTATAGAGAAGCCCAATAGAACACTTGGTCCATGAGATGGAATGAGATTGCTCCTCATCCAAACACCAGAAAGACCTAGTAATCCCTGGAAGGAAGACCCACAAAGGAATGGACACCTAACACATGAGGCTTTGAGTAAGCTTCTTCTAGAGAAAATCAATACCATAACAAAATCTACAAAAAAACTGACAAGGTTCTCATGCCCACAGAAGGAAGTCCAACAACAAACCACAACCATGGAATAGGGCACACTAAGGAGTACACAACCAAATGCTACAAAGCACAAGACCGCAGGCTAGAGTCTAATGACCTGACAAGCACAAACAACCTATACAAAGCAAGAGTCCAAGTCACAATGAGGGGCACACAATAGATGATCCCACAATGGGAAAATTCAACAACTAGATGAGATCTAACAAATCCCTTCACCAAAGCTCCATATGATAGGAAAAAACCAAAAGCTAACAACCATCAAGATCATCCTCTCCATCACCATCGCCATCTCCCTCATCCGCCTCCTATACAATTTCTCCTCCTCCCAAAACTCTACCTATGATTTTCCCGCCCATTCCATTCCTCATTAGTTGAATTGGTTTGTTATTCAAACAAGATATTTAGTTGATTGGTTAGGTTATTTTATAATTTATTTATTAATAGTTGATTATCTTTTAACCTTAAATCCTTTCTATAAAAAATATTTTTCCCATTGTAGTTTTATATATTGGAACTTTGTAGTTAAAATCCTCAAAGAAACAAGAAAGTATGGGGATTATCAATAATAAGATTTTAAAACCTCAACAAAATGAAAAAGTAATAGATTTTTAGAAATGCAAGTCTTTTATGAGGGTAGGTGCAAGAAGTTGGGACCCAATTCGACGGAAGTCTTGTGGACTTGAAAATGCTGTAAGAAACGGGTACCCATTTTGCAAAAATATGTGCACCCGATTTAGGCTCAGACGCCTGATCCAAATATTCAAAAACGGGTGCCCATTTTAATTTTAGTTATAATTTTTTTTTAAAAATTATGCCTAGAAACTCATTTTTTAAATGCTGATTTATTATATTTAAGAAACGGTTACGCATTTTTCAACATGTGCCCATTTTTTAAAAGTTAAATTTTCAATCCACCCTTTGCATTGGATTTCGATTCAGGATAGGCTTGGTGGGACTAAGCCTATGCGTGGACCTCCAAATAATGGCTAAGGCACTAAAATACCTTTCTACCTTGCCGTAATTTTTTCAAGGCCTTCCTAATCATATTTTTTGATGAAATAAAGCCCCATTATATTTCTTACCGTCCTGATTTCAAAAATATAAATTTTATAACTTGATATGATTAATTATACTATTTTTTCAATATTTATTAATCAAAAGTGTACCTAAGCTTAAAATAGTGAGGTTCACTAAAACTTTAATAACTTTTTTTTTTACGTTTTTTTGAAAATAAATTATATGACATCAATCTACACAATTTTATTGAAGATTAAAAAAACAACTTTGAAAAAAATGTTAAATTTTTATCAAATTATGGTGGCTATACACCAGAGGTTTCAAAAATATACTTTACAGTCAATTCAAAATTAATAAAAAAAAATATATTCAATAATATATATATATATATATATATATATATATATATATATATATATATGCTCATCAATATTTGGTGTCTTAGGTATCTTTCCCCATAAGGATTCACAAAAAATTATTTATTTAGGTCAAAATATGGTCGTACACGTGTGGTATGGTCCCGAAACATGCATTTTGAAAAAGTGGTTTTTAAAACTGCCTACTAAAATATTATTTATACCATGTGGGTATTGAAATAAATTATATATTTGAAAACTAGTCTTCGAGCACTACATTTTCTCTTTGTGAAGTTTTTTGAGATTCAATCTCTAAGTGCCTCAAATTTTGACATCAATTGCCAAAAAAAATTGAAAAACAGGGAAAACACTTCCACTTTTTGCCCAAAAGTGGGACAATTTCTTGTAGCCACCCATGATTTGGATAATTTAATACAACCATGAAAAAATTTAATTCTTTTTCAAGAGACTAACTTAATAAATCAATAACATAGAACCTACATTCATAGGATACTAAATAAACACCTCTTATTAGTCCATTCCATTAAGGCAGGACACTAATGTTTTCATGTTGTTTATCCCTATTAGTTCCAGCCTTCGAAGTTGTGAGAACTCATTTTATCCTATGGTCATTTGAAATTATCCCTATTAATTGATTTTCTTTCCATATCTTCCTAATTTGTGATTAGCCATCACTATTTTAGCTAGTGGTTTATTAGATTTTGCAGTTAACAAATTGGGAAAAATATGCTCAACTGTCCACCTATTTTATTGTCGCTTCTGTTAGCTCTTTTTCCTTGATTCTATCAAGGAAAAAACTAATTAACGAGGATCAAATAATCCTCCTTCACTTCGATCTCAGAGGCTCAGGAGGGTGCACCTATTGGATTCACTTCTTTCAGTGAATCATGGGATGGATTCCTGCCCATCAAACTAGATCTAACAACCATTTAAAGCTCTTAAAACAAAAAGGTAAAAGATTGTTCAATTTTATGAATTGATGATGAGACTTGCATAACCAGCAAAGACCAGTGCCTTATCTATTGGACAATAGATTCAAATAAAGATACATCCACAAAAAACCCTCTAACTCCAAACACACAGAACCTAAATGAAGTGCCTTACAAATCACTCTTTTCACTCCAACACCTGGACATCAAATTCATGTGCAAACCTTGAACCCTCAAAATTTGTCTCCAAGATTTACCCCCTCCTTGAAAGAAAATTAAAAAAAACTCACAGCTACCTTATAACCAGTGCATTAAAATGCCTTACAAATTAACACACAAGACTTCAAGACCAGCCACAAAGACATCAACAAGTATTGAAAAGGGATTCCAATGTTTTTTATTAAATTGCTATCTGATTCAGTACATTTACAAAAAAAGACTCAGAAGTAGAAAACTGCCCAGCAAAATTAATTTCACCATCCATGTACAATTGAGAAGAAGAAAGATATATAGAATTGAAAAGCTAGTTTTTGCAAATTGACACCTGTCTTTCTAAGAAAATATCTCCTCCTCCCAAACTTTGATCTCCTTTTTCTTCTGCAACTGCCTCTGTAAAATATCATTTTAACAAACTTGATTCTGCACTCAAAAAGGATTGCAAAAATAAAATCCTCATCTCGAGACCTTTCCAACGGTATATTACACTTCATATTTCTGAGAAAATTTGGCCACTTAACTGTGAAAACAAACTTCTTTCTTCCCGTGCATACTCAGTTGAAATTTTGAAAGTGCAGATTGTATAGTTTGGACTATTGAATTAAGATCAATTTTTCATAGATATTTTAAACCTTGCACATTAATTTACATTTTTCTCTCCTTATTCTGCATTTTTTGCACTTTAATCCCCCAGAACTCACCTAAATCTACCAAGTGTCACTACCTAAGTGGCTTTGGTAAATCACTGCAAGTGCACGACTAACCACTAGCGGTTAGTCGCACACTCCCAACCGCTAGCCGGTAGTCCTCTTAACGTCTGCAAGTTGGTGACCACTACTTTTCGCGCACTTGCGACACTTTCTACTAACTGCTCCAAACTAACACAAGTGTGTGACACTTCTTATCACTCACTCGCACACCAACAGACCTTAACCGCCAATCCTGAGTGACTGCGCGATGAGTGGCCACCTGCTCTGCGACTGTGTAACCAACTACTCTGTAACTGCATGATGAGATGCAACCTACTCTGCGACTGCGCGACCAACTGCTCTACGACTACGTGATGAGCCACCACTTGTCATCTGCTCGCGCACTCGCAGGCCTTTTCTCTGATCCTTCTTTTCCATCGCGAGTGTGTGACAAGCCACCATTTGTCACCTTCTCTACCACATCATCACCATCTCACTGTCTCCTCACTTGCAATATTTAGTTGTCATCAGACTGGGCACACTTCCCAAGGCACCACCTGCACACGCACACTGAGAGGCTCCTGCTCGTTCTTCAAATTACATGGTGTAGCCTTTACCTTATAAACATATGAGAATTACATCGCCCCACCAATGTGGGATTAAACTTTTTCAAGTTTTTAAAATCTATTTGTTTTGGCGCTCAAAATTTGGGGCCCACTACATCATTCAAACCTCCAGCCAAGGGGCATGCCAAGGAGCCTCTTGGCTCTTATTCATTTCACATCCTGGGTATCGCAACATAAAAACACTTCAAATGTTCACAACCCCACGCATGTGGGATAATCCATTTTTAAAAACCTCCTGCCAAAACTACCTGCGTAGCCTTCTGCTTACATTGCACATATTTCTTTATGCTCAAGATTTTCTAACGCCCTCCCTTACACATATAAAAGTGGTGGAGACCAAAATTAATGGTTGTATTCCTGCCTCTCTTGGTAGTCTCCCTCTTCTTAAGGAGCTCATACTCCAGAATAACTTTCTAACGGGAAGGATTCCTCCACCACTCTCTTAGCTTTCTAACTTGACTTCTCTGGATCTCTCCTTCAATCAGCTGAGTGGCAACATACCTTCTCATCTGGATGGGTTTTCTTCTCTCAGGGAACGTTATCTCCAATCCAACAATTTGAATGGTACAATTCCTAATTCCATTGGACATCTCCCTCGCGTACAACATATTGACCTGGGTTTTAACTGTCTGCAAGGTAGTTTGTCTCTTGGTATTTTTGAAAATGCCAAACTCCCCACTCAAAATGTTGTGCTAACCTCCATGCCAAAATCTCCACTCAAAATGCAGCGTAGACTCCTCTTTGACATCCAGCACAAGCTTCTGCCAATATGCATTTGTTTGAATATTTTCTACTTTTAAAACTCCATGCAGCTCCCTGGATGAATGCGCAACACCTCCATATGTTTTGTTGCGCATGCTTCTGACATGTCTCTCTGAGACCTGCATAGCATGTTCCTTGCGAAGTCCTCCATTTTGCATTGCTCATCCTCTATTTCATTTTCTTTGGAGTGTTTAAAGTTTTACCTGTCTTTAACATTAAGACATGCATTGGTCTCCTTGTTGCTTACGCAGGTATCCTCTGATTTCATGAGCAACACTTTGCATTGGGTTTATCTGTACAACCTCCTCGATTTTGTGGCATTGCGTAGCTTTGTCTTATTATTGTTCCCCTCTTCATTTGCATTTGGTTAAGGTTTCTAATAAGTTTTTATTTCATGACCAATGTGTAGTTGTCCAAACTATCAAACAGTTCACTTGCGTTGCCTCTGAATCCACATTTTCCTTATTCTACGTTGAATGCTCTTTTGCACAGCCTGCTCTTGGCATTCAACACCTTCCAATTTACTTTGTTTAAAATTTAAAATGTAAACCATCTCTTGTATTGCGCAAACACTACTTATTCTCTGCGTAGGTCTCCTTCATCTTCCCACTCAACTCCTTAGATATTCTTGCCAATATGCATTGTGTTTCAAGGTTTATAAAACCGTATTTCATCCTCAATCAAACATTGCACAGGTATTTTTGTTGGAAAAGTTGTAGAATTTTATCTTACACCTTCGCAGACTTCTCTGTTGGCATTGGTTGAAGGTTTTTTTTAAGGCACTCTCTTCAAAATCCACCTGGCATCTTTCCATTCATACATTAATACTTATTTAAATCAATCGATTTAAATAACTTCACTTTGATTCAGAAAGTATTATCATTTAAATCACAATGATTTAAAATAAAATGTCATTTAAAATCATATCAAAACTCCTTTTCTTTTAAACTCCATCTGGAATTCAAAGTGATCAAAAAATGCCTCTATGTGTGATCGAAATTGAAAACATTGAACATGCAACCACCCAAAACCACTTATGGTAATCTGTACACCTACCCCAAAATGACAGCTGGCCTCTGGAACTGGCCTAGAAAACTGGCCAAATAATGGGATGAGACGTTGAGACTTGGTGAACTCATAGATTGTAAGTCACCAATCATCCTGCAAAATATCTTTTCTTGACATTTCCTGTGGCGAGAGATTTTAATCATCAAAGTTGCCAACTTACTAATTTCTGCAATTGCACACGTCAGAACGAAAGAAAGTGATTTTTGAAATGACTTCTTAAAAATACCGCATCAATCCTTGAAGCTCTGAAAATCACCATGGTTGCAGATGTACATGCCCAAAATTGAGAAAACACATCCACTCAGTTTGGAGGTCATTCGACATTAAGATACAAATCCACAAATTTGACTTACTGGAAAACACCTCACAATGCAAACATGAAATCAATAGAAACTGCATTAGGATTAGTCTTTGCAAAATTAAAAACTCATGTCTTGAGGCCCCATCATTTACCATGATAAAACATTTAGATACAAGGAGAGCACATCAATAACTGACACTTTAAAAATACGAATTGACATAAAACTATAACCCTATAAAAATGAGTATCTTGTGATCAATTCTGTCAACAATGTCAATCTAAATAAACTTCTTTTAGTTTTGATTTCAAAAACTTATCAGATAAGACCCTTACAGTTTGAACCCTTGGACTTGGATTTCATTTTCACACAAGGAATGCAGAACTTCAATTAGCTCACTCTAATGATCAACTGATCAACTGACATAAATATGCAAAGTTAGCATTTCAACTACTTTCAGAACTTAAACACAGTAAAATGCAAAAATTGGTTTTGGAATCAGCTAGGCAAAGTGGTCAAATGGATTGACCAAAGTCTGAAATTCTGCAGAGAAGTTCACTTCTAGGTTTACAATGCAGGGGAACATTCAATTCTTTACGAAATTCAGCTGGGTACAACTTGTAAGACCTCAAAGTAAGTCATTCTGTACTTGACACTTAGAGAAACTAAATAAAATGTCAATAGAATGGCTTTGGAAAACCTATCTTCCGACTTCACAGGGATCTGCAAATGGGCACAGAGGTTTAATTTCATGCCTAAAACATAATGCAATAACCCTTATGCCATGAAAATCAACTAGGCTCAAGATACAAACCTCTCAAGTGGGTCACTTAGGAAATTCTGAAGACATGCAAAGGGCAGATTTGGGCAAACACCTCCAAATGACCATCTCCAAAACATGTCAAAATTGAAATCTGAGAGCTGGAAGGTCTATTAAATTTGTTAAATGATAGGTGGTAAACACACTTTCCAAGTGGTTTATCATGAAAATCTTAGGATATCTTTTTACAAGCATTCAAAGTAGGCCTTGTCCACAAGTTTTTAGGGGCAATAACTTTGCACCTTAGAGAAATTTTATTTGGCCACTCCAAATTTCTACCAAAATTTGAGAGTACTAACAGCTTCTACATCTTTCTTACACATTCTTCTCGAGGTATTTGTACGTTTACCAGGAAACTCAAGTGGTACTTCCAAAGTAGTTCACGTATCATGTTTTCCCTTCCACATTTTGCAAACATGCTAATTTTCTCTTCATGTCCCTTTTTTGTGATATTTTTGAACTAGGGTTTGATTATTTTTCTATGGTTATTCTTGACAATAAAATGTGAGCTAACATCTCTTCATTGAATCTCCATACCAATCTAAAGCTATGGCAGGGGCGAGAAGAAGAACTAAAGAATCTGTCACCTACATTACAAGAGCATAACTGCTTATTCCTTGTGATTTTGAAAGGTAAGCTCATCAAATCTGCTTTTTGTTAGGATTCTCAAAAGTTTTCCCCTGTTGTTGATTTTTATGGGCAAAGATGAAGGAATTAATAAAATAGTCTATAACAGACAAAAATATCTTGAGAGGTTTTACGAATTTATGAGTTCCAGTTGCAGGAAGTACTATTTCTGTTTCAGTGAATGGTTGAGAAGGCCCCATAGACAAGTTTCCTTAGGATGATGGTCATTTGATAATAAGTACTATTGTTACTCTGATCTGTTAGGGGATTCTGCTTCGAAGAGTGAGGATTTGGTCTAGGGTCTCTTGCCTTCTGAATGTGGGGATTTTGGATGTAGCAGGGCAAGCAATGTGGGAATGGAGGCTGCAACTTCATCATTCGGAGGTTCGATAAAAAACGCGAGTAAGGGAGCTAAATTAGGTGTCAAGGGATCTGTAAAGAATTTTGAGTATGCCGAGTGTCATCCAGAGATAATTCTGATTGCTAAATTTCTTTTCCTATCCCTTTTTGGGATATTTCTAAACTAAGGTTTGATTATTTTGCTATGATTTTCTCTTATTTAATGGTAGGCATAAGTTTGAAGTTCTCTTTTTATCTCTTTGGGTGTTCATAGAGTCTCTGAGCACGTGCTCTCTTGTGAAATATGACCAATTTTCTATAAATAAACTCATTTAGTTTGCAAGATTTTGAAAGTCTAATCCACTTTTATAAATAAGTTTTTATATTCAATCAAAAGGCCGAAGTTTGCAGTGCCCGCTCTTGGTTCTTAGTATTTGAGAAATCAATAAAATCTTGTTTCACTTAATAAAATTTTACCCACCGTGGAACCCTGTTAAGTACAAAACCCCCTCCATACTTATTAACAAAAACCTTATGAAAAAGTATAGGATCTCCCTTGTCTGACTATACCAATATTCTGACCCAAATTTACATCTAATATTATTGAGGGAAGATTTTGCAGTATAAATGCCACAAAAGGCAATAAAATCTATAAAATTTCAGTTCTAAGATTTGTGGTAAATATCTTGATTTTTGAATTGGGCAATGTTCCAATAGATGTGACAAGTTGAGTTCTTTGGGCGGGTGCTACTGATAAAATGTTGGTGTCGTTTACAATGAGGTAATGGTCCCATGCAAGGTAGACTACATTACTATTGTCAACAGGGAAAATTCAGAGCCAATGGACAAAACATTAATTTTACCTTTCAACTACAATTTTGAACTATCACATTAGCTGCCATTTATTGAAAATCCTTGCCCAATTTTCACAAGGTGGGCTGCGATAAATTTACTCTTTTCCATGAATTGAGCAAAGTTGATTCTTTTATATGAAGAGTATGAAAGAAGTGGATGTACATGGTTGATCTACCTTTAGTCAAAAAATGGATGTAGCAGTTCACAAAGATGTGAAGCAGTGGTCTCAAGTGGATTAAAAAACATCTAGTCTGTCATCCACCACCATCATTGTACAAATCATGTTCACTACCATGTTTGGGGGCATTTTCTTCTATCAAATATCGCATACCAAAATATTTTATCAAGTGGGTCAATATTTCCATGCTTTCCCTTGTTTTTTTCAATTTGGTTGATTCTCATATAAAACAAATAGTATATGTAAAATATGTATTGGGTGGATTGCAATGCATATTATCATCTTAATGGCCAATCTCCGGGCTCATCTACAAACAAACCAATATTTGGAAAGACCAGCTTATCAAATTGAAAGGATGTGGCAAATTTCTTTCCACCTTGCCCTTTGGAAATAGGGGAAATTCCCAATATAGTTGCAGACTCTCTCTCTCTCTCTCTCTCTATCTCTATACATACATACATACATACACACTGTGTGTGTATATATATACATACATACACACTGTGTGTGTGTGTGTGTGTATATATATATATATATATATATATATATATATATATATATAAACCACAATGACAATTTTGCAGTTGTGGATCGCTCACTTATTAGATAAGGCCACAGGACAAAAAGCATATATACTATTAAGACATATTTACCATTAAACTCAATTATTTGTTTCGTCATCTAGTGAAACTTCTTGACTGGGGAGAAGAACAAACCAATATAGTAGTCGATGTAGCTCCAAGGAGGATTGCATAAACTAAACCATCCAAATGTAATAAAGGTATGTGCGTAGTGTTGACCAATTCTCTTTCATTTAGATTTAGTTCTATGGTTTTTCCTCGATACACTTTACTAATGAGGTCATCACATTTGGCGAGCATTTGGAAAAACAAAATATGGTAAAAATACTTGTTTATGCACTTCATGTATTTTTGCTTGTTAGAATATTCACTATAGTTCTACTTTAAACAACTTTGAGTGCATTACTTTTTGTGGTACTAAATTCTCTTTTATATATGAGAGTGATCTCACTTGTAAACTATATGATGAGGTTATCGATATGCAAATTAAAATTGATTTGGCTATTTTTCTTCTTGGATTCAATCTAGGTGTATCAGTGTTTATGCCCTCTAAGCTTTTTCTTTGATTGTTTTTACAGTTTATAGGTACTTCAATGGTTTCTTCAGACCTTATGTATGGTTCAAATGATACTTAAGGTGGTGTTGATGGTCCATCTAATGCTTGTTGTTGTTTTGTTGTAGAGTATCTTGCTTGATGAATGCTGAAGAATTACTTCATAAAAACTAGAGAAAAAAACTTTCTTCTAATGTTGTGATCCAATTAGCATTGGACCTTTCCAGAGGGTGAGTTCCTTTCATATTATTCATAGACATATTATTCACAGGCATGCATGTAGTTGTTGAAATGACTATGTATAAAACTAACTAAACAAAATTTGATAAATCATGTAATGCATCTTAATATGTATCCAAACTAGCATTTTGTCCTTTATTTGTTATTATCAAACTTGACAACCATTGTGGTTAATTTATACCATCGTTATGTATTATGAGTTTAGGTTTATAATTCTCATATGTTTCAAGTTAAATTATCTTCACTCACAAAAGATAGTTCTGTATCATCTTAAAATGGAAGCACTTCCATGTTAAGAGCGTTTAGCCCTCCTTAGGGGATGTATTTGACCTCCATTACATCATCCCCTCGTTTCTGCATCATCTTACCCTGATCTATTCCTCCTTATACCACTTTCGGGACTGATTTCTGCATTCTGGGTTGCAGGACTCTGTTTCTGGGATGCAGGGATAGGGTCAACCTTCTGGGACTAGGTCAACCTCAGCCCTGTCCTAGGACAAGGTCGAGCTTGACCCTGTCCTAGGGTCCAAAACCCAGAATCCCACAGTTTCTTGGATGTCGGTCTTTGCAAAAAGTTCTCTCCCGCTTCCGGGTCGGCTGTTTCGGGTTCTAAATTGGTTGATTCCTAAATTATATTTAATATAGGTCCTCTCCTAGGGGTAAAGGCTTAAATGATGATTTAATTATCCTATGTAGGCCTCCTTAGAATATTGTGCCCTAATTCCATATAAAAGGGAACCTTCTCCTTTCATTTTCTCTAACCATCATTAGGCATGATCAACTATCAACTAAGTGATAAGAGGTGATTAGGATTTTGTTCAAGCATCCATTGTTCTACATGTTCTCAAGCTCTCAAGGTTTTCAAGTCTTCCTCTCAAGCATTCAAGTTCTCCATTGAAGATCAAGGATCCAAGCTTTCAAGTCTTTGAAGGGATTCAGTTCAAGCATTCAAGATTCATCATTCAAACCCTAGATCTAGCCATCATGATGGTGTGATCTTCCTTCAAGATCCTTTGTGCATCCTCAAAACTCTTTCAAGGTGGATTCCAAGCATACAATCATGG
>MU227850.1:566678-586830 GCA_018584345.1 Thuja plicata
ATATGCATATATATATAGATATATACATACATACATATATATATATATATATATATATATATATATATATATAATATGAAGTTGTGGATAGAAGAACAATGCATGGTTTCAAGAGGGTAGATAAGACATGATCTTTGCAATTTTCATGAGTTTAGATAATCACATGTAGTCATTGTACACCAAGGATTACTCATATTTGTGTTCTAACTGTATTGTCAAAAACTATAATCCCCATATTGATGTTGCACTGCTCTGATATAAATATCACTATGCCTAGAGTTTTGAAGCAACTCATTATGATCCCAATGAAATAGTACACTAGTCAAGCCAATGCCACGATCCTAAACCATTCTACCTCCCACACTAAAAGTGAGGATTTAGATGTATCTCACCATACCAAAAACACCAAATGTCCACCTGAATCTAAATGAACTCTCATCGATGTGAAAAATGATCTTCCTAAGTGCATTAACCAGTCATGTCAATCCACCGTGCATATTGTTGTTTTAAATCAAAATAGTATCTATCCAACTACGAACCTCACTCCAAATGAAGGAAAAAGTACCTCTAATGTCAACATATGATGAGAGATCATTAATGTGCCAACCTCCAACATGGAGAAGATAATACAAATGTTTCCACTTTCACCAATTAGATGTTGTTCCCAAAGGATAATCTAAAATATTTGTGATCGGTAGTACAAAAAAGTTGTCTAACACCCATATGTGGGTCACAACCCAATGAATTAAGGTTGAAATGCTTATTTTGATGTGTAAATCATCGCACCATGTTTCAAGGCTCAACTGAAACTTACCTACTTTGAGTAAACACCACTTAAGTTGAATAACTATGATCATACATGTACTTCATTCCCTGAAGATGTAACAACTCCTTGGTCCACTAATGCATCATGAGGGAATAGTGTATTACTGACTTCTCTAAGAGTGCCCCCATGTTCACAAAAAGGATCCACATCATAAGAGTAGTGTGTCAATACACCAATTGATTGTGCTAATTTTCATTTGCCAATCTAAAATCAATTTGTGCTAAATCTGAAATTTTAACCTTAACCACATACTTGTCTATCCAATCTTGAATGTCTTTGTTGCAAAGTTCAAATTTAGGCAAATGTGATGATACCTTGATTGTTGATCATATTTTGAAAAATCAGAATATCCTGTCCATTTTGAGATTAGGACAACATCATATGCAATATTGTGAAGCAACTTAGCAAACAATTCAAAGGTATTTGGATTCCCAATTAAGATAGATTCATCCTTGATTTCTTTTAGATCTGTGTTTGCAATCCATTACTAGCTGACCCAAAATATGTAGGCGCAATCTTTTCTTATTATGGTCATGGTTTGAGTCTTCATTAAACTTCCCAACTGATATATGTCATCATTTTTCATAAGGCACAACACTTGCTAAAAGGTTTGCAAATGAGGTTGAAAACTTGGCGGGCTTAACCTTGGGGGAAACTTCATAGTTAAGCACACTTGAGTAGGAGTAGTATTAGCACGTGTGACCTCTCATAAAGGCCCAAAGCTTCATCTCTGTGACCATCACCTATATACAATGGGTGCTAAGTTTACCATTCATTTTCATGAGAGATGGATTCTTGTGAACCATTGCTACTGAAACATGGATCAATGAATTTGACTCAAAAACCACACAGCTAAATCTTGATAGCAATATCATAACTTAGAATGTATTTTCACTCCTATCCTTCCCCTCTCTTCAAGCCTTAGCTAACGTTTCGTTTCAAACCTCCTCCTCCTCCTCCTCCTCCTTCTTTTATTTACCGTTTTAGTCGTTTCTCTTTTAACAATTTTATGTTTCACGTCTATGATTGATCTGTAATGAGTTCCAACCCTTCCCACTTTATCTAATCAAAACTCAACTCTATAGACTAGAAAGTGATTTCTAAAATTGATTTGTCTCTTTTCCCTTTTATTGTCCTCCTCAACTTGATGGTCAACAATCAAATAATTACATTATATCATTTGTTTAAAAGAAGGCTCTCATAATTATTATTAATTGTTTCAATTGTTTTGGTTTTCCAAATTTAAAATATTCTATGTGAAAGATAAACACCATGTTCTCAAAATTTAAAATTATAAACCAAAACAAGGGGTACTTTCAAGATAATTTATTTTTTTAAAATCAATCAATTCAATGTCTATTTGACCTACCAAAACTCAATCACAGATTTATTTTCTCTTTAAGAAATTTAACTTCATTCTTAATTCTTTATTCGACTCATGCAGATCACTGCATAAATGTGTTCATATTTCCAATTCAAACACGATGGCTAATCTAGACTTTAGATTTTCCATTGATAGCGAAACGCATGGACTCAAATTATTTCTGACAGAATTCTTACTCAATCTTTTCTTGTTTTGTAATATTGAATTACATGAGAAGAATACACGTTATTCTTCTTTATCATATCCTTGGTAGAATTTGACTTCAAGAATAAATCATATTATTTTCCAATAAAGCTGAGAGAAAGATTCTTAGTGTTGAATTATTCGAGAGGATAGAATAAACATGGTGTTTTCTGAAATTGGTTTCTTTGTTATGAGAACAAATCTCATTTAAGAACTTGATTAAAAAGAAAGAAGATTTGATTCAGATTTCTCTTTTGAATTAATGGTGTTGAGAATAAAGATTACTTGAATTGATGGGTAAGTAATAAAGAAACATTTGTCCAAAAGATATTCTTTTCGATTGAATCTGCTTACAGCTTTTCTAATACTAAATATTAAAATTTGGTTTTGGTTTTGAATAGACCAGCTAACCTGTTCAAATAAGTTAGAATTAAAATGGGTTGAAATAATATAATTATTTTAACATAGATTTCAAAAGGTTTGTTGGGATGTTGAGTTATTGAAAGATATGAATGGTAATTGTAGGTAATCTAGTTAAAATGTTGTATTAAGATATGAGGTTTCTTCATGTGTAGTCAAAGAGTAATAAAGAGTTCATCTTACTTTTTTTTTGAGTTTTTTTTTTTCTTTTATTTTATCTTCAAAATATTTTATTTGATATTATGTGGGAATGCTAATCTATTTAAATATAAGAAATGAATATTATGTTTAAGGTCAATTTGATGTTGGATTTGAATTTAATAGTGATGTTTCTTTCTTAATGTTGTTATTGATGTTTGCTATGCTTTGCACTCACATCTCATTTTCACTTTCCGAATAGGGGTCCCCTGTCTTTTCTTTCTTTTTTTTTTTTCTTTTTTAAGTTTTATTCCTTTCTTTCTATTGTTTTCCTTTTTTGCTATTTCTCTCATACTTTTGATGAATGCCATCTTAGCATGGTATTGGCATCAATCTTGACATGATATTGGCATCAATCTTTACACGATATTTGCAACATTATTGATCCTAGATGTCTGCCTTCCTTTTCGTATTCCTAATGCCTCATTGGACTTTTGGGGTTTTGCATATTGACACACTAGAAGACATAAATTCAATACTTTGATTCTCAACATAGAATATTTCTTGTTGACTCACCTACCACTAACACCACGTTTAATTCCTTGGCATGCATTAATGGTGATTTTGGCATGCAATCTTTTTGTGGTTTTATTGTTGTTTGGCATCAATTTTGGGTCATTCTTATTTTCCTTTTTCAAGCTCTTGTGCATTCTTGTGACCTCTCCCAACATGTGGAATTATTAGTGTGATTGTCTAAAATTTTATTTGTATTCAATGTACCTATTGTCCATGTGCATTGGTGTGGTGTTTGTGGGCCTATTTTTATTACATGCCTTTGGCATGTTTATGTTTTCTCTACATATTTTCAACTAGGGACTCAATCCTAGCCTATGTTGTAATGACATTTTTTTCCTTATTTGTTTCTTGGTTATTTTAGTTGATTTCCTTTTTTTTCATGTTTCTTGCCTTTGTTTGTTCCTTTTATTTATTTTTGACATCTCGCCTTTTGACTCAATGAGGGTTTCTTCATTTTCTTTCATTTTTTCCCCACTTTATCACTTCTATCAATTTGTTTCTTTCAGTTGTCATAGCACATTGGTTAAGGTATTTTTGATGTCGCCAACATGCCTCATCACATCATCATATTATTTAATGATCTCATTCTAGTTTTGGCATGAAGTTAAGGTCCTTCCTGGCCCTATCACTAGTGCTTTTTAAAAAATTCTCAATTTCAACTTTGAATGATTTATTTTCCCACATGTGGTTTTCTAATTTTTGGCATGAGATTGATGGTATCTTTTATCCTCAATCCTCAATAATGGAACTTTGACACCTACCTTGGATATATACTTTGTTATGATGACAAATGAAACTCAAGTGCATTGATTAAATATTTTTCAAAATGTCAAAAAAAAATCACCTTTTTTCCCTTTCAAGTGCATATAAATAGAAGGCTTGATATGGAAGCTAGATATCATATTTGGGTTATCATGATATTGTGCATGCTCATTGTGAGTAAAAAGTGGCACACTAATTGGAGCCTTAGTTTCTCTTTTAGAAGATCTTGAGAAGTGTGCAATGAGAAATGTGGATCTCATTTATTTGTTAATCTATCCCATGAGAACAACAATGGTTTCTCATTGTTTGTGAAGAACACTATATATAACATGGTTTATTCATTTTCTATGAGTGTATATAGTCCTAAAAATTTAGCACTCATTGTGGGATACTTATTAGGACCTATTAGCCCATATTTTGGCAATTTCAAGGTTAGAATGCCCGTTATGCTTGATCCTAACAACCTATATTTTCTCCACCCACTCTTTTTCTTTCCTCTCGACATCCCCTATAATTTTGGCCTCATTTCCTAGGGTACACGTCGTCATTGGCTTGTTGATGTTAATCATCATGTACCATTTATGTTTTCACAACAATTATCTCTTAATCCTAGTGATGAAAAAAGTGACCCATCTTCAAAGCATGATCCTTTTTTGAAACTAGCTATTGTTCCATCTATCATGCTTAACGTTTCTCCTCTTTTGTTTTACCCACCTTCCCTAAACACTACATACTAAGATGGGGGCAGGTGATGTCATCCTGACTAGCTCCTCTTGTGCAGCGGATTTTGTATATTTTCTTATCTTTCGTGATGTGCTTCCCCAATGATGTGCTGCCCGTTATATGTTTTGTTTAGATTTATTTAAATGACCATTGTTTCTCTATTGGCATGAGGTGATAAAGGAATCAAAATGACAAACATTCTTCTATTTGTATCTCACATTTATATGTTGTTACATGTTATGTCATGCATGTGCCACTATTCATAAATGTGCCTTTGTGTTTTCTAATTGGGGATGATGCAAAATGGCAGCTACCTATGGTTTTTGGTCTTCATGATGCTTGTCCAAAAAGACTATTATTCGTAACTCTTACGTTTCATTCTTTCATCGTTCTTGTAGTTATACTACCTTTGGGGAATGATGATATTTTATTTTGATATAATATACATCTATTATCATATGATAATACTGACCCCAGAGTTAGTAGATCCCTTCCATTCTCTATTTTTTCACGTGTTCATTTCCCTTGACTTGTCCTTTCTTGGGAGATCTCATAGTGGAAACATTTCTTGTGGGTGCATATATGCTCCGTTAAAGCCATTGTTCCTGTTAAGGCATTTGCAATCACTTTAACGTAGGGGCATATACTCTACCCTTTGTTTCACATTTTTCACACATACACAATGATGCAATTCAACTTCTCTTGCAAATGACCAAGGAGACAATGATTTCCTTGCATAAATATCCTTTTTATTAGATCTCTTAATGAAGACAAGGCTTTTCTTAGGATTGATCCTCTTTCTTTGATCCCTAAGGAGACAATGCTTTCCTTAAGTCTGATCTCTTTTCCTGATCCTTAAGGAGAAAATTCTTTCCTTAGGCCTGATCACTTATATTGATCTCTAAAGAGGCAATGCTTTCTTTAGGCTTTGTCATCCTCTTTGGCGGATCACTTAACAAAGACAATGCTTTCCTTAAGGTCTGATCATTTTTTTATGGATTGAATAGCATAACACAACTTTCTCGACCTTTAATGCCATATTTTACAACACCTTTTCCTCATATGATCCATAGTAAGAAATTCCCTTACTAGGTTATTGATCATGCTTCTATCTCTCTTCTAAGTGATGCCTCTCTATCTTGGTTTCAGATTTGATGAAAAATTTAGTCACTTGGGGGCTTGTTGTTTCTTTCTCTCCTTAACCTTGATAATATTTTTCTTACGCATTGATCTACTTTACCATGAGCATGATCTTGTCTCATACTCCCACTAAAGTGGGGGCTAAATGTATAGTCCTAAAGAGTTAGCACTCATTGTGGGAAATATACTAGGAAATATTAGCCCCTACTTTGACAATTTTGAGGTCAGAATTCTTGTTATGCGTGATCCTAGTAACCTATATTTTCTACCCCCACTCTTTTTCTTCCCTTCTGACATCCCTTGTAATTCTAGGCTCATTTCCCAAGGTACAAGTCACCATTGGCGAACTATCCTTGGTATTCTAGTCCCAAAATTTGTGCAGAGCCTAATATCGGGGTTTTAGCAAGATTTCTAGATTTGTGGTCAACCTGGATCAAATTTGAATCTTGAAATGAGGGTGTAAAATATAAAAGGACCACTCCTCTTCTCATTTTGACATCCATTATCGATTATCAAGTGCAAGAATATTTGGCAACCAAGTTATCAAGTTTTCAAGCAAGCAAGAGCAATTGGATTCAAGATCTCCAAGCCTCCATTTCTTCAAGATCATTCAAATTCAAGGAAATATTATCCATTCGATGCAAGTTCTTCTCCTATGATGGCTAAGAAGAAGAATTATCAAATCGAGAAAGAAGATCAATTCATTCCTCTATCTTCCCTCTACTCTTTGCATGTGTTTTCAAGCATACCTACATTCAAGATCTAGGAGTGGGAATAATAGATATATGCATTTGTGAAGGAATTCATTATACATCTCATTCCAAGGTCAAATATTTGGATTCCAAAAACATTCAAGAATCTTCATGAATTTGAGCGATTTCTACATCCGTTCATGAGGGTTTGTGCAAGGAAAATCAACAATTTTTCTTTTTACATACTTTCCTTCAAAAAATTTCTTTTATATTTCAAGTTTAGTTCCTATATAGGGGTTTGACCAAGGAAAATACCTTTCCACAATATTTTCCTCCATTTTTCTACGTACATGAATAGGTTACAGAGCTACGGGATTGAGATCGGGAAGATAAAAAACAATCAAAACTCCTCAAAAAGTTTCAGCCAGATTTTCCAGGTATATGTTGCCATTGACGACTTGTCCCTGTGTATAGGTTGACTTTTGACCCGTTCTTGCCATTTTCTGCTCATATTTGACCCCTAGTGCTTTATAATTATAAACTTCAAGTGATTCTGTTTGAGAGCACTCTTCCAATGGCTCTGATTGATAAGAGTGATGACACATCAAAAAATTTCAACAAATTTTAGTAACCAAAGGACTTCATCAAAATAAATCAATCAATCAACATAAAATGTTGATCATAAAGTGGCAGCAACATCCAAAGGTGTAGTTCCTTTGTCATATATTTTTATACCTGCATGTAATTTTACTTAGCATTCTGAATCTTTGCATAATGTGATGTTCAAGTTGATTAATGCTAAAATGCTAAGTCTTCCTCCTATTAAGCCAATTGACACTTCCAAACCCTTGACCAAACACTTTGATCACAAAGCTTTCCACCAATACCATTTTCAACCCGATCATGATACTGAAAGTATTTTTGTTTGAAATTTATTATCCAAGACCTTATTGATTCTAATGTTATATCTATTGAGGCTTTTAATGGTCAAGGAAACAAATCCGTAGCACCTCCAAACAAAATTTTTAAAATCTATACCAATCCTTTTCCATCTCATTCGTACCAATACCATTGATTCTACCCAACCTTTCCCTTCTTCCTCCACTCATTTTGTTGGCTATGATGATAAATTTAATGAAGCTAATAACATTGTCAACCTCATTGATCAAACTGAACCCAAATCCAAACCTGAGATTGAGCTTTTTATTACCTTTAACCATATTGAGATAATTAAAGCACCTGACGGTCCTCTTTATATAGTGGCAAAGTTTAATGGCCTTCATTCACGTGGTGTCCTAATTGACCCTACTTTCATGGTGAATGTGATAACTAAAGAACATGTTTTCAGTAGACAATTGTAATATGATATTTATGATGAATCTGATGTTATGATCCAAACTTGCAATGGTTTCCTTTATTCTTCCCATGGTTCCATTTCATTCCTTGTTGAAGTTTGTTCAAGAATTTTTTATGTTACTTTTACTATGATTCTAATTTCTGATCAATTTCAACCAAACTTGGTCTTCCTTGGCTTACCTCCATGAAATTCATAGCCTCTCCTATCCATAAGTGTTTGAAATTTCCTCACAATAGACAAATCATGACTATTAACCATAAATTTTATCATCCTTTAGTGTCTCGAGAGTCTGTTGACCTTGACTTCTTTTGGCCTTCCATACCTCAACCAACTCAACCCCATAGAGATAATCTCTTCTGATCATACCAAACCTACACGGTCTAAAATATTTGTGAACTTATAAAACCCAAGAATGTTCCATCTCCTTTCCCTGGACCTAGACTTCTCCCTACACCATCAAATCTTCATATATATGCTTTAGTTCCTCCTCCTATGTCTTTTAAGTGTTTTTCCCATGCTACCTCTCAACCTAGTATGGTTCCTTCCGTTCTTCCCCCTAAAGAAGAAAAGGACACAGTGTAGCTTAATCCTGAACAAAATCCAAGTTCTAGCAAAACCAAACATAACCTTCATGCTCATGACCACCAATGTAAACATCATTCTAGAGCCCATCAACGTCCTTCCCAAAAAATTGTTTCACCCCAAAAAATCATTGATTCTCTAATTCCTTTTGATAAACCTATGCTTGAGCCAAATGAGGAAGTTAGCTTGAAGAAGATAAAATTGAACAAACTTGATAATTCTATTCATATCTTGGATTCTACTACAATCAATTTGGATGAAGAAGATACTCTTGATGATGATGCTTTTGATGATCTTAATGCAACTAACAATGATATTCATGCTAGTGATTATGATGATATGTTTGAGATTATTGATGTTAATCATGATTTACCAAGTATATTTTTCCAACAATTATCTCTTAATCCTAGTGATGAGAAAAGTAACCAATCTTCACAACATGGTCCTTGTTCAGAACTGGCTATTGTTCCATCTATTGTGCTTGATGTTTCTCCTCTTACGTGTTACCCATCTTCCCTAAATACTACAAACCAAGATGGGGGGCAGGTGATATGCTTTTAAATCTCCTCTTGTGTGGTGGATTATGTGTGTTTTCTTGTTTGTTGTGATGTGCTTCCCTTATGATGTGTTTCCTATTATATGTTTTGTTTAGATTTATTTAAATGACCCTTGTTTCTCTATTGGGACAAGGTGACAAAGGAATCAAAATATCATAAATATTATTCTATTTATATCTCACTTCTTCTAGATGTTATTACATGTTATGTCATGCATGTGTCACTGTTCGTAAATGTGCCTTTGTGTTGCCTGATTAGGGATGATGCAAAATGGTAGCTACCTATTCTTGTAGTTCTACTACCTTTGGGGAATGATAAAATTTCATTTTGATATAATATACATATATTATTATATGATCATACTGATCCCAGAGCTAGTAGATCCCTTCCATGTTCTCTTTTGTCATGTGTTCATTTCCATTGACTTTTCCTTTCTTTGGGGCATCTCATACCGTAAACCTTTCTTGTGGTTGCATGTATGCTCCATTAAAGACATTGCTCCTATTAAGGCATTTGCAATCGCTTTAATGTGGGGGCACACACTCTACCCCATCTTTTATATTTTTACATCACATACACAATGATGCAATGAAGTTTCTCTTGTAGCTGGCCAAGGAGACAATGCTTTCCTTCTATTTATACTTTTCATTGGGATCCCTTAATGAAGACAAGAATTTTCTTAAGGAATGATCCGCTTTCTTTAATCCCTAAGGAGACAATGCTTTCCTTAAGTCTGATCACTTTTATTTATCCCTAAGAAGAAAACACTTTCCTTAGGCTTGATCACTTACCTTTTTACATACTTTTCTTTACGCAATTTCTTTCATATTTCAAGGTTGATTCCTACATAGGGGTTTGACCAAGGCAAACCCTTTTCCACAACATTTTCCCCTATTTTTCTATATGTGGGAATAGGTTATAGAGCTACTAGATCAAGATCACTAAGATTAGAAACAATTAGAATTCCTCAAAAAGTTTCAACTAGACTTTCTAGGTATAGGTCGCCATTGGCGACCTATCCCTGGGTGTAGGTCAAATTTTGACCTTTCCTTGCCATTTCCTGCTCAAATTTGGCCCACAAGTTAGTCCTCTACTCTTCTTCCCAGATTTACAACTTTCTGCTCATTTCGGGTCTATTTTTGTCTGTTATTTTATTTTTTGTACCTTCACCTAATTGACACATAAAACACTTTAATTGATTTCATTTTACCATTTCCAATTCTCCAATCATTCTCATTTCAACAAAGGATCATTCCCCCAATTAGTACTTGAGTTTCCTCTTGATCCTATTAAGGAGATCTTCCTTCCGAATGTATGGTTGTAGAAAGAGGAGGTGACTTATCTACCTATCCCTATTTGCATTCTCTTTCCCTCTTCTTTCCAAACACAAAAGAAAAACAACCTATACAGAGTGTTAGCCTTCTATTAAGGATATGATCTTGATATTTTATAATAGCTATTTTGTTACTAAGATTTCATTAATATTTTTCATTTTGAGGTTGATATTTATATTAAAAATTTTGTTATCGCACTTTAGTTTTTCTCTTTTGTGTTGGTTTTATATCATTTATTTCACTAGTTTTATTACTACACCAAAAATTTGACCTAGAATTTGTATAGATTGGATAATTTGTGACACCTCTCTTAGTAGAATAAATATTTGAAATAGCTTTGCATTTCCTTTCATTTTGTATAAAATCCTAGTTTCAAGTTGTACGATGGGATTCATTCCTTGTAGTATTAATTTGTATTTGACTAGAAGTTTTTTGTAATTAATGTTTTCTCAGGATACAAATATGGAAATAAATTCTAAAATAAATATAGAAATATTGAATGAAAATAACTTTAAGACTTGGAAGGTTAGGATGGATGACTTTCATGATATTGGTGAGTGCATTGTAGACCATATTTATATATCTTTAGAGTTCATTAGATCATGCTACTTGAATTGCTATAATTAATTAAAGATCTTAATTAGTGGCAAGAGATAATTCATTAGTGTTGTGAAGGTTTTAAAGTTGGTTATAGGAGACTGGGAGCTCCTATTTATCCTCCTAGGTACATGGACATGACAATTCTAGATTGCTCATATGAAAAGTAAGAGTTCCTTTTTATCCCCTTAGTTAAATTGTTAAAGAGAAGTTTTGGATTTGTTCCTATGGTAAATAGTACATCTTTCTTACTCCCTTTTTCTATTTTGATGTATGTACTTATATGTTGTAGGTTTACAATGTGTTTGGATCTAAAAGTTATATACATTTTTTGTATGCTCTTATTCAAAAAGTAAATTTTTGGTTATATATTTGTAAATATTTCAAATGTGTTCATAGATACACATTTACATGATTGGTTTTGTATATTTTTATCAAAAACATATAATTATTTATAGATCTATATTATTATCCAATAAAAAATATTGAGGGTTGTATACATGGAAAAAAATCATATTTATGTACATGATCCTATAATGGTCTAGCTTACATCATTTTTATTTCAATTTTTTTGAAGAGAACATGCTCACACTGAGAGTGGGAGTGAATGACTATAAGGAAATTTTTATCTATTAAAACTTAACAACCATAAAATTAGAAATAACAACAATAACAACAACCATATAATATCCACTGAAGAGAGAACGTATATTTACATGGAAACCCTTTTAGGAGAAAATTATAGTGAAGGACTGCTTAGATCTACTATCCAAATCCAATCTTCCAAAAAACTAATAATCTTACAATATTTTTACGAACCAATCCTAACTTACATAATTTGCATCCATCAACCTATTGGAGAGATAAATCCCCATAACTGAGCACCAACTTAGCAAGAGACACTAATTTAGTTTGATAGTGTAAGAATTTTCCTAAGGCAACAACTCAAAATCTAGATCTCAATGAATAGCACAAACAAGACAGAGAATACAGACAAGAATAAATTATATTATCATCAATATGATTAATCAAAAAATATAAAAGATAAATAAAATGAAGATATGCATGCATATAGAAGAAAGGCAATAGGAGTACATGATAATAAGAAAATAGCTTATCATCCATACAAGGTGGAAGAACATGTCCACCAAAGATGGATCATCATGTATTGTACAATGAAGTATGTGCAACATGTGGAGGATGATAAGTGATAAGTGCACTAAAGGTGGAGAAAACACATAAAGTGAAATGTGATAATAACTATCACCACCTAAAGTGGAATTTCTACTACACCATGTCGAAACTCCTAAGTGAATCAAATGAAAACTATTATGTATGCATTACCAAAGTAAGCTTAAGTAAAATTAATTAATCATATTTAATTACACCAACACCCCACCTTAAGTTAAACTTAGGGGAATGCACTTAAGCTCACACTCCTAGATGATAATGGAACATGGGTCCTGGCTACTAGGCTATGTTTGGTAACCATGTAAAATATGCAAGTGTAAATGCAATGCAATCTCTCATAAATAAGAGAAAGAGAGAAAACCCACTGGAACAAAGATCCCCCAAAAAAGAGACATGAATACGTAAAATAAATGTCAAATAAGTAATGAGAAGGAAAAAAATCCATATAAGGAAAAATTCTCCCCCATAAGAGAGAATAAGAGAGACAAAATAGCCCCCCCCAATGTAGAATGTACATCAATGATAGATGTTCCAACATGAATGTAGAAGCTGGTCCATGAAAACCCAAAAAAGTTCCTCCCCTTAGGAAGAAACAATACCATAGGTTCATGAGAGATGCCTCCCCAATTTGTAAGAAGAAACCTCAAGATGTATGGTATCTCTGAAATTTTCTCAAATGTCCTCATATCGATAGGGAAGGCTGACCCTTCCAATCTAGGTGTACTAGTCCACTCAACTTTGAAAGATGAGTCTGGATATAATGAGGATGGATGTAGAACATTTTCCAAAGACCCAAGTAGCTCCTCTAAAGATAAAAATATCTCCTCCAATTGTTGTACATAAGGATCCACAATCATTTGAACCTCAAAGATTGATCATGAGAAGAATGGACAAGAGGGTTAGAGTGTTCCCTTGCAACAATTGAAGACAGATCATCCTCATTAAAGATAATATTCATGTATGTCATAAATGATGTCTCTCATATCTACAATGTAGGATTCTACAAACAAACCTACAATGTTTGTCAATTATTCATCCCGTGAAGTTGTATATGAAAGACAAGGTGTACCTGATTGTAGTAATTTGCATGTAGCTATAAGTGTAGAAAATTATACATGTGGGAGTGTTTGATGTTGTGACATTTTATTTCAACTATCTAAAGGATACCTCACAAGTGAACATGCCAAATCAAGTGATTTTCAAGCCCAACGAGGTCTAGAAGAAGAAGATGAAGAAGTAGTATCCTCAACTATACCTGAACCTTGTGAAGGTATAACCTTGTGATTCAGGGTTGAGGTAGAATCATCATATGAGTCACCATCATCACTATCACTATCACTATCCATGAATATCTCTTGAGTCTCAAGATCCATAATTCTAAATGCCTTAAAACCTTTAGGATATCCAAAAATATGCAAGGCCCACTTTTAGATACCAATGCCTTGCATTTTTATGGAGGTATGCACACCCAAGATGGGAAACAAAATACTATCATGTGCTTCACAACAAATTTTATACCACAGCAAGCCTCAAAAGGAGTGATTCCATCTAAGGCTTTATGAGGAAATTGGTTTTGGATTTGATTGACACAACGTATAGTTTCTACCCAAAATGTTGGCCCAAGAGACTTAAAATGAATCACACAACTAGCCATATCATTAAGGTTCTAGGTTTTCTCTCTACAAAACCATTATGTTGTGGAGTGTATGAAACCAAGTGTTGAATATCAATTCCCTCAACTGTGCAAAATTCCTCAAGTCTAATGTTCGCATATTGCCTTGCATTTTCTGTACGAAGAATCTTAATTTTTTTTTTTCGATTTCTTCTCAACTTGAGCCTTGAAGGAAATAAATATTTCAAACACTTCACTCTTGTGACCAATAAATTAGATGCATGTGAAGCGATATAATTCATCATTTAAATTTAGGACATAGCGATCCTTGTCAAATGATGGCAATGGAAATGGGCCTTCTACATCACTATGACCTAGTTTAAGAACTTCTAAAGCTCTCCAATATTTTCCTTTCTCAAACCTCTCTTCTAGATTATTTCTCATTGAACACCCTAAAGATAGACCATCTAAAAAGATGATAGGAGGTATGCCTTTGACCATATCCTTGAATCTTATCAATTAAAGATAGAGGTAATCGAGATGTCCAAATCTCTCATGCCACAATTTACTTTCTAAATTTGAGTGAGTATTAAAGGTTGTAGAAGGAGAATTAGGTGCAAATTGGGAGAATGAATCTCATTTAACCAAAGCATCATCCTTAAGTTATTTTACCACAATTGAATTAGTTAGAAACTCAACTTTCATTCCATAGTGAGTGATTTGGTAAATTGAAATAGATTGGTGCTAAAGTTAGGAACATCCTCAAATGATATATTACTCATGTCAACCAAATATTCACCTTCAAATTCCACTTGATTATTGTCACCTATGAATATGTGAGGTGCCTTACTTGGCTCTAATGAAGAAAACTACTCCTTTGAATAATCCATATGATTAGTGGCACTCGATTCAAGTATCCATTCTTGTGAAGAACTTGTATCTGCCACAAATTATTTCCATTTTACTGTTGACTATGATGAAGTTGAAGGAGATGAATCCTTCTTTTTGTAGGCATTTGGAAAATCAATGTTGCTCCTCTTTATAATGTTCTTGAACTCATCAATCTTCTTAGTCTAACAATGATTCTCATCATGACCATTCTTCTTGTAATATGTACAAGTTGGCCTCTCCTTCATATTTGAATTTCCCTTCTTTTTTAAGGAATATGATGAATTGCCTTGTTGTGAGGAGGGAGATTGTGATCTCTCTGATTGTGTTTTTCCTTCCATTTCTTTTTCTTCTTGTTGGAACCTTTTCCACATTGATTCCCTTGATTTTGATTATAAGCCATCAATTCCTTGGAAATTAAAGACTTGAGAATCCCCATACAATCCCCAAACTCATCAATTTGGATTTTTCTAACATTAGCAACTCTATAAATGAACCAAATGAAGTTTCAATGTAGGCCTTTCCCATAGTCAACTTATGAGTCTAAAAAATAGAAATAAAAGTTGCATAATCTAAAGGAATCTTCATCAACATGTTGTGGACTAATTGTGCATCCTTCATATCAATACCACAATATTTAAGTTGTGCTCTAAAATCATTGACTTTTTTGACATAATCTTGAATTGTTTCAAAGTTCTTAGGATCCAAGTTGAGAATGTATACCACAAGTGTATATCCCTAAGAATCATCCACTTTACCATACAAATATGTAAGTTTATCCCATGCTTCCTTGATATTCTTACATTTGGTGATATGAGAAATGAGATCGACAGAAATATATTTTATCAAATTACCTAGATTCATAAAACTTTTGATGATCCTTCATTTTTTACATTAGTATCAGTAGTAGGTTTTGTTGGTTCTGCAACAGTTCCATCAGCATAATGATTCAAACCTTTTTCCATTAACTTACTCCATACATTATCTTTCAATGTGACATAGTTATGTGGAGTTAAAATTGGGAATTTAGGAGATCCCATAATGCAAAAAATGGAGAGAGAGAGAGAGAGAGAGAGAGAGAGAGAATAATAGCACCTTTTTCTAAAGGTTAACAAAGTTGATTCGACAAGCTTGTATCCTTATGAAACCTATATATGGAGATGAGAAAAATGTTGGGTCTATTTGGAGAGTTTCCTTAGTAAAGTCCCTGCTTTGGTGTTTTTACTTCCACAACAACAGAGTAGAAATAGATTTGGTGATTGATAACCGTATGGAAAATAATATACATAATGATAATAACAAAGATAGATGAAGAAAGTGGATATTCTAAAAAGAACACAATGAATTAAAGTGAAGAGACTCCCCTCAACAAGATGAGAGCCAATGTGTGAGTGATGGTGAGAGCTTGAGATCTTAAACCTCTTCAAAATTGTGAACAATAACTTGGAAACAAAGTGAGAAGCTTAAAAACTTGCAAGTGTGTGAGATTTAAATTGAGAAGAGGTGGAAGAACACAAAATGAAGGAAAAGGAGGGATTTTTATGTGTGCAAGGTTGAATCATGCATCAGTGAGTGGCAGAAATGGGTGTTACAATTGTAGGGTGGTAGATTGTAATGCTCCAATGACACTTTTCACATTTGTAGATTCATGGATGAACATGCGTCATGCAGACATCTCTATGGAGCATACAAATCTTATGCCTGGCAGGCCATGGTCATAATTTTTGAGCATGTTATGAGATGGAACGATGAGCCGGTGTAGGAAAATGACATAGATTTTGAGTCTTGTGCTAAGGTGGAGGTGATTCAAAATGGAAATTTACATAGGGGTAGAAATTTGGTCCATTACATTTTTCCCCCACCTTAGAGATCATATCATATTGGAAACAAAGATGCGAGCTAATGTAAAAGAAACTTACTTGAATTACCTGTGGGAATTTCATCACACAAGGTTTCACCCAACTAGTAAGCCTTGAATTGCTGTTGAGTTGCATCAAACATACAAGCTGCAAATGAGGGTTCCAAATGACAAAGACAACTTGTAGACCCAAGACCATCGATGGTATGTTGATATGGATGGAAAATTATGTTATGTTAGCTAGCCATGTGATAGGGAAATTTTGATAGTGATCCAACATGCGTAATGAATTCTAGATAGGCATGTGATAGGGAAGATTTAGATGGTTCAGCGACATGTGTAGTGAATGCTAGATAGGCATGTGATAGGGTGGCTTAGACACATGTGCCAACATGTATAACATAATCTAAATAGGCGCTTGATAGGGAAAATTAGATCATATCGATACACATAACATTAACTAGATAGGAATATGATAGGGAAATATTGAGACACTGAGATAGAGGTTTGGCCCCTACAAGTGTAGACACTAAGATCAAGATTTTAAATTGTGAGATAAAAACCCATAGTATGGAGATATTTTGATCATTAGATAAAAGCCAAATCAGATACATAGATAACACAACCCCCCTTGGGATGGACTATGCTACTCAGAGGGAGCATAGGTCATTCTAAGGAGAGAAGTGAAATTATGGCATGCCAACATATGAGATATTTTTATAGAATGTCACTTCCTAACGGGTGACACATAATTTCCATTACATATGCACATAAACAGGAGGATCTAATGGATTGATGTCAAAATCTAGAAGAGTAAGACATATATCTGTTCTCAGGAGATATTCCATCACTACCAACCATGGCTTTGATATGAATAATAGCACATGATAAAAAAGAAAAAAAATAGGTCAAGATGGAAGATGTGCCTAAATGCTCCCAACACTTTGCATTGTTCCCCAAATGTAAAACATTAAGACAAAATAGAATAATAATATGAAAAATAGAAGAAGGTACACAATATAAAACTTCCAATTTCTAGGTGCCAATATATTATAAGGGTCCTTTAGGAGGGAACAACATTGAAATTCAAGCATTGGGGAACACAAGTAGACACACTCTAATCTAAAGATGTAGAAGCGAGTATTACCCTCACAGGTCATCCATCAACTGATCATCATCCTCTTAATCTTGATCATACGGGGAGGGAGTTTGAGATTGTAATGGTAAGAACTAAGTATGAAGCAACATCAACATTATAATCCAACATCTCAACTATGGAAAGTGAGAGGGATCATGTAAAGATCATCGTTAATGTCTGAAAATCCTTAAAGGAATAAAAAATACAAGTCTCATAACTTGTAGGAGACCCATGAGGAGGTTCAGATGAATAAGAATCTCTGACAACCTCTGTAGAAGGGGTTGAAAAAAAATAAAGAGAATATGGAGCTTTCTCCACTATGAGGACAAAAAAAAAGAGGATTTTCTGGTGCAGATTTGTGACACTTGAACTCTGAGACAAGGTCCTGCTCAAATTTTCTGTTAAAAGTAGGAGGTGAAGTCCTTTGATAAATTATAGCATCCTTTAAAACATAAAGAAAATTGTCATGGTGGTCTTGAGATGAAATAGGTGCAGGCTGAGTGGAAATTATTGCGCTAGATACTACTTGAGTATGCAGCATGTTCATTAGCTTAGGGAATAACATGATATTTGGGAGGGTGGTGATCAGAGGAATCTCTTGTGAAGGAGAGATAAACTCTTGAACCCACTTTTCATGAGGCTCGATGGTCACTCCTAGTGTAGGGGTAGTGTGATGAAGGTATTTGTAGGGTAGGGAGCTGTCAAAATAGTTGCCATAGAGGCAAGAGTGGAACTAGAGGAAAAGGATGGAGAAATAATAGACATAGGCTCAAAATAAACACTCTCCACCTTGTAGCGGCCTCATGAGACAAAACCCTCTCACGTCGACAACACTTACACTCATGTACAATTTGGTTTCGATGTAGATGCCGACTGAGATGAGAATTTTGTTGGGGTACACCACCATCCTGCTCCATGGGGGTGTTTATAGATGTTGTCATTGGAAAACGAGATGGATTTACCATTGGAGTAGGAGGTGGGGCTGACACAGGCACTAATGGCTCATTCAAGGGTTCCCTTCCTCTCTTTTCCCTATGGGCAGTGGGAGGAACAAAGGATACCCTCAAAGGTTGAGTATTAGGTTCCAAAGGAGATAATGAAGTCTTAGGAGACCTCTTACCCTTACCATAAATAGTAGGGAGAGGTATGTACGTGATGATAGGAATAGGAAAAGGTAGATGAAACTTGAGCTTTGGCAGCATGGGTGTCTTTATTTATCCACATTAGATGTTGATGTAGAATAGAAGACACCTCTAGAGGTTGTGTGAACCGAGGTGTTTGAGGAGGCTTCTCATGGGGCATGCGCTTGTCCAGGGCCCTTGAAAAGGAAGAGAAGAAGGAAGAAGATCACACTGAGACTCATGAGAGAACTGAGTGAGGGAAGGTGATACGGATTTAAGTTCAAGTTCCCCAACATTATACTTTTGATAAGCAATGAATGTAACATCTTGCTAGGGATACAAAGGCCCTATCAGAGTAGGACAGAAATGATCAAGAGAGAAGCCCCCATGTTATACTAAGGGGAGTATCTAGTATCTTGGATAATGTAAATTGCACCTTTATGAGGGAACTTTAGGCATTTATGGATGACTAATGGGACGACTCTCATAGAGGTCAATGTTAGTAATAACTGAGAGGGGGTGAATCAGTGGCCTCAAAAATATTCCAATAATCAACCCAAAAACTTAGTACCACAATATTTAGCCTCTAGTTATCTTCAGTCCTATAAGATGAATGTCTTCATATACAATTATCAAATTACTACTACTCGGAATGCTTTGTTAAACCTTATACTGTATGTTTACTGAATAGTGGTCTGTTAATTTACTGAAAGATAGTAAATTATCTAGAGTATACCGATCAATCCAGTTAAGCTATGTGTAATGAAAAACACTAAAGTAATGACTCATAAACACATTGACAAGTGGATTTTTAACATGGAAACCTTGTTAAGGGAAAAACCACTTGGGACCGGTAACCCAAAATTTTCACTCTTCTGAAGTGAACTCAGTGAAGTGCCAACCTTGTTAAAGGTTAAAAACACACTGTTAAGTGTGACCTTTTTAGAGGATTTAAAAGTTTAGTTTGTCACTTGATATTGGGCATCTCTATGCTACCTTCCTTGATCAAACACTCACTTGGCCTGTCAATAGGTATCTGGCATCTCATGCTATCTTCATGATCAAACTTTTTG
>MU227850.1:600454-611461 GCA_018584345.1 Thuja plicata
TACTGACCCCACATTAGGTAGATCCCTCTTGTGTTCTTATGTATGTTTATGTTTTATTTCCCTTGATTTGTCTTCCTTTGGGGGCATCTCACAGTGGAAACGTAATCCGTAGAGTTGTTGATGTTTCTGTTAAAATCATTGCTCCTGTTAAAGTGTTAGCAATGACTTTAACATGGGGGCATACACTCTACTCACTTTTTTCACACACACATTCAAAATACTTTTCAAGATATAAAACCTTTTCCCTTTATGGATTAAAAGAAACTAATCCTTAAAGCATGGTCACATTTTTACTTTTTTTTTTAAGGATCTCTTGATCCCTCCAGTTTAAATTTACATGGATCTCTTGATCCTGCCAGTTTTCAATTTATAATAATTTGATCCCTTTAAGAACGGATCTCCTTGATGGGTTGACTAGTGAGTAGCCACATTCACTAGGTAGTTCAATTCCATCTTTCCAGTTACACTTTTTGTGTGGTTCATAATGAGACATAAGTTCTCATTGGGCGAGATAATCACACCCCTTTTCTCTCTCTACTAAGTGATGTCTCTCTTATCATAATCTTAGGGTTGATAAAGACTTAAGTCCCCTAGGGGCTTGAGGGTTTCTTTATCCCTTCTGATTTCAATAAGATTATCTTTTCTGTATATTCTCCTTTACCAAGAGTTTGTGTTGAGCTCATACTCTTGCTAAAGTGGGGGCTAAATGTATAGTTGGAAAATGGAAGCACTTTCATTGTAGACATGTTTGTCCTTCCAAGTAAGTGGTCTGGGGTCATGACAAGCGCCTTGAATGGGTTCCTGATCTTGACATGGCTTCCTCCCTGTTATGTCCCTCTTTCCACTCCTATTTAGCCTGATTTTTGCATTTTGAACTGCAGACTGGAGATTCTGGGCTTCAGGGTCAGGGTCAACCTTGACCCTGACCTAGGGTTCAGATCTCGGGGTCTCACAGATTTTGGAGGTCAGCCTTTGCAAAAAGTTTTTCCTGCTTCCAAGTCAGCTGGTTCGGGTTCCGAAGCATTGATTCCTAAATTATATTTAATATAGGTCCTCTCCTAGGGGTAAAGTCTTTAATGGGAATTTAATCCTCCTATGTAGGCCTCCTTAGAAGATTGTGCCCTAATTCCATATAAAAGAGAAGCTTTCTCTCTCATTTTCTCTAAGTCTTCTAATGGTGATCAAGCATTCTCAAAACTATCTTCAAGTGTGATTCAGGCAAGCCAAGGAGCAATATTTGAAGCAAGTATTCATCCATTCAAGCATCCATTTTCATGAAGGAGATCCATTGGAGGCCATTGAAGGATTCAAGCTACATAGTGCCCTTTTGGTGATCTCTCCATCTACCTTCTTCCAAGCCTATTCCAAAGTCAAGAACCCATTCAAGAATTGGTGTTGGAGATCTATTAGCAAGAGATTTAAGACATCCTACCTTTCTACATTCCACATTTTGAGGCGTACTTGTGGATTCAAGGATTTAAATCCGCCACAAGGATTTTTTCAAGCAAGGTGAATTTATGCATTTACTTTATCCATTTCTACAATTTCAATTACATATATTTGAGGTTAATTACAAATTCAGGGTTTGACCAAGGAAAACCCCTTCCCCACAACAAAAAATCCTCTTTTTCTTGTAGGTACAGGTTCAAAATAGTGAATTTGAGACCAGATCTGGATACCCTTTTCGGCTTTTTTGCGGACGGCATGAACAGATTTTCTGTTAGACCTGTGCAGGTCAGGATCGATAATATTGGGTTAGGGTTGACATTTGTGGGTCAAGGTTGACCTTTTTCATAAGATGACATCGAAATGGAAAAATATGTATGGGTTTTGTTCATCTCTACATTCCGGTTCGGGATCAACTGTCAGTTTTTCCAGAAACAGTCTACAGACCTCAGAAAACAACATTCTTTGATCTGCAATATTTCAAGGTTAGTGCATTTCTTCTATTTCTTCAATTACTATCATATATCATTTTCATACTTATATTTAACAGAATTTAAGTTATCTCCTTTGTTACTCTTCTTTCCAAATAGTTGATTCATTTGTGCATTAGCCCTTCCTTGGGGTTGATCAACTTGGATCTCCCATTTGTGCATTTGAGGGTAAAAAGGAACATCTTATCTTCTCCTTAATCACAATTGCAATACTTAATCAATACAATTCAATTAAGGTTAAGGGATTCAATACATTCTAGGCAACTTAAAGGACAATTTACACATCAATACATTACATTTCAAGATAATCAATCATTCATTCTTAATACATTATATATTCTTAATAAACATATCTTTATTTCAATCCCCTTTACATTTTTATGTACACATTATCAATTAAAATCTATCATACAATTTTATATTGTACAAATGGAAAAATAGGGAAGAAGGTTTTGGAAGGGGTTTTTCCTTGGTTAAACCCCCATTTAGGAATCAACCTTGAAATTTAATTGAAATTGTATAAGCGAGGATGAAATAGAACCTAGATCTGAAACATAAACCCCTTTATACCTTGATGGAACAATTCTTCTTTGGATATGATCACAAGTGTTGATACAATAGCTTGAAGTCCACAAAAACTTAATAGGAAATCATGAAACCAAAACCATGAATGATGAGTGTTGTTTTTTTCCACAATGCTCTATGAAGAAGAAGAGGATTGAAGACTTGGATACTTGATTGAAGAAGAGATCTTGAACTCCAATTTTTCTTGATCGTTCATGAATGCTTGAAAACTTGATATGGAATGCTTGTACTTGATAATGGATAGCTTTCACTTGAATACATTATGTCAAATGAGGAGATAGGAGGTCCTTTTATAGTAAATCCTTGAATTTGGGACTCAATTTTGATCCAGACCAACCACAATTAAAAACCATGGAAGAAGACCCTATCATTAGGCTTTGAGGAAGAGTTGAGCCAAAAAGCCCAGGGACAAGTTAGCCAATCCACTTGTCCCCAAGGATAAGTCAGTCAGTCGACTTGTCCCTAGGGACCGGTTGACCAGTCAAATTTTCCCAAGCAAAATGGGCTCAAATTTAACAGGGATGTCGGGCATGATGAAAGGAGCAAGGGGAGAAAATGCAAGTTGCTATGAGGTCGGAAAGGATCCCAAAAGTGGAAAATAAATGAATAGGTCCTAGGTGAGGGAATGAATTATTTTATTGGAGGGGAAATGGAGGATCACACTTAGAAATAAGGGATAGCCTTGATTTTTGAACAAATAATGTTAATTTGAAGGTTCAATAATTGCTAGAAGAACGTGAAATCAATGTGGGAAGTCATACATACTAAAATGGGGCTAAAATGACCACCTAATTAAAGGTGCTTACTTTTTAGGATGATATATGTCCCACTTAGACCATCAAACTAGTGGACCCCAAAGGAGGTAAGGAAACCATGCAATGCATTTGAATGGAGGTTGAACACTCATCATATTTTTCCTGATTTAGGTCATTGACAAAGAGGACCTCCTCTATGATCACATCAACCCAATAGGCATTTTTAACCAAGATACCTCTGATAGAAACACCATTGATCAATGACAGGACATAGAGGGGAGAAGGCTCTTCGTTGTATGGTTCATCCAAAGGGGTGAATCTAATAACCATCTCAAGAACCCTCTGAGGAGGTGGGGAAATAGGAGGGATAGTCACCATGTTTATATAGGGACTATCACTTAACAAAGGAGGAGATGATGAAGATGTTGTGATAAAATTAGATGAATGTGACAGGAAAGGATTTGTATAGATCTGCAATGAGCTATTCAGTTTATCCATGGACTTGTTAGCCTTAGGATTCTTTTCATTCACCTTGATGGTTCCTCTTTCTATGTGGTCTTGGACAAGATGCCAAAGCCGTACACAATTCTTTGTATCATGGCCATGCACATGATGGTATTGACAAAATTTTGATCTATCATAACTTTGAGGATAGCGGAAATTATTAGAAAGGGGTGTAATCTCTTGAAGGGTCACTAAATTGTCTTTTAGAATCATTTATAAGATACTCACATAGAATTCAAATATTCTTGTGAATACTCATCCCCTTTGCAAAGGCATTGTGAAATAGTGCCTCTCAGTAAGTTGTGGAAATGCCATAACATTAGCCATATAATTTTTCTTCCAAGGTCCTCCAGAAGTAGAAGCCCCTCCATAGGAAATTGAGGAAGAATCCCCAAATTGAGCCATGGTATGTTGATAATTTGTTAATGCACTGCAGAGACAAGTGAAATTTTGAGAGTTGTTTAATGATAATTTTTCTCCCAATGTTGGCTATAAGTTACCAATGAACATCATTTAGAGATCAACATCAGGTAGGAATAAGGTACCTTCATAGAGATAGACTGGTACTTTGAGATGAAATTGGTTATTTTCTCATTCATTTTTTGTTTGTAATTAACAAGGTTAGCAATGGTAACCTTACTTCCAATGTTGGCCTAGAAATGAGTGAGGAAGGTATCCATAAAATGGTCAAATTTTCCAATAGAATAGTCAAGCAGAGATTTATACCATTCCATGGTATTTCTCTTAAGAGATTGAGAAAAAAAATTGAGCAACACATAGTTTAGAGTATGGTAGTCACTCAATTGAGTAGAAAAGGAATCAATATGGAGATTTAAATCTCCCTCACCATCATACCTTTCAAACTTAAGGGATTAAAATCCATGTGGTGGTGGTTTATTCAATACTTTCATAGTCAAAGGGCTATGATGATAAAATAGAGTTAAAGAACTTTGATTAGTTGTAGTCGACAGATTATCTAGTTTCTATTGTAATTGACCCATATTCTATAATATGGTGTTTAGGATAGGGTTATTGGGTGGAGGTGGAGGTGGATTACCTCCACCTCCAGATGGGATAGATGATCTAGTATTAACACCTCCTCTTCCACATCTCCCTGAGTTAACACTGTTATTTTGTAAATTATACCCCAAACGATTCTTATTTATGGTAATATTGGGGATAGCACTGCCACTTCTAGGGCTAGTATTGGTAGTAGGTTCTACCATATGTATGATAATCTTGGCATAAAAATTCCAATCTATTCTCCTATGAGACTAGATTGAGCTCCTTTGGGGTTAGGAGGGGAGAGAGGTATATTCTCATCCAATATCCTTCCTAACACCGAGAGTACATCAAGATCTTCTTTGTCTGAAACCAATAATACCCTCACATTGTAAATGACCTCTCTAGCCTCAGAGCGGGCACCTTTTTCTTAAGGAATCCATCAAAGTATTTTATATTCTCCTCAAGGGATTGGATCTTATCAAACTCAAACATAAGATCTAACTCATGATCTACTGTAGGAGAGGATTTGGGTGCAGAACTATTCGGTGTAGAATGTTGGGATCCTTCCTTTAGGGAGGTGTTGAGACCCAATATTGGTCCTCTAAAGAAAAGGGATCCACTTGTGTCATCAAGATCTATATTTATTGTAAATATATGACCTAGTCTGACAAGACTATATTGGTCAGGAGGAACACTATGTCTCACAGACCTTCTCACAACAATCCCCAAATTTGTCTAGATTGTGGAGCTCATACGAATTCACCATTCAAACTTATCATAAGAGCTTATCAAGACTAATCTTCACATCAAGTTCACCAAAATTTGGACAAAGAAAAAGTACACTAACCTAGAGAATGGTTAAATTCTCAAGGGATGAACCTCTCCCTTGCACCACCTCACTTCAACTAGTACATAGAGCTAGGGGGATCAAGTAAAGTGTTTGTTGGAGATAGTTTTCTTGTTCTAAAGTATTTCATGAAAATGAGGTAAAGACAATTAAAGTAACTAATCTATATGAATGATACATAAATAGAAATAAACAAATCAATAGATAAAAACATTTAGACCGTGGAAATAAAAAGAGCTAACTACAAAGGATAACTGTTGAATTATATGAGGTTTTTAACCTAGACACTAGCACGGGTCATAGACGATAGTGCGGTTACAGGACAACAACATGGTGTGCTAGTGTCTTGTATAGATAGATTACAGAGGCAACACAAAACAACTATAAAATGAACAAAAGCTAAAAGAGACTATCTAAACTAACCAAAATCTAAATACGAAAATAAGACAGTACTAAATGATGAAAATCACAAAGGAAGAGAGAAAACAATAACATCTTATTCTAAAAGTTGAAAAAGTTGATGCAATGATCTTACATCCTCAAAAAACATGCACACATGAAGATGAGAAAAATATTTGGAATGTTTGGAGACTTGCCTCAGTCAAGTTCCTACTTTGGTGTTTCCACCTCCACAACAGATGAGTAGAAACAAATTTGGTGATAGATAACAGTATGGAAATTAATAGATATAATGATAATAAAATAGATATATGAAGAAAAATGGTATTCTAACAATAAAACAATGGAGTAAAGTGAAGAGACTCCCCTCAACAAGATGAGAGGCAATGTGTGAGCAACGACAAGAGCCTGAGAGCTTAAACCTCTTCAAAATTGTGAACAATATCTTGGAAACGAAGTGAGAAGCTCAAAAACCTGCAAGTGTGTGTGATTGAAATTGCGAAGAGGCAGAGGTAGATAAAATGAAGGAAAAGGAGGGAGTTTTATGCATGTAGGGTTGAATCCCACATTGATGGGAATCACAAACATGTGTTACAATTACAAGGTGGCAGATTGTAACACTATAACAATACTCTTCATGTCTACAAATTAATATATGAATGCTTTCCAGATAGACTTCTTTGTATCACATATACGTCTGATGCCTACTAGGACACGTGGTCAGGATTTTAGAGTGGGTGATGAGATGGAATGATGAGTGGGTGCATGCAGATGATGTGGATTTTGAGTCTTGTGCTATGGTGAAGGTAACGTGAAATGGTAATTTACATAGGGTTGTAAATTTGGGCCATTACATCTACATATTGCAAATTTTGTCAAGCACAATGTAAATTATGATGTATTTTTGGTTTTGTTGACCAATGATGACTTTGGTTGTCTCTACAAAACTGTATGCAGTCTTACAGAAATACAATGTCTAGTGCTATGCAGATTGAGTCGTACAACCTGACTTTCAAAAAAAATTGCCTTAGATTGAATGCTTCTCCCCATATCTAAATACAATCCCTCCAACGAACGAAACAAGATCTCTCAAAAAAGCTATAGAATGGTTCTCCAATGGCTCTTATACCATGTAAGAATTTTCCTAAGGGAAAAACCCAAAATCTAGCACCTAATGAATAACACAAACAAGAGAGAGAAGATGCACAAGAATAAACTATATTCTCATCAATATGATCAATTCAAAATGATAAAAGATAAATATAATGAAGATATGGATGCATGTATAGGCAAGGCGATAGGAGTACATGCTAAGAAGAAAATATCTTATCACCCATACAAGGTGGAAGCACATGTCCACAAAAGATGGATCATCCTCTATTGTGCAATGAAGTATGTGCAACATGTGG
Source organism: Thuja plicata (assembly GCA_018584345.1). Classification (NCBI taxonomy): domain Eukaryota; kingdom Viridiplantae; phylum Streptophyta; class Pinopsida; order Cupressales; family Cupressaceae; genus Thuja; species Thuja plicata. The sequence continues at coordinate 607,896 of MU227850.1, forward strand.
AGTATGATAAGTGATAAGTTCACTAAAGGTGGAGAAAACACATAAAGTGAAATGTGATAACAACTATAACCACCTAAAGTGGAATTATCCTACACCATGTGTAAATAAAGGTGCAAACTCCTCAATGTCTCAAATGCAAACTACTATGTATGCATTATCCAAAGTAAGCTTAAGTAAGGTGTTATTAAGAATATCTAATTGCACCAATAGATAGAAAGCACCAACCTCTTCTAATAAAAAAACTCACCTTCAGTGTATGTTATTTCTTCAATAGATAATGAACAACAATATATCCTTCATAACTCTACTCCAAATATGATTTTATCTTCTTTGTTCTACATTATCTCAAATCCACTTTGATTTACATTATTTTTCTCTATTCTATTATATAAATAATTTTTAGTTTTTCTCAAATAACCATCACACCACACTTCATGAATTGCCAAAAACATCTCTCTCTCTCTCTCTCTCTCTCTCTCTCTCTCTCTCTCTCTCTCTCTCNACCTCTCTCTCTCTCTCTCTCTCTCTCTCTCTCTCTCTCTCTCTCTCTCTCTCTCTCTCTCTCTCTCTCTCTCTCTCTCTCTCTCTCTCTCTCTCTCGTGCGCGCGCGTGCACATAGGTGTGTGTGTGTGTGTGTGTGAGGATAAACTGGTAAAGTTCCAAAATTATTTTTTCACAGTTTGCAAAAAAGAAAAAGAAGTGTTGCTAAGCGAAAAAGGAAATGATGAAGCTAATTCAAGAGAGATCATGGAATCCAAGTTGGTTGTTATAAAATCCATCTATAGTGTCTCTCAAAAAATAACAAAGGTTGAATTGGACGAATATGGTCATCAAAAGATAAGGGAAATGGAACTTGTGTTCAATGTTGATGATTTATAGAAAATTAGAATGTTGGGAATGGACCTATGGGGAGAATTCCCCTTGTTTTCTGACAAAAACTATAATTTATTCCTATTGATTTGATTTAAGGATGGAAGCATCACTTTGGACAAACCTTATATGATCAGTAAGGAATCCATTGAAGCTATTACTAGATTGTGTAGCATAGGTGACCTCCCTAGGAAGAAAAAGGTGAAATACAGAGATGTTGAGGAACTTACTGATATTGACAAAGACCCGTGATCTTTACTGATAAACACCATTGTTGATCCTGCAGTGAAGTATGTTGCTTGTGGTATCACTTACAAAATCTACTTTAGAAATCATGAAGGTCCTACATCGGGTTTTTCTATGTATCTTGCACACATCATTATGAAGGAAAATAAATAAATTGACTTGTGTAGTCCAATAGTGGAGAATCTAATTGAGAATATCAGGATGTCTCTGTCTAAGGGATATTTTCTCATTTTTGGTCTCTGCTTATGTGTCTAGTATTCTACTTTCTGAATTCATTATCATCAAGGAAAAATGTTAAGTGGAAATCTAGTATCCCTGTCAGGAAGAAAGTTTACAGATATCTAGAATGTATGGAAGATAAATTAATTGCATGTAAAGTTTATTTTTCATCCTTACAATTGATTCCATGCTCCTCTTTGTTATTATCTAGTGCTATGCCTACTATTTATTTTGAGGAGGGTTCCTCCTATAGTCAAGAGAAATTAGAGGTTTTCATTGTCGGTTCCCCTCCGGAACCTAAAAGGAGGAAAACTAGCACAGAGGGAAAATAATTCATCACTTAAATATCAGAAGAGAAGGAGAAGGAAGAAGAGGCTCTGTCTAGATCTGACTTTTTTGATTCACATGAAATTCATTCTATGTTGGATGAGGGTGATTTGAAAATTATTGGTGAAAATTAGAATGTCTTCTCTCTAACTATTAGGCCTGAATAAAAGATGCCTTATTTGATTATCTGCTCAAAAGGGTATTGTTATTTCTGCTATTTTTGACTCGTTGCCAGATGATTTGGTAGAAGTTGTTGAAGAAAGGTTGTTGAAGGAAGAATCTGAAGGACATAAGATCAAAACTATAATTGAGAAAAGATGTGTCAATTTCAAACAAAAATTGTCCAAACACATTGGTGAGATACAAGAATGTATTAAGGAGATATTTGGCATTTGTAGGTATTGTCTAAAATGACTTGTTGTTGATGATGATTTTATAAGTAGAATTGAAGCTATTGAATCTAAATTGAATGTTATTGGGAAGATTTTTTACTTTTTCAAAGATAAAGACGGAAAAAAAAAAAAAGAGATTTGATGATTTGTAAGCTGATCTTTTTTATACTCAGAGATAGAGGGAAGATCTTGTTAGAACTTTCTGGTCAGTTAAAGAAATTGTCAAAGTCTGATTAGATCATCTCTCCAAGTTACATTATGATGCAAAGAAGTGTGAACAATAATGCCCATCTCTGGATAATCTTTCTCTATCATCTTCATTTGATTTGTTGGTTTTACATGACAATATGTGTGCTAGAATGATTTCTGCAATGTAAGCTTGGAAGAAGATTATTCCAATTGTGAAAGAAAGGTACAAGAAATTTGTTCTTGTAAAAAGTGTAATTTTTTCTTGATTTCTTGAGAATATTCTTATTCGGCCATATTCCTTTGATGGAAAAAAGGGGGAGAAAATGAAGAGAAAAATTAAAAAGAGGATTTGCTCGACAAAAAGGGGATTTTTTGGAATTTTTGGCCCCTTTTCTTTATTTTCTTTCTAGAATTTTTTGCCCTTTTTCTTTATTTTTCAATTAAGTTAAAGAAAAATATTTTAAGTTAACTTATTCATCCCCCCTATCAATTATCTAGACTGTTCAACAAATAAAGTCCTCAAGTAACTTAAATTACTCGAATGAGTCTCCAAGGTGCAATGCGCATATGGACTAAATCAATCATTTTTCAAGATTATAAATAAACGATTATAAAAAAAATAAGGGACTAATAAGTTAGAATAAATCCTCGAGCCTTTAGTATGGAAAGACAAACCCCAAAACACCAACTTAGGGATTAACAAAACCCATTGTTAAAAGTACATGCTTCATGTTACACTACTAATCAAAACACATAAATTTTAACATGTTTATTAATAAAATCCTACTCAAAAATTCAATTATAACATTTTCAAATCAAGTAAAAACATTAAATACATTTCATTCCTAACGTTGTGACTTCATATAAATTAGATATATTTATGAATATTCATAACATCTGTAACTTACAATCTAACATCACTTATACACACAATTAATTAACCAATTATATAATACATAAATTGTTTTGACTAAGTTATAATTGCATATAGTCATACATTACCAACCTTTATTCTAGAAACCATATATATGAAATAATTAAGTACACAAATATATCCATTCAAATTTCCAAAAGAAAAGGAATAGCAATTAAAGTCAATGAAGGGAAAATGACATACGGAGGAGCCTAAGAATTTAAATTCAGCGCACAAGAAACCAAAACACATCTCACAACTATATCTTAAAGTCAATGAAGGGAAAAGAAAAGGAATAGCAATTAAAGTCAATGAAGGGAAAAAGACATACGGAGGAGCCTAAGAATTTAAATTCAGCGCACAAGAAACCAAAACACATCTCACAACTATATCTTAACTGGAAAGTGCAT
>MU227850.1:611616-645745 GCA_018584345.1 Thuja plicata
AAGGGAAAAAGACATACGGAGGAGCCTAAGAATTTAAATTCAGCGCACAAGAAACCAAAACACATCTCACAACTATATCTTAACTGGAAAGTGCATGGAGATGATAAGGAAAACGTAGAGTTTCTATTCCTAAAATAGAAACTATACACCAAAGAAAATATGTAGCCTAGAGAAGGGAGAACACATGCATAGAAAAGCCAAATTTATTAGAAAAAAATGCAAAAGTTAGAGTGCATAATAGAAACCAAAGAGATTTACAAAAAAATGCAATCCCAAGATGGTCAAAACGGGTTAAAGAAAAAGGCATTTAAAAAGATAACTCAAAAAGATTATATATATATATATATATATGCAAAGACCAAGAGTGGGTAAGTGTGTGGGATCCCAAGGAAGTTATAACACATTAGCTAGAATTATAAAACAGCAACAATAGTGTTTCCAAAAGGTACGACTCAATGCAAAACAATGTCTAAGAATGTGGTTTGAAAACACTCCTAAACAATCTTAAACCTCTACTAAACTCAACAAACAAAACATGGGTTTCAAAGAATCAATCGATGTAGACAAAATAATATATTTTATATTGGATTGACATAGATAAATTCATTCCAAGACAACAATTAGATTCAAATATATTTCCTACGAAATACTATAATAAAATATATAACAAATCCATTCTATAATCGTGATTTTTAAGCAATCAAAATATGATTTTAAACAAATGCTTTCAAAAGCAATAGAGAGTGAAAGAATGTATATTTTAACTCCAGATTCAAGAAGTAATTTACAATATGAAAGTACGATTGTCTACCTCAACTATGAATTTGAATGCGAGATGAGAAGAATGAAGATCACAATTCGAGCTTCTAAGAATTTATAAGAAAAATTGTAAAATGCTTCTTCTCCAAAAGAAGTTGAAAAAAAATTCTTCTCTAAAGAAAACTCCACCCAAAACTAAGAACTCTCTCAAATGACCACATTCATCCCCCTTTTATCAAAAACCTCCAAAGAGAAGTTTCTAAAACTTACCAAAACTCGAACAGAAATAAAGATAAAATATTTCCCAAAAGCTCAAAAAAGCAAAAACCAAAATTTTTAAAATAGAAATTTATAAATTTCCTTCACAATTAGAAATATGAATTTTGCAAATAATAAAAATATTCGTAAATTAAAATCCATAATAAATTGAATTGAATTAAGAAACAAAATAAATCTTCTCCCCAAAATCTACAAAAGCTTTGAAAATTAAAAGGACAAACCTTTAAGATAGAAATCCCCCAAAATCAAAACTCTCTAAACAAATACTTTCCATGCCACAAAAACACATGAATTTTGTATAAATAGAAATTTCCATGATTTAACATTTATTAATAGAACATAATAATGTTATTTAATATTATCTTTACTTCATCAATTAAATATTCATAATTAATATAAACTTTAATATTTGATTATTAAAATATCAATAACTTATAAAATCACCATTATCTAGGATATCTTATAAATATTATTTAATAAATACTTTTAAATATTTTTTCAATAATATAAATATTTATATACACATAAAGATACAATTATTCTTATTAATAATCGCCATATTAATATTAGTTATTTTGTATAAATGATTATAATGATATATATTTATTACCATAATATTATTACCACCATAAAGCTTTAATCGACATAATAGTACTTAAGTTATACTTTAATATTAATATCGAAATACATTAGTATGTAGTAAGATGTGTGTGTGAAAGCTAATTACAATAATTCGTGATGGTGTTACAGAGCTCTGGTTATTCTGCGAGCGCTAGGGTTTCGTTTCATCCTTCTGGTGCTCCTGCACCATGAAATGGCGGAGGGACAAAGAGGCTCAGTTTCAATTGTGCATCCGTTAAAGGCTAAGGGTGTGGCTATGTATCGAAGAGTGGAATCTGCAACCGAAATGACGAGGAAAATGATCCTGAGTGTCTGAAATGGTGCATGAAGTGGGCAGACTTTGGAGATTTTAAGGAGGGTGGTTCATCTTGAGCGGCGTTCAGGAATGTAGATGGCAGTGACTGAATAAATGGGTGGAAGCAAAAAAACAAGGGTCCCCAGATGTCTTTCTTTGGTGCGGGATCAAAGCAACCGCAAGGTAGGATTGGGGGTGTTTATCATGGAGCCCATGTGTGTAACGATCAAGTGGGAAAAGGCCCCTATATTTTGACTAATAGGAAGATGGATACAACTATTCTACCTACGCCCAATGCTTGTTCTGTCATTTCGGAGGCCAATTTGGAGGAGGAGGTTGATCATAAGTTGGTTGTTTTTTCAGATTTAGGTCTGATAAGTCATTTCAGCGGGTTGTGGCCTAGCTTATGTGATCTTTACAAATGGATCTCAGATCATTGGGAACTGAATCTGGAAGGTTGTGTGTAAATTTAATCTGCAGCTAAAGGTTTCTTTATTGTTGTTTATGACAATGTAAAGGATAAAAATAGTATCTTGTGTGATTACCTATGGTGTTGGGAGAATAAATTTGTACTGATGTTGAAACCTTGGCACCCATATTTCAACCCAGCTAAGGAAGTCTTTGATAAAGTCCCACTATAGGTAAGATTCCCTAACCTACCCTTGCATCTCTGGTTTGGTTTCTGCCTAGAAGCAGTAGGAGATTCTTTAGGGAATTTTCTAATTATGGATGAAGGATCCTCAAATTTGCTCCATTCTACTTATGCTTGCATCCTCATTGAAATAGATATTGCAAAGGAGCTTCCTATAGAGATAATAATCAAAACCTCAAAGGGAAGTTGGGTTCAATCATTGGATTATGAAGGAATCCCTTTAGATGTAGAATACATTTTCAGACTGGACACATGGTGGCTAAGTTTGACAAAGGCAAAGTGTGTAAGTCAACGTCATGGTGGAAGGATGTTTCTACCCAACACTATATGATTGAGAAGAAGGTAGAGAAGAAAAAGAGCTTGACACACTGTTGAGAGGAAGCAACGGTCAACTAAAAAGATGGTGGATCAACGCATGAAAAACAATGATAGTATGGATGAGTTAGGTTGTGATGGGAATTATCAATAACATAATGGTGTTTTCACTCCTACTGGAAGGGATAAAAAATCTCCTGTTGGGACTCAAGATAGGAAGAATGACCTGCTGATAGTTGGGGGACATTCCCAAAAATATTTGGGGTTTTCTAGATGAGCATGCCTAGGATTCTATGGTTGGCTTTGATGATTGGAAAAATGAAGTTGCTAGACATGAAGATGGTTGGGACACTTTGAAAGGTAAGAAGAGTAAGAAATTAAAGATGAGATCCTTCTATATGACTCTTTGTTCTCACATAAAGGGAGGCATTGTCAACAAATCTTGATTTGGTCTGTTTATGGACCTTTTTTGCACCTTTGTTGGGGAAGGTGGATTCCCATTATCTATCCACCCTTGGTTTGAGCCAAGCACAATCTCGATCTACTTTTAATAAAATCATAATTATTACTGAAAAAAGAGATACGTGTGTGTGTATCCACCAGGAAAGATAAAAGAAACAAAACTATCAAGCCAAAACTACATTACTCAAATCAGGGTGATTGGGCACGTATCGCCTTGACAGATCCAATAGGGTATGATAACGAGATAATTGTCCTTACATAGGATAATGGCATAGGTTCAATTTAGGTTTGGGCCTTAATGCTAACTCCTCTCTTCCACCATAAAGATATAAATATAGGTACACTCAAACCTGTTATTTCAAGTGAATTCAATGCTTGGTACTTGCAACCCTACATCATAAAGACGAGCATGTGCATATATATATATATATATATATATATATATATATATATACATATCATAATAAAAGGCAATGAAGGGGATCGAGATACCTCTTCATACAAACACATCAAATAGTAACATGAGCATAGCTATAATCAAGCATATGAAGATATATGGGTTAGTACCTCAGTGAATCAAAATCAACTACATAATCATCATGTGCCATAAACATGAATGTAAACATCATCAAAAATATAGGCATTAGATAACATGAGCAATAGCCCTAACAATGTCGATGTATCATCAAAAGTAATATCAAAGCATCATAAGGTATCATCAAAGAATAATAAATAGCCTTACACACATAGCAAGGTCCTAAAAAGTGTCTAGCCACATAAATTTAAATGAAAGAAAGTGGAAGGGTATTACAATGTGAATTGGTAGTGTACACTTCATTTAAATGCTTTCTTAACTTTTGCATTTTCCATTAAAATAGTCTATGAGTTTTATAATTGCTTGAGTAATTATATTTTTTATTATGAACTTGGTGATTATATGAGATTGGACACTTTGCTTCTAGATGTCCTAACAAAAGAAAGAAGATGGAAATGATGACAGATCATATGAAAAGAAGTTTGATAGAGGTGATGACAGAGATTACCGAAGAAACCAAAAATCTGATAGATGAGACAACCGAGACTACAAGGAAAAAGGAAAGAAAGCTTGTTACCTGGTTGAGAACAAAGCTGAGAATATTGGCACCGAGTCTGATGAAGATATTGAGGTGGTATTTGTTGCTATGAAGGATGATCAGACGAAGAGGAAAGGTGTGTTGATATTGAACTCATATCTAAGGTTAGTAAAAATGACGTCTGGATTATTGATGGTGGCTAAAATCACCACATGAATGGAGATAAGGAAAATTTTGAAAATTTTGAATATTATAATGGTGGATTAGTAAGAATGGGTAATGACTCACCTTGTCTGGTTGAAGGTAAAGGAACCATAATATTGAATAATTTGATCAGATTTGAAAATGCATATTGGGTGAAAGGACTTAACTATAATCTATTGAGTGCTTCACAGCTGAATAACACAGGACACCGAGTTGCATTTGAGAACAAAAAGGCAAAGATCTTTAATGAATCAAGAAGGTTGATTGGAACTGGTGAACAAACAAAATGTAACCTATTCTATTTTGATGATATTAATACCACTTGTTTAATAGCTAAAAATGAAGACATATGATTGTGGCATAAAAGGTTATGTCATGTGAATTTTGACAACATGGTTAGGATAAGAAATAAAAGGAAAGCAAGAGGCTTACCGAGCATGTCAAAGCCCAACCATGTCATGTGTAAGAATTGTCAAAAAGGTAAAATGACAAAGTCTAGTTTCAAGAGCAAAACCTACACATCTAATGCTATTCTAGAGCTAGTCCATACTGATCTATGTTGACCAATAAGAATAAAGAGCTACTATGGTGATAGATACTTCATTCTATTTGTAGATGATTATTCTAGAATGATGAATGTTATGTTCTTAAAAGAGAAATCATAAGCATTCAAGATGTTTAATGTTGGAATTATATTGGAATGATGTACTGAGAGGCGGGGGTGAATTAGTACCTCTAAAACTTTTCTTGGTTAGCCCATTAACCCTTTGTCATCAATTTGTAAATTATCTTATCTAACTGTTCATCTTTCTTTATGTATATGCAATCATAATATAAGTTCTTTAATATGTAACCATACAAGAAACATTCATGAAAATAGATAATACATGACACAAGATATGATATCGCAGAAAACTCCTGTTAGGAAGTAAAAACTGCGGTGGGGATTGTTACCCACAAGACTTCACTATCTGCAAATACGAAGGGACCAGTAAAGGCTTACAATTGGTCACTTTTGATGACCTACCCTATTAGGAGTATTATAGTGGAGACCTGTTAAGATCTACTTTGTTTGAAGCTTTAGCAACACTATTAAGTGTGCACTCTGTTAAGAGATTTGTAAAGAACGGTTAAGTCCACCTTCTACAAAAGGATTTTAGATGTGATGCACTTGTTAGAATGCAACTACATAAGTCTTTGATCTGATGATGTAATCAATCTCTAATTGCTGATAATAGATCCAATAAAGATTCCTATGTATGAGTAATCATCTTTACATGATTGAATAATACCTTTCTCTGCACATCGGTAGCCTCTGTGTGTTCTTGATAACTAGATATAATCTATTTTTGAACTTTGCATGAATTCTACCTTCTGCTCCTTAGATGCTCTTCGCAGCTATCAACAACAATGTGTGTGTATATATTATGTACCTGATAAGAGAGACACAACACATCAATAAGTCATTGCATTAGCTCAAAAAGGTTAGATAAGCATACAAAACCAACTAATATCGACCTATTGCCTTCTAACTAAGAAGAGTGTGATTAGTAACATAATACCCCTCAGATTATGCTAAAATCAGTGACATATATGACCTAGCATGAAGGATTTTAGTTTAAAAACAAGCTAAATGAAGAGAAAACATGCATTCTAGCTCTAAGAATGGAAATAAGAACAATGTGAAAGCATGAAATAAGAAGTGAAATATGTGTCTAAGATTAATCTAATAGCATAACATTGCATTTAGGATATGAGTTGAAGTCTTATTTGCTCTCAAAAATAGCTTCTATTTATAGAAGAATGAGAGAGAGAGAGAGAGAGAGAGAGAGAGAGAGAGAGGAGACAAGGCTCATTTATGAGTTAAGGGACTCATTAATGGAGGTGTAAGAACCATTAATGCCTTGGGAATTAATAAGGCATGGAAGAGACATAGGCTTAAGGCATCTTCATTAATAAGGCATTAATGAAAGCTTTAAAGAAGCAAGGGAAGGGTGGCTTGAGAATGTGGACTTGAAAAAGTCATGCTTGAGAAAGTGGACTTTCTCAAGTGGGTTGAGTTGTTAATCACTCCCTAATGGAATGTGACAACATTAGGAGGTGGGTTAGGAATAGAATTTAGGATTAGGATTAGATTAGCAAGGGCGAATGGGTTGAGAAGGGTTAGAACCCAGAGTAGAAGTGGTTGAGATGGGTTAGGTTGGGGTTTAGGTGAATATTAATTAAATGAATTAAACTTATTTAATTCATTTACAAATATAGGAATTTAATTATTTAAACAATTTAATTGCTTTTTAATAATTAGGAGACTATAGTCATTTTAATTAAATTAAATAGACTAGGGGAATGGGTTATTTTGCAAGTGGGTAATTGATTCAGGGATTTATTTAATTTCTTTATAATTAAATATTATAGCCATGTTTGAATTTGATTTGATTTAATTGGTTTGAATTGCTTTAAATCCTATCGCTATAATAGTTAATACAAATTAGTGATAAAAATCACCTAGGACATTAAATTGATTTGAAGAATTATGCCAAGCAGTAATAGGGTCGTTTGGACATAATCGAGGGTACGATCACACTTAGGGAAAATAAGGTCCATAGTTGGAACAGACCAAATCCAGGTGGTTACATTTGCCCCTCTTTGAATTGATGTGCAAGCAGCGCATTGATTCAAAGAAAGTTTTTTTTTTTTTAAAACTTCGGAAGGATTGAGAATCTCATTCTTGGTTGTCGAACAAAATGTTGATGAGATCAGTCTCGCACTTGATTGAACCAAACTGATATAATTGATTTTGAACTTGGTTGTCGTCCAAAGGTCAATAAAAGATTTTAAAGATACCAATTATGAACTTGGTTGTCGTCCAAAAATCCAGTATGAAGCTACTAGGAGCTTTAATAAAAATCTTCTAAAATGAGGAAATATAAGATATCCAGCTCATGAGAACCAAAGCTTTTTATCCAACAGTTTCGACTTTAGTCAAGGAAACTATTATGCCCCTAGTTTGATAACGAAGTCATTTTGATGCTGTTTTGAGAAAAAATTTAATTGATGATAGTGTGATCATGCCCCCTCAGGAAGGAAATCAAAGGAAAAAGGAATAAATCCCTCAATTTTGAAAGAACATATTATTTGCAGGAAGCGATTAGGACAAGAAAGAATGGAGTAGAAGAAGTGGGAAAAGAAGGTGTGTTTTAAAAGTAAACATATGATTACCAAGTTAACTACATGAAAATGTGAGTGATAAGACTGATAAAATGATGTGTAGACCAAGATGTATGATAAAATATGTAGTATTGACTAATGGTTGGAATAAATGAAGCAAATTTGCAGTTTTTGAAATTGTCACAAAAGTGGTACTGTGCTACTGAAAATAGCTTAGGCACCTTCAATTTGGTTCCCGATTGATCAGAAAGAGAACATAAATGAATTTGTAGTTGTCTGGGAGGAGTTTCAGAACTCCTAAATGTCTCAAAAGACACATATAAGCCTCTAAAATTACCATTTCACTATTCATTTTCACTTTCCTCCATAGAAATTCAAAGAGGTTTGTAGAGAAGATGGTAGTCCCTATGAGGAAGCACCATTTTGAGATGAGCCATCGACATCAGCGTCCAGTCGGCTACCCACCGACGGTAAGTGCTCGATAAACTACCCTATTAATTTTGTAATTTTCAAATTCATGCATTTTTTGTCTTTTAGAGCCCTTTCAATTTAGAGTCGCATTCAGGATTCCAGATCGCATCCTGTGAATCCCGTGTTGCATCTGGTTTTTCCCGGATCGCATCTGGTTTTTCTGAAGTCCTGCATCACATCCGGTATTTCCCAGATCACATCTAGTTCCTTTGTTTTTGTCTTGTTTAAATAGGAAATCCATCAATGGGTCACACCCGGTGTGCTTAGGATCGCACCCTGCATTTCGGATTGCATGTCGTATTTCGGGGATCGCATTCGGTAAATGCAGTCGCATCCTGTATTTCTAGGATCGCATCTGGTAGAAAACTTAGAATTTTAATGTGTTTGATCTGTTTGTGTCCTGCGAACTTGGAATTACTTAGTTGATTAGGGGTTTTCCCCTGTAATGTAGATAGGATACTGATGTATAGCCATTTTTGTCCAAAACAGGCCCAGTTTGAGGTAGTTGTATTTCACGGCACTTACCCTGCGTGCGTTCTTGCATTGTCTGGATGATTGTCAGATGATGAGTAGACGACTGTGATCCGATGTGGATTATGTTCCTTGATAGGTTTACCCGAGATTGGGGTAAACTATGGGTTATTGACTACTCTTGTCGAGAGATGGCATTCAGAGCACAACACCTTCCATTTACCAATAGGAGAGATCACCGTGACACCTGAGGATGTCTGGAGGATACTTCATGTACCGATGGTTGGACATGAGGTACGTTTTGAGTCAATGGTGGCCGTGGTGATTGGTGTTGCATGGAGATATTTTCAAGATGACACCATAGACTAGAGATATCTGGCTTGGGATTACATGGTTGATCACTATGATCGGTTATCTATTTATCTAGTAGGTCTGGTAGGCGGCATCCTCATGCCAGATAGGGGCCAGCACAGATTTATGGTTGGCTGGGTAGACATGATAGAGAAGATGGTCACCCACCATCGATGATTTACTTGGGGGAGCTGTATCTTAGCTCATATGTACAGAGAGCTCCATGAGATATTTTACCATTATACCTACAGTATGACTGTGGGTATCCTTATTCTTCAGATTTGGGCCTGGGAGCATATCCCTATTACATGGTTGATTGTAGATAGGCAGAGGGCACTTAGGAAGCCCTATGTATATATGTATGTAGGCCTTTTGCAGTAGCCCCATCTAGACAAGATTGAGTACTGGCGTCGATTATTCGACGATATGACAGAGGTCATTTGGCGACCATACTTAGATTGGGAGGTGTCGACCTCTGATGCCTGAAATGTGCTATATTTGTGCTAGAGCCAATATCTCATAGGTTGGACCAGGTATGTTATAGAGTGGTTCATCATTACCAGAGTGCTGAGGCAGTATGGACGGAGATAGGGCAGGACAGAGGACATTGCCGTATACGCCCAAACTAGGGACGAGACACCGTTATGGGGTGCACAGTTGACATATGAGACCGCTCATCAGGAGGTCCAAGATATAGTAGTAGTAGATTGGGATCTCCATCCCGGTGTAGCTAATGCAGATGTGTCAGATGGTTACGCTACCAAGAGGCTTCAGTACCCCTTCCCGCGGTTCACTTTTTCAGAGGAGATTATTCCTCGTATAGAGGAGCCACTAAACTATGATCCTGATGATCGACCAGTCAGGGGTAGAGGAGGTAGAGACAGGGCTCCTGGTAGATATGGAGGCCATGATGGTGGTAGGGATACTGGCAGAGATGGCAGGCATCCTCCTCCTGATGATGGCCATGATGGTGATGAAAGGGGTGGTGGTGGAGAGGTCATTGATACAGGTGGAGCCAGTGGCAATGGGTAGGGAAGATGGTAGAGATTTAGATTTGTGGCCCCTTGGAGAGATACTAGCCCATTTCTTACAGGAGAGCAGTAGCGATAGAGACAGCAAGGGTCACAGGATCAAGATACAGGCAGAGATGGAGATCCACTGTCTAGATGTGAGCAGGAGAGAGAGCACCTCTGAGCTAGGATCACAACTTTGGAGGCCAGAGTCACTACTGCCGATACTTTATTGGAGGACAAGGATCTATAGCTTGAGCGGCTGAGAGCTGAGAGGGATGCACAGGCCTGGACAATAGTCCATCTGGGACAGAGGGCTACATATTATTACACCCTATATCATGCGGTAGTTCCAGAGGGTCAGAGAGCACCTTCATTCTCTCGAGTGGCTCAGCAATCAGAGGGGGCCATGCCTCCTCCAGTAGATTCTTTTGTACCACCTCCTCCTCCTCCTGACCAGAGAGAGGGGGCGGGACAGAGTTGATTATGTTGTATCATTTTGTATGACATGTATATTTTGAGATCATATTTGTATATTTGGATCCTACTGAGATCCCCTCTTTTGTATATCTGGATCCTTCTGAGATCCATTTTTGTAGATGACATTCATACATGTATATCTAATTCATTTTGGCTCACTGATACACTGATACTCTTTATGCTCCCTGATACACTGATACTCTTTATATTTGATTTGTACCATGTTACGATGATATATATCTGATGTTGCTTCTGGATTCTGATAGGTTTGATGAGTTCTTTTTGCTTTCATAGATGTGGAAATGTATCTTTTACACATGTGATGATATCTTGGTCTCTTGATGAGTTAGTTTGTAGATTATAACATCTTTTTATGATTGGATGTGATGAGTCATTACTGATATAAATATGTTTTAATTGATACTCATGTGAAAATGCAAATGTATGTTTCTTTTGATTTTCCAGTTATGCAAAATAGATGTATGGATGCACTTAGGATGAAAAAGTAAAAATGCAATATGTGGATGCTTTATTTTTGTATTTTCATGTTTCTTCTTTTCAATGAATGAAAAATGTATGCTATGGATGTGCAACGATATTTGATATTAGTAATATGGATGATGTAATTAACTTGATTGTTAGAAGAAGAAGATAGAAACCATTTTTGAGCACAAAATTCCTTATGATGTTATTCTTGTTATAAATGCATCGTGCAATCTCTAAATGCATCTATATGCTGACTCTTAGGACTTGTCACTGATTAGCAAATATTGCAACATTTTTATCATCATTGGGCACTTTTTAGAATGGACCACCTGATAGTACAACCACCACTAATACCCACTGATATAATGATAATATGAATACTATGTTTTATTGAAATGTCAAAAATAGACTTAGGCATCAAGGCATAGAAGCCAGGATAACAAAATAGTCACCTTCCTTTTAATATACTAGATTCTGATTAAGGAAAGATATTGGACCCGCAATGACCTTGAAAATTCATATCCTTGGGTACATTATGATTCGTATACCTTAATGAGAATCTGGATCAGAAAACAAACAAGGAATTTGTTTCAACCTCACCGTGTTATGCCCTGCATCCCCGTCCCTACATTTTGTGGGAAAAATGTTGGGTCCCCCTTTTTTCTTCTTACTTTCTGCTTTTGGCTCTTGCCTTCTCTTTGTCTTTGTTTTCTTTGTTTTCCTTCTCTGGGGTTTTCCTCCCCACGGTATTATTTTTTTTTTTTTTTTGTCTCTCGTGACTCTGAGGCCCGGTCCCAGAGTTGGTCGTCCTTTGTCGGGAACCAGATTCTGGACTCTGGGATTCTTCACCATGATGTCTTCTTTTCTTAAGATGGTATCATTGCATTAAATCCCTAGGCCCAGAGTTTGGAGGTCTGTCTATTCAGAGTTTGCGCAAGGAAAGGTAACTTGCTTTTACCACGGGTATAAATAGAAGTTACTTGTCATCTTCACATTTACTGTGATTAAACACTTGAGCAATCTTAGCAATCTGAGAGCGATTTTACAGTGATTTAGTGATAATCTAGTGCGAGCCATTCCAAGCTATTCTAAGCAATTGTGAGTGTTTAGTGGTGGTAAGTGGTGATTATCTGACAATAGAAGTTGTTGCAAAGCATTCACGATGGTTTCCTTTTCTTGCCCTTCTTAGGTCTTCAGGTTGGTGCCTTCCTTCCGCTCTCCTTTCCTGCTTTTTGGTTTTGTTTGGTTTTGTGTTATCTCATTTTGTTGTTTTGTCTTGTGTTTCTTTCTGGTTCACTGCCCGTTGGTGGGTCGATTCTGCCAGAGGGTTGTCCACCCTCTGTGTAGATGTAGTATAGCCTGTAGGTAATCTAAAGGTTGTATATACTTTGTACATTCTCTGGTTTTGTAAATGTCTGCTCTGCGCTTTGTGTATATGTAGATTTGGTGTATATTGTTGTATATCCCTTTGTTTACATGTATATACCCTTCAGCTCTACGTATATAGTGTGTATTTTGTGTATATTTTGCTTGGTAGTTTGTCAAGCTCGTCGTGCTACATCTATTTTTGGTTTCTAATTTACGAGCTCGCTCTGTGCAGAATACTGCCTGGTTGAAACTCGACTCTCGGCCAGTTTCAACCAGGTGGTTTTTGCTCTCCTCCATAAACCAACCTGCCATTCATTTATGTCCCATGCACACATTTAAATTTGCCCAAGTGGCCTTCACTTTTTGTGCATTTAGACAGTTGGCTCTGCCATCGCCACCATAACTTCTATTTATTACATACCCACGTGGTGTCCACGTATGTCTGACGACTCGCTTTTCACGCACACCTTCCAATGGTTAGTTCCCCAGACTCCGAGTCTCTTTCCATCGCCCAACCCATGTCTTGTTTTTACTAAGTGTGATGAAACCCCCGGACCCAGATGTTGGTTAAATTTCTAAGTTTGCAAAATATATATATACTTTCTGAGATTTTTGAACTAAGCTAACTTTTCAAGAAAGCGGGCGCCACAATGGTAAGATCTCCGGACCCCGGAGTTCTTTTTTGTTTATCTATACATTCTGATGGTCGCCTTGCCTTGCAGGTTTCCAGAAAAAAATACTTTCAGACATGTCTGAAGCATTCGCATCTTCACCACCCAGGACTTTGAAACTTCCTTCTACGACAGGTACCAGAGCAGCAGTTAGGTCCAAAATTAATAGGGCTCTGGAGAAACTGCCCATGAGCATGAAATATGTAAAGGACGGTGTCATCATGGGCTCAAAGATTGAGTCCAAAGTCAAGCCCCTCAACGACACCAGTGTCGGGACATGGCCCGAGATGCAGGCCTTGGTGAAAATGATGTACATCCAGTGGCAGGCTGGGGATCCATTGGCCATAAAAATCAAGAATTTTAGGATCCTTAAGGCAGCTTGTTTCCCGTGCTCGGTGCAGTCTCCAAGGATTATTCTTACACTCGTAGCTCACTATAATACATTTTTCTGGGCCGTTATGCTCGCAGCCCCGGAGCCAACCAGGTATCCTACTCCCATGGTGTTCCTAGACCCTGATAACTTCCAGAGGGGCTTGCGAATCCCTCAGTTTGACAAGCCATCTGTGGTCACCTGATCAGATGCCTTGTCCCAATTTAAGCAATTAGAGGAGGTGGCGCGTATTTATATGAACAATAATTGACTCAAGGTCCCAAAGAGGGACCCTAAGAGGATGAAATTGGAAATCCCCAGGTCTGAGTTCAAATAAAGCATCTAGATGGGGATGATAGCATTATGCCGGGTCTTCGAGCAACAACACGCCCGAGAATTCTCTAGGTGGATGTATTACTTCTTGCTTGGTATCAGAATAGGCGGAGAGTATTTTGACTGGGCCACCATAATCTCAAACCATGTGGACTCCCAGTTCCTTCAAATAGTCCAGAAGAAGAAGTTTTATATGACTTCCTATGTTCTCTGGGCCCTGGCACAACAACGACCCCACACCAATGGGTTACTCAAAGAGGGCATACTCAGGATCGGCCCAGGCTAGAAGGCCCCTTAGGACCATTTTCCACAGATTCAATGGGAGGCTAGCTTCCCCAATTTTTGTCAAGTAAACAATGCCTTCGTTTACTACCACCTGCTCACACCCACTCGGGATGCAGGATACCGCCTGTCTACAGAGGCGATGAATTTGGTCCAGAGTTATGGCCATTACTATATACAATTTCAATAACATACATACATAAGGGTGACCGGCTTCTCTGAAAAACCCTACATGTTGCCCAAGCATTGTGGGGACAAGATAATTCTCTTAGAGTATTGCAGGCAGATAATGGAACTGCATGCATTCTATGCTTTGAAGAAGGTAACAAATATTCCATTCCCAATCACTTGTGGGAATTATTCATGCAGTCTGGCCACCGCCAAAGAAGAAGATAATGAGCTTAAGAGCTATAACCTAACAGAATTTTACTTAGCACGGAAACATTTTGATCCGCCTGGCAAGATTGGAGCAGCACTTCCCCGGGCATCAAAGCCCCATCAATATCACATGGAAGACTTCTAGGAAGATTGCCAGGATGATGTGGAAGTCCGAGGGCGGCATTATGTTAGAATGACCGCAGGAATGATGGAAAGATTGAAGCTCCAGAGATTCCCAGAGGATTTCTCAGACACCGGCTCCATGGTAGATCCCCAGTACAAAGCAAAGGGGATCGATAAATTGGCCCTCCCACCAGTGAACTAGGATGCCCAAGAAGGGCCCACTATTGAAGAGTTCACTCGCAATGTGGTTGAATGCAACCACCTCTATTTCAAGAAGGTGTGCCTCGGGAGTGTCCGTCAAGCTGCCCAACTGATACCAAAGTTAACCCCGGGCGCTGGGACTTCTTCACAGGAAGTAGATAAATGAAAAGGGATAGCCATAACTCCAACTGTGCAGGAAGTCCCCATAAAAGAGAAAATAAGGCAATCAGTGGCGGCCTCCCAACAAATGAAAGAAAAGTTAGTCACGCGGTTGGCTACCCCGGTACTTATGGACAGACCCATCCATCCGCCTTCTTCCCCCTCACTAGAAGCATTAATGGTGAAGGCAATGGGGGTGGACCCAGAGGAACAAGCAGCACTAAGGGATCCAGGGCCACTCTTAGTCCCAAGAAGAAATAAGAGGCTTAACAAAAAGCCCAAGGTAGAACCAGAGCTGGAGATGCCCTAGACCCCACAAGTTGAGATCCTTTCCTCCAACTCCCCAGAACCGAAAAGAGAATCAGAGCCTGCAGATGTCCCGGCCAATCCTCCCCCACAAGATGAGTTTGATGATATTTTTGCAACCGACAAGTTTGGGAATCTATAGGGGCACATCAAGAAAACAGAGGCTGAAGTCCTAGTGCAAGAAGAAGCTCTGGAACAAGAACCTATGCAGGAGCAGGAAGAGAAGATGGAAGAAGAGAAAGAAATATAACAAAAGATCACCTACGAGGTCCTGGAGATACAAAACATGGCAGTGGACCAATAGAAGCAGAGTGAACAAATGGCATCTACTGAGGGAACCGTAACCTCAGCCGCTGTGTTACAAGTGCCACTCTCCAAAGCAACCTTTGGGTAGGTAATCACTGCACCCTAAACATTAAATCTTGGCCCGATACCTCACCAATTGCCAAAAGATACACCAATGGAAGAAGAAATCCCGACAACAGAGACTAAGGAACAAGAAAAGAGACAAAAGGAAGAAACCCCCGGGATGGCCAATGAGGGCCCAGATGAAGTAGAAGATGCAAAGGACAAGGCAGAAGAAATAAATATCACCGGGGAAAATTTTGTCGATGAATCCCAATATGAAGGGAGGGAGCCAAGTGAGACTCACATCACTAAGGAGGAGCAGCAGCAAGATACCGGGGAAGAACCCAAGGAACAGACTTTGGCAAATAAGCCCCCCTGCCGCCACAGTGGTTGGTTGAGACTAAGAAAAGAAAATCTCCGCCAACTCCCAGAGCTCATCTCTCCTTGGCAAAGATGATGGCTCAGGTCCAGAATCCACCGAAGGCCAAGAAAGCTTGGACGGTTCATACTCTTTGAACCGGGCCGGGCGGAGAAATAGTTGCAGTTGTGGCAACACCTCCCCCAAACGTTGATGAGGTGACTGCCAAAGCCAGAGATTATGATATCATAGAGATATCACTGGGAAAAAGAGGAAAATAGGGTGAAGTGGACCTGTTGAAAGAAGTGACCAGAGTTGTGGAGGCCCATTACAAAAAGGAGGCCCAAAGGCTCAAAGAAGAAAAGGAGAAGACTGCAAACCTTATGGGATTGCTTACTGAGCTGGCCTAGCCTATCAGTGCCATTCCTCCAGAGGCCTCCACATCTGATGTGCCACTACCATAGAGTGACATAGACTCCCTATGAGCAATGAAGAAGAAGGCCCAAGTAGTCGATGAATGGGTCACTCTGTAGATAGGAAACACTCGGCGGTTCTTGGTATCCACCCTCCTAGACTTGTAAATTGCCTGACATTTTCTGCATCAGGCAGAAACTATTATCAACATATGGGAGGGTGATATAGAAAATTATGAAGCATGGAAGGTAGAACTTGATGAACTCCTCGGTCTTGGGGAGGAAATGATCTCTAAGTCTGGGATTCTAGGAGAAGAATCATTCAATTTTGTGAGGAACCAACACTCTAGACTTGACCTCACATTGGAGGTGCTCAAGCAACTGGTAGGGACTCTACATGATAAAATCAACACGGTCCAATATTCTTCAAATTTGTATAAGGCTTTTGTCACGAAGATATCTGGAGCTGACCCACTCAGCACTGACACATGCACGCCAGAGGAATACATTTTGGGAAAGTTTTATGAATTAATGGAGCCAAGATATCAATCCCTGAAGGGAGTGGATGGAACTCAAATGGCAAGATTGACTCGCATGATCCTTAGTGGTCATGATGCGGCAAAATTGGCCGATAAATTCAAAGGGATTGTCCCGGAGCTAGAAGAACAAATCAAGGTGGCCAAGTACTAGTGGTCTAGCCTCAAAGAGATTGATGAGGATGGAATCTCCCATCTCCTCCAGACCTTCAACGATAACAAGTAGCAATAAAGTTTCTCTGGGGGCCAAAGAAAACCCAAGTATTTTTATATTCTTTATTCTTTTGGAACGCAAGTTCCCAGATCTCGTAGTCCCGGATCCTGCATTTTTGTATTCTTTCGGTGATCTGTGTCCCAGTCCCCAAGGTCAACCGGTCACTTTCAAGCAGTTAATAAAGGTTGTCGAAGGTTGTTAGAGGGTAGATAGCAACATCAAGACATGTTAGATCAATAGTTGGTCCTCTGACAAATGGTCTTCTCAAGGCGCCACTTCAGAAGCACACCTGGCGCATTGGAGATAGGGCGCCGCATTTCCCATTTATGAGGCATGTAGCCTCGATCCCTGAGGGATCTAATTTCTTCCTTCTCTTTTGTGGCTCTCTTCTCGAGGCTGATTCTTCCACTCCATCCTCTTATCTTATTCTTCTGACATGTCAGACCTTCTCCGTCTCGAGGTCTTTTGTAAAGTGGTGCAGGTAGTACTGGCCACTGGATAATATATTTTATGGTGAGATGTAAAATAGGGTTAGGGTTAGGGTTAGAAGAAAATGTGTATAAGCAGTGAGACCAGCCCTTTTCCAAGGGTTGGTGAAATTGATGATTTTACAGTCCATAGTAATAGAAAAGCAGTATTTTCATTTCAGTTGTAGAGCTCAATGCTCCTTGGTCTTAAAATCTTTCAGTAGTTAGATGCTCCCTTGGAGCCACCATTGTACCACACACCAGCGCTTGCTGGAAGGAATGTTAATGAAGAAGAGATGGTTCTTGTAATGATGTTGTTGACACTTTGTCTTCTAAGTTAATGGTATTTTATGTTTAATGTTCTTCATGTCTTATGCTCTGATATTTTAAGTAGATTAACGACCTTCTTTCCCTTGCTACCGATTAAACATGAACTGATGGTTGTGTATTTCTTCGGTATTTAGTGTAGTATATTAGAGCATTATTGATGTATTGAATATTTAAACATAACTATAGGTAGATGAAATACTCTTAACCCTGCAGGACCTTTTTCAGTTTATTTGCTAAGTGTAGAATGCTTGGGGAAACCTCACCTTCTTGAGTCCCTGGAGAGAATGAGTTGAAGAAACCAGCTATTCCCCTCAAAAAAGTCACATCTCCCAACCAAGCCCCACACCGTTGAGACCCGACTCTCAGGTGCTTGGAGGCCTAGGAAATCTCATTTCCCTGGATGAACTTTGCAGGCGAAGTTGGCCAGTACCCCGGTACCCGGTGACAACTTATATCTGCTGGCGGACCCGGTCACCAAAGTCCCGTCAACACACCATAGTTTACACATAACAAAGATCAAGATATATGCATCTATCCACCCAGAGTGGCAGCTCTTACCATAAACATTCAAGTTAGGTAAAATTTATAGGTTTATTTGGAACAATCACCATATGTAGAAAATTGAGAAAACATTATGCTCCCTATCCTTGTGACTCTTTGTCTTTGCATAGACGTCATTGAGTAACTAAGAATACATAATAAATCATCAATTGAGAATCATTCAAATAAAATTTATAATTACTTAGATGCCCCTAGTTGAAAACATCATTAGGACATAAAAGAACCATAATCAAACCATTATAAAACTGTGTTTAAGTAGTACTTGTGCATTCGTCTATCAAACACAGTAAAGATTCATCAATCAGAAAATTGTAATACAAGCAATATGGTGTTCCATGTCTGTGCATTGATAAGATAGTTCGTTCATGTTTGCAATCCAATATAGCCCTATAGGAACTCTGTTAATGTAAATGTCGTGTCCAATGTTTTTGCAAAAACACCCTTGTTTTGAAAAAGTGACAGTGTTTTGCATGTATCAAGAAACATTTCATTTGTGAGGCAAACCATCCTAGAGAAACCTAGCAACCACAACCTACCATGCTAGCAAAGATTCCCCCACTGCAAAATGACTTATTCCTAAGATGTAAAGATAGACAAATCCCAAGCGAGGATAAGATAGTCATTTAGGAAGATGAAGTCAGCGTATGAGCACAGGCAAAATTATGAAGGCCTAGTATCAGTAGTGCATTGATAGATGGAGCACAGAACACAAGTGACGCATGATTGTCAAGTTTTCACCACTTGGCAAGATCCCTTTCTTTCTATTTGCTACCAAGATGCATGTTTTACCAGGTGCTCATCAAGGCACTTTTCTCTTTTTCAATTTTTTTTTTTCTATTTTTGCTTTTTTGAATGTTTTTGTAGTATCAAGGTGCCTGTTTAACAGGTTTTCACCAAGGATACCCTTTTTGTAGGACCTTTTCCACAATTTTTGGATTTCTTCAGGATCAATTTTCTAAATGTTTTTGGTATTTTGCAAGAACTTTTTATTGTACAAGCTCTGCTAGCCAAACATTAAGCATAGAACTGCTTCAAATGTAGAGTGTTGATAGGATCTGGAAGAATGTCTCCTTTAGGTGTAGCTAACTGATAAGCTCCATTCCCAAAGGTAGCAGTGATAACATAAGGTCCCAGCCGGTTAGGTTCAAACTTTCCTTTCTGCTCCCTGTTAGGCTGGTTTTTAGGATTCTCCTTGAGGATGAGATATCCTACTTCAAATTTGTGTGGATTTACCTTTTTGTTGTAACCTTTGGACATATGTGCTTGATACACTTTGAGGTGATCAAATTCTTTTTGTCAGCACTCATCAGGTAGCTCCAGAGAATTCACCCTATCTATGCGGTACTGCTCATCAGTAACTAGTCCTTGTAAAGATATCTACAAAGATGGGATTTCAACCTAAATAGGTAGTACTACCTTAGCGCCATAGACTAGAGAAAATGGCGTGGATCTGGTAGGTAATCGGATGCTTGTTCTGTAGGCCCATAGTGTCAGATTCAGTTGTAGATGCCAGTCTCTTCCAGACTTGCTCACAGTTCTGTGTAGAATCTTGAGAATATTCTTGTTGGATGCCTCAACCTGTCCATTACCTTGAGGATAATAGATTGAAGAGAAATGTTGAGTAATATGGAACTGTTCACAAAGGTCATCAATGTCTTGATTTTTAAATTGGCCCCCATTGTCTATTATAATTAAACAAGGTATCCCATATCTACAAATAATGTAGTTTAGAATGAACATAGCCACCTGTTTGCCAGTGGCTTTGATTAGCGGCACGGATTCGACCCACTTCGTGAAATACTCAGTGGCCGTAATGATAAACTTGTGTCCATTTGAGGAGTTGGGATATATTTGTCCAACCAAGTCAAAGGCCCATTGCTGAAATGGCCAATGTGTTATCAAAGGTATAAGTTCTCTGGCAGGAGCATGGATAAGGTTTCCATGTGTCTGGCATTTAAGATATGCTTTTGAAAATTGAATAGCATCTTTCTCCATGGTAGCTCAATAATAGCCTACTCTAAGCAGTTTCTTAGCTAATGAAAATTCGTTTGAGTGTGATCCACATACACCTTATTGGACATCTTTTAATGCTAGATCTGACTCTTTGAGTTCTAAACACTGAAGATGTGTACCGTCAAGACCACATTGATATAGTTTGTTAGTTATCAGGACATAACACGATGCTGTCCTAATCAGGGATCTTTTCTCATTTCTGGATAGATTGGCAGGAATGGTTTGGTCAGAAAGGTAAGCAATGATACTGGCATAATGAGATTGATCTGGGGTATTCAAGGTACATATTATCTGGTATTCAGGGTTAGGAAAGGTAGGATAGGTTATTTCTTCCACCAAGAAGTCATAGTGGAATGTATGCTCCTCCAGTTGTAACATGGATGCCAAAGTAGCCATAGCATCCGCAGCTTTGTTCTCTAATCTTGGTATCTGTTGGAAGGTGATGAAGACAAAGAACTTCTTTAGGTCATCAACTAGTTTCTTGTAGGGCATCAAATTTTCATCTTTTGTTTGATACTCCCATTGACTTGATTGATAATTAGTTGGAGTCACCATACACGTGTAACTCAATGATCTTCCATTCCATAGCTAACTTGAGGCCGTTGACCAATGCTTCATATTCAGAGATATTTTTGGTGCATGGAAACATCAATTTGTAATATTTGGGAATCTTGTATCCTTGTGGAGTTATGAAGAGGACCCATGCTCCAGATCCTTGTTGAGTGAATGAACCGTCAAAGTACATCTTCCATGGATGTTCAGTGAGATGCATGATTGTTTCATCAGGGAATTCCATTAGTAACGGTTCATCATCCTGGAGTGGTGAATCAGCCAATTGATCTGCAAGTACTTGTCCTTTGATAGCTCTCCTTTCTACATATTCAATGTCAAAGTCACTAAGAATTAGGACCCATTTTGCTAAACGTCTTGTTAATGTTGTCCTACTCAAAAGATACTTTAGAGGATCAATCTTAGAAATGAGCTTTATTGTATGAGAGAGCATGTAGTGTCTCAATTTTTGTGATGCAAAGATGACTACTAAACATGCTTTTTCAATAATGCTATAATTGAGCTCATAAGTGACTAGTGTTCTACTAATGTAGTAGATAGCTCGTTCTTTCTTGGTTTCATCTTCTTGCGCCAGTAATACTCCTAGGGATGTAGTTGTAGCTGAAATGTATAGGAGTAAGGGTTTTCCATGAATAGGCACCATAAGACTAGGTTGAGCAGCCAGGTACCCTTTCAATTCTCTAAAGTTCGCTTCACAGTGTTCATCCCATTTAAAGGTAACCCCTTTATGTAGAAGCTTAGTAAAGGGTTGTGCCCTATCTACAAGTTGGGACATGAATCTCATGATAGACTGGAGTCTCCCTTGTAGTGTCCTCATTTGACTGATGTTACATGGAGGAGCCATCTCTAGAATATCCTTTACCTTTGCAGGATCTACCTCGATTCCCTTCGTCAATACTATGAATCCTAGGAGCTTCCCTGATTGGACCCCAAAGGCATATTTCTTTGGGTTGAGCCTAAGTTGGAACTATTCCATTTGATCCAATATCTTTCTTAGGTCAGCAATGTGAGTACCTCTCTCCTTAGATTTAGCCAATGTGTCATCAACATAGTCCTCCATGTTCCTGTGCATCATGTCATGGAATATTGTGGTCATAGCTCTTTGATATGTTGCACTGGCATTCTTTAACCCGAAAGGCATGACATTCCAGAAAAAGGTGCCCCATGCACATGTGAATGTGGTTTTATCTTGATCCTCAGGGGTGATCTTGATTTGATTATAGCCTGAGAATCCATTTATTAATGAATACATCTGAAATCCTGCTATAAGATCTATGATCATGTCAATGTTTGGTAGAGGGAAGTCATCTTTCGGACATGCTTTGTTTAGGTCTCTAAAGTCCATACAGATCCTGATAGATTTATCAGATTTAGAAACGGGGACCACATTGGAGATCCACCCTGCATAGGCAATGACTCGAATAAATCCAGCTTTCAACAACTTTTCTAGTTTTGCTTTCACCAATAATGCAACATGAGGATGCATTTTTCTAAGTTTTTGTTTCATGGGCTTGATCCTAGGAGCTATAGATAAGTGGTGCATGATGATATTAGGATCTAGCCCTGGCATATCAGTGTAAGACCATGCAAAGTTGATCTTCTTCTCCTTCAGGAACTCTGTGAATTGTACCTTCTCTTCTTCTGATAAGGATTGTGCTAGATGAACTATTTGAGGATCTTCAATAGTGCCCAAGTTTACTGGCTGTGTTGGTTTAATCAATACCAAATTTATTTCCTGAAAGTGTTCAGGGAGGATATCAAGAGTCTCATCCTTTGGCACCTCTGAGAGGTTTTCACCATTGGATACGTCTATTTTCTTTACTATTTTGGGATCTGATACTACCACAAAGTGGTTTCCACCATCAGTCTACTTTTTCTTTTTATTTTTTAGTTTTTGACTAAGAAACTTGAGATCCTCCTGTGACATGTTTTCACTCCTTGCATTGGTGGAAGAAGGGTAAGGTTCACAAGCATTGAGATAACAACCTAGGGAGTGGTCATTAGGAAATTCAAGGATAGGAGTAGGATTTGTTTCAGTCCAATCAATTAGGTCTGGAAGTACCAATGTTAGGGAGTCAGATTCTGGGAAGGACAGCATCGTGTTAGCATCAAGACCATTAACTGACATGACATGTTATGTTAAGTTAATTTCTTTGATATTTACATCAATAAGAGTGAGATCGTTGTAAAAGGTGTCATTGTTAGTCATATGTGGATCAAACTCTAGCGACTCATCAGTAGAAATCTCAACATCATCTCTCTGTAAATGGAGGTTTCTTGCTTGTGGCCTATGAAATTCTTCCAAACTTACGTATTCACCTGTGTCTTCATCAATGATCAGGGGAAGGAACTCTTCTTCTGCTTTAGGAGGATTAGTATCATTGAGAGGAGTGTCAGATTGTTTGCTAGGAGTTGAGGGAGCTACAAACATGTGAATTGTATCTATTCCAATATCTTCAGAGGAAATAGATAGCCGATCCCATTCATAGTCATGAGAGTCCATGACATCATCATCAAATCTGTTTAAGTATTCAGTAATGCTTATCTGATGTACTTGATTAGACATTTGTAGATCAAAGTGGGGTAGATCGAGGACATGTGAAATTGTGACCAATTGCCCCCAGTTAGGATGTAAATTATGTGGCTGGGTATCTCTTGAGTGATTGTTGCTATGGTGTCTCCTACCTCTTGAATGGGAGGTTGT
Organism: Thuja plicata; assembly: GCA_018584345.1. Classification (NCBI taxonomy): domain Eukaryota; kingdom Viridiplantae; phylum Streptophyta; class Pinopsida; order Cupressales; family Cupressaceae; genus Thuja; species Thuja plicata. The sequence continues at coordinate 635,419 of MU227850.1, forward strand.
GCTAGCAAAGGGGTGTGAAGATCATGTGGTACCTCAAAGCTAGGTACATAGCATTCTCCTTGATATGCAGGATTCTTTGTACCAACATGTAACAATCTTTCATAAGGCCATGGTTCTAGTACTATCTCATCTATTTTATCAGTCCCCATTTCAGAAGGTGGACTTTCTTTGGAAGCAGGCTTGTTGGATTGAGTATTAAAACCAAGTCTTGTTTTATCTTTGATGTTATAAAACTCCATGGGAATAGGTTCAATGATCCCTCATCTTGTGTCATTTAGAGGTCCCTTTCCTTTGTATCCCATTTGTGTGAGGAAATCATATCCCTTTCCATATTGTTCAGGGATATCTTCACATGTTTAACCTTAGATTCCACTGGTTCTCCCTTGTAAATCTAGTCCAAGATTGCCTACTCTTCTATGTTATCTAAAGAAGATGTGGATGCCTTTATCATGGTAGTTGCCTTGTGTACTTCTGGCTCCTTGGATGCTATAGGTCTGAATGTCAAGGAAGGTTTTCCATAGGATCTCAGTGACACCAAAAGTTCTGTCAGTGAGGGAGTCAGGTCCAGTTTGTACTCTCCCATACCTGTTTCTTCAAGTTTCAAGGTTTTGCCAAAACTCTTCATAACCATGTCCTTGGTAGTTTCAGGAGCAACTGTATCCATAGCTTCTTTGTTGTGTGGGATCATGCTACCTGCTTTGATATTGTTGCAAGTGTAGTTAGCATCTGCAGGAATCGTCACTTCCACCCCATTATGTGGGAATTTTATTTATTGGTGATAAGTGGATGGTACAGCTTGCATCTCGTGAATCCATGGTCTACCTAGTAGAATATTGTAGGCCAATGGTAAATCTAGAACTTGACATATGACGTTCCTCTCAATTGGTCTGACTCTGATAGGTAGAGAAATAAGACCTCTAGAGGATCTTTCTTCCTCATCATAAGCTTTGATGATTATCATGTTTCTAGTGTCAATTGTTTGTTCTGAGAGACCTAGCCTCCTTATTAGATCCAGTGTATAGATATTCAATCTTGTGCCTCCATCTATCAATACACGTCTAACACGGGATTTATAAATAAGGACTTCGATATGGAGGGGTTGATTGTGTGGATGGGTCAATGACTTGTCATCCTCTTCCAAAAAGGAGAGGTAGTGTGGTGCTGAGATGTGGTTGACCATCGCTTGAAATTTGTCTATATTGATATCTTTTGGAACATTAGCAGTGTGTAGAGCTTGTTCTAGGATTTCTCTATGTACTGTGGATATCTTGAGCAATTCAAAAATAAAAATTTTGGTAGAGGTTTGTTGTAATTGGTCTACCAAGTCATATTTTGCTCCGGGGATAGTGACCATGTGTCTTGCTACTGGTTTAGGAATAGTTACAATAGGATCCTTGGATGTTGACGTTGATGTCAATTTTGGAGGTCCTTTGATTGTAACCTGTGCTTGGCTCTGTGTTACAGCATTTGAGTGGGATGAGACACCTTTAATTGTGATTAAATTGGTGGATTCAGTTTTAATGTTGAGCATATTAATCACATTGTCACTTTTAAAATAGGTGTAGTTTACCTCATTACCCTTCCCTCTGGATGTTTCTCCTTGATTGTAATTGGGAAAGGGTTTGTTGAATGTTGTATGATCCTCATTGGTTGTATGTCCATCTACTTTGATCTTACCTCCTTCAATGAGGTCTTGGATGACATGCTTAAGATTGAGACAATTATTAGTCTTGTGTCCTTTGTTTTTGTGGAAGACACAATAGGAATTATCATCCCACCACCTGGGTTTGACCATTGGTTCCCACGGTTTAGAATTAGGAATTGTAAGAACTTTGTTATCCACTAATGTTTTCAAAATGGTCTCAAGAGTCTCCCCCAAAGGAGTGAATTTTCTTTGGGGTTTTGAAGTCAATGTTCGTTCCTTGTTGTTATCATTGTTCACTTTGGGAACAAGAGGTGTTACCTTAGCATCTTTGCTTGCTTTCATGCCATTAGTTAGATTGAATGCCTCGATTTTAGGATTAATGATAGAGGAATCAACCACTCTGTCATTAACAACATTTTTGTTTTGTTTCCACCATTTAGGCTTGGAGTTGGAGTTGTTGGTTTTGTTTTCATTTTGAAGGGTGATCTCTCCCCTTTTGACCATGACTTCCTCAATACGGAGGGAATTTTTAATCATTCTATCAAAGCTGGGAGAGTCTTGCATTTTTAGTGCATAGTTCAATTTAGGTACTAGATTATTAATGAAGATTTCCATCTTCTTCGTTTCGGGAATGACCCTTGAATATTGTGCAAAAATCTTCCTCCATCTTTGTAGGAAGTGTGTGAATGATTCTCTAGTTCGTTGTTTGGTGTTACATAGGTCCATCATAGTTACATCATGTTGGATCTTGTAGGAGTAATGTTGAATGAATCATTGCAAAACTCCTCAAATTTTTTGACTTTAGGGTTCAATTTTGAGAACCACTCCATGGCATTACCTCCTAGACTCCCTAGAAACAGTCGCATGAGGTATGTAGGTTCATGCATGTACTCGATGCTTAGAGTGCAAAATTCTCATACATGATTGTGGGGGTCAGTTTCTCCCATGTACTTGTCATACTTTGGCCTTGCCACATTGGGAGGAAACGGGACCATAGTGATAATCTTGTCAAAAGGAAATGGACAAATGGCGTCCAAAGAGTTTTTTTTTTTGGGTTTCTCTTTCTCCTCTTTGAGATTTGTGACCTCCGTTTGCATTAGATTGAGTTGTTTGGTGAGAATAGATATCGGGTTTGGTATCTCCTTTTCATTCAGTTTTTCTACATCATAATCCTTGGGTAATTTGACACCTGTGGATGCTAGATGGAGGAAGTATTTTTTTTTATCGTCACTAATTATCCGTTCCAATAACTTGTGGATCCGTTTACTTTGTTTGAGTTTTTTTTATTCATCTTCAAGGATCTCTTCACTGTCTGATCCAAATGGATTATGTTCAAACTTGGGTCTTTCTTCCTCTTCCGTGCCTTCAGATTTTTTGTGCTTTCCATCATTATAACCCTCAAAAGTCGTACTCCTTTCGTTAGTGTTGCTATCCATTTGAGGGGAATCTAGATCAAGAAGCGAACTGTGAGATGTTTATCCTTGAAAGTGTGGTGTTTTAGGAGGCACTTTCAATCCTTTAGTTGTGTATTGGTTGCGTCTTGTGTTAACCATGAAGTTTTTTTCTCAACTTTGTTAATGTTTCCCAATAGTGCAAGTAAGGATTTTAGATCGTTCAATTGGGTGTGTCTAAGTAAAAGTAACTGTTTGTTGTTGGTGGATGTAAATGATTCCAGTGTCAGAGGGTTAGAATGCCCTGATAGTGAGCTGGGAACCAAGTTGTTGGTAGAAAGTGGGTAGACCACACATATTGAACTGATCGTGAAAGACTGACTAAGCATGCAAGGTGGATGTTTCAAAAGTGTTTTGAAAATATGACAAGGAGATCAGAAAAGACAACAGGAGCCAGCTAAAGAGAAAAAAGGGTATCCTAATCAACTAATACTTCCTAAGAAAAACTTCTACAAGTACCCACTGTCCTGAATGCGAGCTCCCAGATGTGAGCCTCTGATGGTACCAGACGCGATCCTAGAATTTGGATGCAACTTCTTGTTGACCAAATGTGATCCTAAATACCAAATGCGATCCTAAACACTGCATGCGACTTGGGAAATATAGGATACGATCTTATGATGTCTTTATCAATTTTGGTTAGTTTTGAAAATCTCATTTTTGAAGTGCGTAAAGGTGCTTGTTTCGAGATTGTGTTAAGAGGTGTCGTAGTGTGTGAAAAACACTTATACTCCAAGGTTTGAGATTTGTTGATTGTTTTGAGGAGCTTATCTTTTTAATGATCTTTTGAACACGTCAAACAATTTTGCATTGTTAAGAGGGTGAAACAAACACTCATCTTTTCCTATTTTCTAGGTGGAGGATGAAAATCTTTGCTTGTTGACTCGGGTACACACTCAAATGCTAATCAGAATATAGCCATCACCAAGCACACAATGGCTCCAGTCATGATGTTGTATTAGCCGACTCCAAATGCAAGTGAGGGCACAATATGACGAGTGTCTTAAGGCAATTACTTTTTTCCTTGCACAAAGATTATCACCCTTTCGGGGATGAATCAAGAATTCTTTCAGTTGAAGTTTTTATAGATTATTGGGCAATCCATTTGAAACTATCCCCATAGAATTGCACAAGGCAAAATTCAGGCATATAGCCCTATGAGTACCCGAATATATGTAGTCTCGCAAGCAAGATTCAAGCGGCTCCGCTCTACATAGACCAAGATATGTTAAAGGAATGATGTCAAAATTCCAAGAACAAAACCAGTTCCGTCTTATGAGGCTTTAGCCTACGAGGAAGCAACTATTTATAGTGAGTTGGAAGGGTTGGCGTAAAGCCTATCCTCACTTGGGTCGTTCCCATGAGATTTTTTTCTCAACCGACAGGCCCTCTACTGTTTAAATGTATGTAACAAGGATTGGCAAGCTTTGGATGTCTAGATTTCTGATTATTCCGAAGAAGAAGAGCATACTCTCCTAATCTAAACCATTTTCTCCCAAAATACTTAAATCAAAGTTCATTCCTTCAAGCTATGTTGAGCTCGATTTAGTTGTTTCTATCTTAAAAAAAATAGGATGCTTGAAAAAGGGAAAGTTTGCCTTGTTCAATTAACCACAAAATTTAATGATTTGTTTTGTTCAATTTCTGATCCAAAAAGAATTAAACGGTTGAACTTATTCTTTAATCCCACATATTTAGTGCTTTGTGTTGTTCATTTACTGTTTCCAAATTGAATTTAGATGATGTGTTTGCTTGTTCATTTACCCCAAACTCTGTTCAATCCATAAACCGATGTATGAGTTTCTGATTTTTCTTAAAATAAAAAGAGCATTATCCTCTAGTCAGTTTAGTGATAAATTGGAATATGTAATTTAAGTTTGAAAGCAAGTAAATAGAGGTCAAGATGGGGGGTTGGCAACCTGTAAAACCAAGTTAGTATTTTTTTAGTTCAACTCCCACGAAAACCTCCAAAAACAACCTGCAAACACTTGTTAAGCTGCAAAACACCACAAACACCACTTGTTAAAATGTTAGAGTTAGGCAAACGAAATGCACAAACCTTCTAACCAGATGCGAGCTTAAAATTCTACTAAATGTGATGCAGCATATTGTATGTGAGCTTCCTTACCAGATGCGATCCCATGCATACCAGATGCGAGCTTCAACTAAAATGATTTGGGAAATCCTGGATGTGAGCCTAGTTTTCTACGGTGCGATGGCGTATCCCAGATGCAATCCTGAAAGGTTAAAAATGATCCTGTGACAGAATTCTGAGCATGCAAATTAGCAAAAAAGTGTTAGAAAATGAAGTCAAGTTGGAAATCTTACCCCACAGTAGGCACCAGAAATGTGTGTGTATATTATGTACCTGATAAGAGAGACACAACACATCAATAAGTCATTGAATTAGTTCAAAATGGTTAGATAAGCATGTAAAACAACTAATATCGACCTATTGCCTTCTAACTAAAAAGAGTGTGACTAGTAACATAATAGCCCTCAAATTATGCTACAATCAGTGACATATATGACCTAGCATGAAGGATTTTAGTTTAAAAATAAGCTAAATGAAGAGAAAACATGCATTCTAGCTCTAAGAATGGAAATAAGAATAATGCGAAAGCATGAAATAAGAAGTGAAATATGTGTCTAAGATTAATCTAATAGAATAACATTGCATTTAGGATATGAGTTGAAGGCTTATTTGCTCTCAAAAATGGCTTATATTTATAGAAGAATGAGAGAGAGAGAGAGAAGGGAGACAAGGCTCATTTATGCGTTAAGTGACTCATTAATGGAGGTGTAAGAACCATTAATGCCTTGGGCATTAATAAGGCATGGAAGAGACATAGGCTTAAGGCATCTTCATTAATAACGCATTAATGAAAGCTTTAAAGAAGCAAGGGAAGGGTGGCTTGAGAATGTGGACTTAAGAAAGTCATGATTGAGAAAGTGGACTTTCTCAAGTGGGTTGAGTTGTTAATCACTCCCTAATGGAATGTGACAACATTAGGAGGTGGGTTAGGAGTAGAATTTAGGATTAGGATTAGATTAGCAAGGGTGAATGGGCTGAGAAGGGTTAGAACCCAGAGTAGAAGTGATTGAGATGGGTTAGGTTGGGAATTAGGAGAATATTAATTAAATGAATTAAACTTATTAAATTCATTTAAAAATATAGGAATTTAATTATTTAAACAATTTAATTGCTTTTTAATAATTAGGGGACTGTAGCCATTTTAATTAAATTAAATAGGCTAGGGGAATGGGTTATTTTGCAAGTGGGTAATTGATTTAGGGATTTATTTAATTTCTTTATAATTAAATACTATAGCCATGTTTGAATTTGATTTGATTTAATTGGTTTGAATTGATTTAAATCCTATGGCTATAATAGTTAATACAAATTAGTGATAAAAATCACCCAGGACATTAAATAGATTTGAAGAATTATGCCAAGCAGTAACAGGGTCGTTTGGACATAATCGAGGGTATGATCACACTTAGGGAAAATAGGGTGCATATTTGGAACATACCAAATCCAGGTGGTTACACAATGGATCCATCATTCACAATTGATTGAACATCTATTTATACTAGATTTTAGCTCTATTCTTGATTCATGCTTCGCAAGTTAACTCTAGATCCAAGGTTTACAGCTTGACCTTGATCTTTAGTTAGATATGTTTTAGATCTGTTAGGATGCTTTAAAACATTTACATTATGCTTGCTTGACTCTCAAGTAATGATTTAAAATAAATTAAAACTCTATAAATAGAATTACAATGTTTTATTTGACGTGTAAAAGTCAGATCCACTATTTGCGGGTTCTCTAACTGACTATCGGTTTTGATGGTCAGGCTGCTCTATCAGTCTGTTGGTTTTCTTTACCGTTGGTGTTCCTTTCTTGAACTATTCATTGGGTATTCCTTTTCTACTCCGTCGGTTTTATTCTCAAAACTATATCGTCAATGATGATCTTTGTGTTATTGTTAGTAATAACTGAGAGGGGGGGTGAATAAGTGGCCTCAAAAATTTATCCTTTTAAACTTCAATCCACCAATTAATACACCTCAAATTATTAAGTCCCTACAAGATGTATGCCATTGAAATACTTGAAACAAATGACTGTCTGTCAGTTTACCTTGTCTGTCCTTCTTCTCCTTGATAACCGATAAGCAGTAAAACTTATTTACCGATGCTCAGTAAATATGCAGAGTATACCAGTCAATCCATAAATGTATATATGAAATTTAAAACACTAAAGTAATAAACCATACACACATAACACAAGGATTTTAACGTGGAAACCCTATTAAGGAAAAAACTACTGGGACCGGTACCCCAAATTTTCACTCTTCTGAAGTGAGCCCTGTTAGGAGCCAACCCTGTTAAAGGTTACAAACACACTGTTAAGTGTGACCTTGTTAGAGGATTTTTATACATAGATTGTCATTAAGTATCTAGCATCTACGCTACCATCCTTGAATCAGTCTCATGATTGTCAATAGGCTTTATGCTAATCCTACTACCATCCTTGAATCAACCTCCTTCTTAGACTGTCAATAGGCTTTAGGTAAGACCGATGCTACTATCATGAGTCAACCTTTTTGGTAATCTGTTAGGATATAAATCAAATATAAAAGACTGTTAAGTCCTTCTCTGTTAAGAGACTTAATACTTTAATAGTTAAACTAAAACATAATGACCTGTTTCTAATGCAACTTTGAATTGCAGATATTCAGATATATTTACGTACAATACCTTTCTGATCAATGTATCAATTCTATTCATTTGTTCTTCATTCTTTCTACTTTGTGATGTTGTGCTTCACTGTGTGTCGGTGTCTACATAATTCTTTAGCTCTTCCTTAGCTTGATTGATCAGGATTGTATGAAGTTTAACCTTCATCAATTTCTCTTTAGCATCTTCTATCAATTCACTCCCTCGTGTATCTGAGTACTTACAGAATTGAATTATGCTTGTCTCTTATATAGACATGATATTCCTTTATTCTTGGTTCTTGATTTTTGGCGTGAAAAACAATCCAGCCAAATTGATTTACGGCTTTAACTTCTGATTTATCTTGTAGTTATCTTCTTTTCAGCTGTATAAATCATCTTTAAATCACTTACTTAACTATGGTTGAATAAAAATAAATAAAACAACTAGTTAAGTCTATCCATAAGCTCTACCAGCTAGATATTTTTTCATTTCCTGATCTCTCTATTCTATCGGTCAATTCTGCAGTTCATCGCCGGTGACAACTGCTAGTTTTGTCAGTACAACTTTAGTTAGCTTCGAGATCTCCATCTGTCAGGAATCATTGGATCTTTTCTCATCGAGCAACACTATTTTTAGCTCATCAGGCATCTTGTGATTCTACTTCATTTGGTAACACTATCTTCTGATCGTCGGGTATCACTGTGACTTTATCTCTGTCTTTACCGATGGTGTGCACTCCACCAGTGTAGTCTGTCACTTGGTGAATACTTGACTTTTATGCATTGTTGAAAGCATAACCTCTATTCCATTGATTCTTTGAAGTCTTTGGCATTATGTATATGACCATACAGATGATATCAAGTTGACATCAATGACAATACAAATCATTAACTGATTTAATGTCTTGCATCATCTTCAACTTAACATTATCAAATATTCAATCAGTTACATGTCATCAATCTCTCCCTTTGGCATTGATGGCAACATACTATATTATCACACTATACTATTTCTAATACAATATGAAATACAATTTGAGATTCATCAAATTACCAAACAGTTTGTTTTGATAACTGATAAAAATGTCTGACCGTCAGTAAGCTCCGTGTTAACTTAGATTTGATTCTTGCAGCTTTCATGTTTCTTGTTCTGATGTGTTGTGACCTTTGTTGGTGTCAATTTTTCTTTTCTTCTTTGATGTCTATGTCTTGTATTTGCAACTTTTATACAAATACTCTCCCTATGGATACGATCTCTCCCTGTTTGGAGTAATCTGATAATGAATAGTTTCTGATGATAATATGGATATATTCTCTCCCTTTGACATTAATGCCAAACAAATATGTTCACAGATATCTGAGATTCTGTCAAACAATTTCTTCTATCCATAATATATCAATTTTCTCTGGTGCTTGGTTATGATATATACCTTTTGTATATAGATGTAGCTTTGAAGTTCAGCTTCTGCTTGCATCAATCATGAATGATACTCTGATAATATATGGCTGATGCAGATTTCAATCCTTTTACTGACTGTTAGACATGGGCTTGACCCCTAGTCTTTTCCTTAGGTACTCAAATGTATCCTTGGGCAGTGGCTTGGTGAAGATATTAGCCAATTGTTGTTTTGATTGCACATATTCAAGTAACACCTCTTTTTCTTGAACTTGTTCTCTTAAATAATGATACTTGATGACAATGTGTTTAGTCTTTGCATGCATGACTGGATTTTTGAAAATATTTATTGCACTGGTGTTATCACAATAGATAACTACTGGTTCTATGATTTTCAAATGCATACCTTCCAGCAACTATTTGATCCATGCAATATTTGAGCAGTTTGCAGCAACAGCAACATATTATGCTTCTGCAGTAGACTGAGAGATGCATCCTTGCTCCTTGCTAATCCATGTGACAAGTTTGTCACCCATAAAGAATGCTCCTCTAGTTGTGCTCTTCCAGTCATCAAGATTTCTAGCCCAATCAGCGTTGATAAACACTTTCAATTCAAATTTGCCTTCCCTTCTATACCATAAGCCAAATTCCTCAGTATTCTTTAGATATCTTAGGATTCTTTTCACAGCAGTCATATGTGATTCCCTGGGGTTAGCAGAAAAACTAGCAACAATCCCTACTGCATGTGCAATATCTGGTCTAGTGTGTACAACATACATGAGTTTCCCTATCATTGATCTGTATAGAGTCTGATTTACCTCTGTTGTCTTGTCTTCCTTTGTTAATTTGCATCCAGCAGCCATCAGTGTTCCAACAGGTTTGGAATCTTCCATCTTGAATATTTTCAGAACCTCTTTGATGTATTTGGACTGTGTAATGAAAATACCTTCACTTTGTTGAATGATTTGTAGACCAAGAAAGAACTTTATCTCTCCAAACATAGACATCTCAAATTCTTTTCTCATCTCATCAGAAAATTATTTGCATAGCATATCATTGCCTCCAAATATGATGTCATCAACAAATATTTCAGCAATCAAAGTGTTAGCATTAG
>MU227850.1:649129-665537 GCA_018584345.1 Thuja plicata
AAACTTCAATCCACCAATTAATACACCTCAGATTATTAAGTCCCTACAAGATGTATGCCATTGAAATACTTGAAACAAATGACTGTCTGTCGGTTTACCTTGTCTGTCCTTCTTCTCCTTGATAACCGATAAGCAGTAAAACTTATTTACCGATGCTTAGTAAATATGCAGAGTATACCAGTCAATCCATAAATGCATATGTGAAATGTAAAACTCTAAAGTAATAAACCATACACACATAACACAAGGATTTTAACGTGGAAACCCTATTAAGGAAAAAACCACTGGGACCGGTACCCCAAATTTTCACTCTTCTGAAGTGAGCCCTATTAGGAGTCAACCCTGTTAAAGGTTATAAACACACTATTAAGTGCGACCTTGTTAGAGGATTTTTATACATAGATTGTCACTAAGTATCTGGCATCTATGCTACCATCCTTGAATCAGTCTCATAACTGTCAATAGGCTTTATTCTAATCTTACTACCATCCTTCAATCAGCCTCCTTAGACTGTCAATAGGCTTTAGGTAAGACCGATGCTACTATCATGAGTCAACCTTTTTGGTAATCTGTTAGGATATACCTCAAATATAAAAGACTGTTAAGTCCTGCTCTGTTAAGAGACTTAATGCTTCAATGGTTAAACTAAAACACAATGACCTATTTCTAATGCAACTTTGAATTACAGATATTTAGATCTATTTACGTACAATACCTTTCTGATCAATGTATCAATTATATTCCTTTGTTCTTCATTCTTTCTTCTCTGTGATGTTGTGCTCCACTGTGTGTCGGTGTCTGCAAAATTCTTTAGCTCTTCCTTAGCTTGATTGATCAGGACTGTATAAAGTTTAACCTTCATCAGTTTCTCTTCAACATCTTCTATCAATTCACTCCCCTTTGTATCTGAGTACTTAAGGAATTGAATTATGCTTGTCTCTTATATAGACATGATATTCCTTTATTCTTGGTTCTTGATTTTTGGCGTGAAAAACAATCCAGCCAAATTAATTTACGGCTTTAACTCCTGATTTATCTCGTAGTTATCTTCTTGCTAGTTGTATAAATCATCTTTAAATCACTTACTTAACTATGGTCGAATAAAACAAAATAAAACAACCAGTTAAGTCTATCCTTAAGCTCTGCTAGCTAGATATTTTGTCATTTTTTGATCTCTCTATTCTGTCGGTCAATTTTGTAGTTCATCGTCGGTGACAGCTGCCAGTTCCATCGATAGAACTTCAGTTAGCTTTGGGATCTCCGTCTGTCGGGCATCATTGGATCTTTTCTCATCGGGCAACACTATTTTTAGCTCGTCAGGCATCCTGTGATTATGATTCATCAAGAAACACTATCTTGTGATCGTCGGGTATCACTATGACTTTATCTCTGTCTTTACCGATGGTGTGCACTCTGCCGGTGTAGTCTGTCACTTGGTGAATACTTGACTTTTATGCATTACTGAAAGCATAACCTCTGTTCCATTGATTCTCTGAAGTCTTTGGCATTATGTATATGACCATATAGATTATATCAAGTTGACATCAATGACAATACAAACCATTAACTGATTTAATGTCTTGCATCATCTTCAACTTAACATTATCAAACATTCAATCAGTTACATGTCTTTAGTTATTTCATTGGCCCATCGGTGATGTTCTATTTACTTCATCGGTACAACACTTGTCAGTGTTCGTCGGTCAGTCAATTCCACACTTAGCATTCTCGTGACACTTTGTTTTGTTGGGTATGGTTGTTGTCCGTCGGTTATGGTTGAACCAATGATCTCTGTCAATGTTTTTCACTAAGTGTACTAATGGCAAAATTTAATGTCATCAATCTCCCCCTTTGACATTAGTATCAAAAATATGATATGTGCAACATACTAAATGTATTAGTATGTACACCTATGTATACTTCTTCCTTAGTCATTTGAATGACTCCCCCTATGTATATGCCGGTAAGTGTAAGTATATATATTTTTTCCTTATGTATTTTTCTTTCCCTTTTTTTTATATATTGTACATAACTATATTTACATATCTATTCCTTCTGTACATACAATATACATACATTTCTATTCCTCCTTTTTTGATAATAAAGGCAAAGGTACTTACATCTTGTCAAAAAGGTGGGAATGTGAGGACTTGATCTCCTCCATCATCTTTTCCCATTTATCCTTCAGCATTTCTAGAGCCATATGCTCAAGTGATATCCTTATGTGTATATCATAGATGTTGTCTACTACAGACATCTCTGGGGTTGCAATTAAGTTTCTTGCTTCAGAAATATGCTATTGTAGAATAGTAAGATTAGGCAAGATATGTGCCTGTAGTTAGGTAATCTCACCTCTTAATTGTGTTTCATCATCCCATATTTCTTGCCTTAGCCTGTTAGCCTCAATGACATTGTCATGATGCGCCTTGATACTATCTTCATTTGAGGTTAGGATTTGTGCACTAGTTGTGACATTAGAATCTATTTATGCTAACTTATCACTATTTTGTTTTGTAAACTTTTCAAGTGTGCACATCTTTTGAACTAAGGTAATTGCCTCAGCAATCATTAGCTCCAATTTATCAGTTAGTTCAGAGAGCTTTACCTTGTTCACTGCCACTTCTTAGCTAATCTTATCAATTAACTTGTATTGATACTTTTTCTCTTCTTGTTCTTTCATTGCTTGTTCAGCATCTACATTCTGGTTTGTGATGGCGTCTATAAGAACAGCTATTTGCTCCTTAACTGTAGCATTTTGTTCAAGTTTCACCTCAGGAACAAGTTGTTGTAGAATGTATCTTACCTTGTCAAGTGTCATTTCCTCCATGTGTTCCTATATCATTTTCTTCTAAATGGATTTCCTTTGACATAGCACTCCAAACTCTTGAAGTTTATCTGTATCCAAAGTAGTAATATCCCAGTTTGGGACTTCTATTACTTCATCCATTGTGACAGCCAAGATATCTTTCTTCAATGCTTTCTTCTTCTTCTTCTTTGGCTAGGTGTCAGATTGATGTACTACCATTTTTAAATGTTGAGATTGGGTTGACTTGGTAGGTGAGGGTCAAAAAGATGAAGCATCTTGTTGTTTCTATTCTGAGTCCACCGGCTGGTTTTGTGAAGACGTCTCCTCATTGGCCTTAGGTGTATCAAAAGATATATCTTCTTTTTGTTTTGAGCTTTCATCCTGCTTGACTTCTTCACTCTTATATTTTTCTTCACCCTTTCTCAATGTATCCTCATTTTCATTATCTTCTTCTTTGTTTTGTTCATTAGACACTTCTTGTTGAGTGTCGGTTGCATCTTTCATTTATGTATCAGTATCCTTTTGAGTATTGGATGCATCTTTGTTTTCATCATTACCCATGTCCTTGGGTATATCATCGGCTTTCTTAGATGATTTGTCCTGACTTCATTGAATATCAATAGCATCAATTAATATATTCATGTTTGTTGATGTATTGACTGTTGCAGTGTCAATAGTTGAATCATGTTCGTCGGTATTGCCTTGAGCAATATTTATATCTTCATCTTTTTGTACTTCTACTGTAGGGTCTTTATCTGTAGTGTCATTGACAATGTTGTCTAACCATGATTCATCATTTATATCATCAGCTAAATTACCTTTTATTGTCAGGTCATCCTTGGTAACTTCTTCATCTTTACTCAAGTCAATGTGAATTGGACTTGGTGGATTTTGACTCTCTTCACTTCGAGTGTGGTCAAGAGTAGTGTCTGGCCATTCTTCATCTACAATATCAGTATCTGTTGGGCCTTCTGGATCACTCTCTTCTTTATCCATTTCAACAGGATGAGTCATCTTGTATATCTTTGATGGTGATCGGTTCTTTCTCCGGGCTAGCTTCCTTAGTGGGATTTTTGAGTATCTTGCACTACTTTTTAATGCTATTCTGATCAAGATCAATTAGCTTTCCCTTGAGAAATTCATATGCTCTCATTTTTCGTGAGAACTCTTTTTCATGCTTCTTCATCATCTCAGCAATTTCTTCCTTTGTTGAATTAGGAGGCATAAGAGTAACAAGTACTCTTTCTCTTATCTCCTTTTCTTGATGTAGTGCAAATGTCCATCTAGCTGATAATCTCTTTGATAGTTCTTTGGGAACATCATATTCTGAGAATTCTAGTGGAACATAGTGATGTTTGCACATTTTAACAATTATTGCTTCTTCAATCTTATTTTGATCCTCTGTACTAAATTTTAATCATTTCCTTATGTTAGGATCAGAAATAGATTGGGATTCTGAGATGCTCTTGCATATTTTCTCAATTTTTGTTGGAACCAAAGGTTCTTTTCCCTTCTGTACTTCTACATCAGCTTCATCCATAGCTATGTCTTCTAGATCCTCATTTGTCTGAACAAATTTCCTCCTTTTGGTAGGTTCCCAACTGGTTGTTTTCCCTTTGATGTGTCAAGTTTCCTCTTATACACCTTTCCTTTTACCATGGGAGAAGGATTTCCATCCTTTGTTGTCTGACTCCTCGTTCTTGAATTCTTATGTGGAGGAGGAGGTGGTGAATCAGACTATTATTCCTCTGATTCATTTTCCTCTGCTGTATCACCGATGGGTAACTGGTCCTCGGTGATTTCCTCCTTACCCTCTTGTTCCTCTTCACCTTTAGAAGATACATTCAATTTCTTTTTCATTTTCTTCACCATTCTACTTGACTGTTTTATAGCTTTCTTGATAACAAGATTTGTTTTAATCTTTTGTTTGGCCTCTTCATAGGTGCCAAATATTTGTTGCTTGTTGTCTACTGGTTCATTTAGTAGTGCCTCAATGCACTCATTGGCTTATCCTGTTTTGATTTCATATTCTAATTTTGAAAGCCATGACTTCCTAGGTACTAGTGCTTGGATATACGTGAAATCAGTATCTAACATAAAACATATATTCTCTTTGTGTTCCTCTATCAAATTTTCAGGAATCCTTGTTCTAGTTTGCAACATTTCCTTAATGGTTTTGAAATACTCATGCATAACATTATCAAAATATGTTCCTAGTGATTCTATGAATTCACCTATCTGAATGGTTATAGGTCTGCTTGTGTCCCATATAAATTTTCCTATTGAAGGAAAGTATTCTTCAAAGTAAAATAATATGCACATTATGAGGAAACCAAACTTATAAGTGTTTGTCCTTGAAGATCTTATAGTGCACATGTTCTCCTCCAATTGATGTAACAGGATCTCTGCAAGATCCGTCTTCTTTCCTTGTTTGATGATCTTGTATATTGTGCTCATAGCAGTGCTTGATATGCTATTCATTATGCTTGCCTGGAAGATTTTATATCCTATCACACATGCACCAAACTTCAGTTCTACGTTGGTGATAGTGTTGACCTTAAGTGCTCTTTTGTCTGATTTAGCGCCAGTCAGTTTTTCAACTTTCACCAGGGATGGGTGCTTGTGAGCTTGTGGTTTATCGGTCGTAGGATAACCAATAACTGCGTGAATAACATCCTTTTTTATTGGCTTTGGCTTATTAAACCATAGAGTCTTGTTGTGCATTCTGCTGAGAACAATCTTTATCCATTCTATCTTGAAAATTTTTGGAAAATGCAATGCATTTGTGAGTCCTTTCACTTCCAGATGCTTGTGCTCATCTTTGAGGTTTCCAGATTCATCACATAGTGCCCTGTAGGCATTATCTAGGTCTAGATCTCCTATTTCTGAGATCTTGCAGTGTATATCATACCTTACGTCCTCTACCAGCAAAACCCTAGGTGGGATTCTGGAGAATGCTCTAGAATCGTCAGGTTGTGATGCTATTTCTGGGTGCAGCTTGTATTTGGGTTTAGCACAAGAGCCTCTACTAACAAGCTTGAATGTTTTCTTCTTATCTTCCTTAATCTTTTCAACTCTAGAAGTTGATGCCATCACATTGCAGAAATTTAGGGTTTTTTGCAAATCAAACGGTGCAGTCGGTGAATGTGGTTACTTACTGAATCTCTGTGATTGACTGTGAATCCTTTGAGACATGTTGAGTCTTTGCTGAGGTCGCTCTTCAATTTGCTTTAAAATTTCTCTGCTCTGCTTGAAAATTACAAGTACAAAAATGAGTTCACCCGTTGGGCTTTTATAACTTTTGTGCCCTAAGTTGTCATTAATGCTCACCAACTCGTCGATATACAAAGACTAAGTTCATCGGTAGAGGCATTCATAACATATTCGGTGTCTGTACAAAGCGTCGAGGTTGCTAGCAGATTTGGTGGATTCACCGATGATGGTCGGTAAAGTGGCGAAGACAACTTTTGTTGCCTCAAGGTTCACTGATGTCCGTTGATTTACACTTAGCAACTTGGTGTTTGTGTAATGACCGATACATTCCGGTAAGTAGTGCTAAGTTTTCTATGTGTGTTCACTGATGCAAATTTGTACCCAATAACCAATGATATTATTTTTCAATAGTTTAACAAATAACAATATATTGCATCTTTTATTCATGCTAATGTTACAATATGAACTATGTGTAATGGAATCGATGCATAATATAAATTTTCACAATGCAGTTCCATACTTACTTGTACATTTTAGTTGGATGTAGTGATGCCACCAGATCCATTGGATAGGGTGTCATCATTTGTATTGCTTGTTCCAGCACCTTCAGTGTTTGTGGCTTTTACCCACATCTTGTTTCTCATTCTCTTAATGTCATCAATGGTATTTCCATTGGGATGAGTACTTGTATCTATCAGTCGGTCTTTGCAATCTTTTATCAAATGTCCAACCTTATGACAGTGTAAACATGCCATTCCTGGATTGGTCCAACCTCTTGACCTTCTAGTCCACTTTCTCATACAGCTGGCAGCAATATGGCCATACCTTCCACATGTTGTACAGTTCACCCATGTGTTATAGTCCCAAACATATGAGTTACCTACTCTTTTTGGTTTGTAGATATTATCAGTTTATTTTGGTGTCCAGGCCTTGTTGTTCTTTTTCTAGCACTCCTCATGTGTGTGCTCATTCATCTTGCAGGTAGGACAATACTTATCCATGTAGGTTTTCCTTTTTGGATTTGTCACTTTGGATCTGCATTCATGTGTATTGTGTCCTTTCTTTTGATATTTATAACAATTACCAATGAAAATAGATTGTGCTTGAGGAATACCTTTCATTTTGCTTCTATAAACATTTGAGGTGTGGCCGGTTTTTCCATAGTGATTGCATGACAGCTTCTTGGATCTTGGGGTTGTGAAAGCATTTCTTTGATCTGGTTGATTAGAAGATTCACCATTTTCGTTGTACCCTAATCCTGTGTAGTTGTTGACTCTTCTCTGTCCATCAAGAAAATCATCCATCCTTTTGTTGCTTTCTTCAGCCTTTTTGTTCAATTCATTGTGTTGATTCTGGACTTTTATTTCATGCTTCAATTTTTCATTCTCTTCTCTTAGCTCACCGATGATCTGTATTCTTTCAATGAGTTCTGTATTTAGTTTGTTTTCCTCTTGACTCATAAGAATAATCTTATTGGTAATCTCATGGTGATGTTCAGTAAGTCTTTGAATCTCTGATTCTTTTTCTTGCAGCTTCTCTGTTATTTTCCTCCTATCATCAATGGCTAGAGTTATTTCATTTTCATATTTTCTTGCATCATTCATGACATCAATCATTTTCACCATTTGAGTCTCTTGACTAGTTTACAGCATTCTCAATTACTCGGTCAGATGTTGATTGGCCTCATGTAGACTTGTGATCTTTTCATCTGATTGGTCTGATGCTTTACTTGACGTTGATTCTGCTGAATCAAAGTAATCTTGTATTTCTGATTCTTTGTAGTCCTTCTCATTCAGCCCAGTTGCCATAATCTTTCTTTCATCAAGAATTTTTCTCAAGTTGATTCTCACCTCTTTATACTGCTCATAGTTTATCTGCATCTGTAATTGCTCATTCTCAATAATCTTGTCCAGTCTGTACTTTTCCATTGCTCTTATCTTTTCTCTTAAGTATTTAAGCTTTTCAAGAAAGAGACTTAGCTCTGATACCAATTGTTGGAATTATATTGGAATGATGTACTGAGAGGGGAGGGGTGAATCAATACCTCTAAAACTTTTCTTAGTTAACCCATTAACCCTTTGTCATCAATTTGTAAATTATCTTATCTAACTGTTCATCTTTCTTTATGTATATGCAATCATAATATAAGTTCTTTAATATGTAACCATACAAGAAACATTCATTAAAATAGATAACACATGACACAATATATGATATCGCAGAAAACTCCTGTTAGGAAGTAAAAATTGCGATGGGGATTGTTACCCACAAGACTTCACTATCTGCAGATAAGAAGGGGCCGGTAAAGGCTTACAATTGGTCACTTCTGATGACCTGCCCTATTAGGAGTATTACAGTGGAGACCTGTTAAGATCTACTTCATTTGAAGCTTTAGCAACACTATTAAGTGTGCACTCTGTTAAGAGATTTGTAAAGAACAGTTAAGTCCACCTTCTACAAAGGGATTTTAGATGTGATGCACTTGTTAGAATGCAACTACATAAGTCTTTGATTTGATGATGTATGCAATCTCTAATTGCTGATAATAGATCTAGTAAAGCTTCCTATGTATGAGTAATCATCTTTACATGATTGAATAATACCTTTCTCTGCACGTTGGTAGCCTCTATGTGTTCTTGATAACTAGATATAATCTGTTTCTGAACTTTGCATGAATTTTGCCTTCTGCTCCTTAGATGCTCTCTGCAGCTATCAACAATAATGAATCCATCATTCACAATTGATTGAACATCTATTTATACTAGATTTTAGCTCTATTCTTGATTCACGCTTCACAAGTTAACTCTAGATCCAAGGTTTACAACCTGACCTTGATCTTTAGTTAGATATGTTTTAGATCTATTAGGATGCTTTAAAACATTTACATTATGCTTGCTTGACCCTCAAGTAATGATTTAAAACAAATTAAAACTCTATAAATAGAATTACAATGTTTTATCTTACATGTAAAAGTCAAATCCACTATTTGCGGGTTCTCTAACTGATTGTCGGTTCTGATGGTTGGGCTACTCTGTCAGTCTATCGATTTTCTTTACCGCCGGTGATGATCTTTGTGTTATGTCATTAACCCGTCGGTGATGTCCTGTTTAATTCGTCGGTACAACACTTTTCAGTGTTCGTCGATCAATTCCACACTTAGCATTGTCTTGTGACACTTTATTCTGTCGGGTATGCTTGTTGTCCATCGGTTATGGTTGATGTCCACTGGTTATGCTTGTACCGATGATCTCTGTCAATGTTTTTCACTAAGTGTACTGATGGAAAAACTTAATTTCATTAGTTTAAATGGTATAAATCTATAGTGGAAAAACAAAGTGGAAAGGAACTAAAAATTTTAAGATTAGATAGAGGACGAGAATTTATTTCTGATGAATTCACTAACTTTTGTAATGATCATGGAATTCAAAGATAGGTTTCTGCACCGAGAAAACCACAACAAAATGGGATTGTTGAAAGAAGGAACAGATCCATTGTTGATTGTGTTAGAATATTGATGATTGAAAAAGGCATCACACAAACATTCTAGAGGGAAGCTGTCAGTACTGCTGTCTATACATTAAATAGAGTTCAATTGAAGAAAGACACCTTATGAGCTATGGTATGGATACACACCCAATGTAAGTTACTTCAGAGTTTTTGGAAGTCAATGTTATATTTTGAAAGATGATAGAAATGGAAAGCTTGACTCCAAAGGTGAAGAAGGAATATTTCTAGGGTATTCTACCAAAAGCAAGGCTTATAAATGTAGAAACAGATAAATACAGCTTCGACTTCCAAGACCAATCTGCATGCAAGATACATGTTACAAAGAATGAAGCAAAAGATAGAAAAAGCTGAAACCCTTCTATGCTCAAAAAGTGAGAGCTCAAATGTATTCCAAGAGTATTCAAAAAAATAATTACAAGCATTCAACCTTAAAGGTGAATGAAACCCTAAAAAAGGAAAAAGCTAGGATGTATAAAATAATTAATTATATGCACCTACGAGAAAGCTTAAGAGAAAAAAGAGTAATGAAACTACCTAATTACTATAACACCCCCCCTTAAGTGAAGCTCAGGAGGTAAGCTAACCTAGCACAGCTATGAAAGCAAGAAATGGGTCCCAGCAACAAGGCCTGATCAAGTACCCAATACAAGGAAATCTCTGTGAACTGGAGATAAAGGAGAAAACCCAGTGGGAAAAACTCCTCTCCAAAAAGAGATATAAAAGAAAGTAAAAGACAAAAGATGACTTCAAGAGACTCTCTCAAAGCCATGAGTACAATGTGTGCTGCCAACCCCCCTGTGAGAGAGGGTCGAGGCTCCAAAGCCCCCCCAAAATGAAAGAACCCCTGGATCAATGAGCAAACCACCATGACGCCAATACAAAGGAGTGAAAGGAAGTGAGCACTGAATAGGTGATCTTGAAAGATGAGGTGTCACTAGAAGGTCGAGCTGATGCTCAAAGGAGTAGACACGAGGATCCTGAAAGGGAACCCCCAATTTAGGTGGTATGACAAGTGTGTTGACACTGTCAGAAGAGAGGAGATGAATGTCCTCTATAGAATCCTCAACAACTGCACCTGGTGGCTCGATGAATGGAGCTGGAGGGTATGGCAGTGTTGAAGAAGAGTCCTGCTGAAGAGAAGGAACCCCAACAAGATGAGGTGAGGCAGCCACAGAAGTGGTCTCAGGAACAACACAGAGGTTCAAGTGACCTGACTGTCCCACATGATGCTCTCGCGTAAGAGGAGAGTTGTGCTTCGATGATGGCGATGGTGGACCAAAGTGTGAAAAGGTGTAGAGATGGGTGGAATGATCAACTGTCCCTGTAGCAACAATGCCACCTATCGCACTATCCTGAATGAAGACTAAATCTGGCGTGAACTCAACTATCTTCCCTGATCCACTGTGTGTAATCTGGTAAATCGAGAGAAGGTTTGCAGACAGAGATGGAACATACAATACATCATTGAATGTGCCATCCTGAATGCGTATAGAAACTTTCCCACAGACTAGCATAATAGTGTTATTCCCCATGAGAATGTGGGGAATAGGAGAAGCCTCAATAGAAGAGAAGATCTCCGGAGAAGACGCCATATGGTGAGAAGCACTTGAATCTAGTATCCAAGGGACCTGGGAAGGGGATGCAACGGAAGCCCGTAATGCATGACCCTATCCAAAATCCTGTCCAGATGTCGAAGATGAGGCAGAAGACTAAAAAGCAGACCCCTATGAGGTGGAAGAGGATGGAGAGGAAATAGTGCTCTTTTGAAGAAGAGCTTGCAAATCTGCAATCTGTTTCTCATAGCCATCAAATCTCTTCTGAAAATAATGTGACTCATCATGAGGCCCCTTCTGACAATAGGAACATGTAGGGTTCTCAGTCTTCTGTTTCTCCTTTTTAGAAGAAGATGAGTGGCCAGTAGAGTGCTGAGAAGAGGAATCAGATATCTACTTTGACTTCGGCTTCTATGTATCCTAAGATGTCTTGGCAAGAAATGCCTGTGACTGTGAACCTGTAAGAGAATCCATCTGCCTGAGCTTGGACTGCTCACGAGTTAACCTGTCACAGAAGGTCTCAAAAGAGGGTATAACATGACGTGCACCCAGTGCATCTATAGTGGAGTAGAAGGTAGAAGTGAAAATCTAATAAGGGCCATGAAGCTTTGAGAGTATCATAAATATACACTCATCATCTGACTTCGTCTTTCCAGCAACCTGTAAAATAGATCGAAGAGACTTGAACTTCATCAAGAAGTCCTCAATGCTGGTGAATGATTTAGGTAACAAGGAGGTGAACTCTGCATCTATCTGGAGAACCTTGCACTGATTCATTGTGCCAAACAAATCTGCAAACTTTTCCCAATAGGCGCGAGGAGTGGTCAAACCATCCAGATGAAACAGGAGACTATCAGAAATGTGCAGTGCAATCAAGCCCATGGCTTCATCCATTTTTTTCCTATGTTGAAGGACCTCAAATGGGCGCTACAGAACAGGTTGGTGCTCATCCAGGCATGACCATAAGCCACGTGACATGAGTAGCCTGGTCATGTGTGCTTTCTAGGTGTGGTAATTATGCGGTGTCAGCCGGGCCACAGAGGGGTCTGACATTGAGATAAGAATAAGACGGAAGTAGAAGAGTCTTTCTGAAGGAAATTGCAAAAAGTAAAATGCACCCCCCCACAATGTATAATACTATCCCCCGTACACCACAAATTACTATGAAAGCATAAGAAACGAGAAAAAAAACTGAGTTCCAGAAGCAGAACAGGAGCACAAAAGAAGGTGTGTCTTTGACTGAAAAATTAGCAAGCAAATAGAAAAATCAAGAAATGAAACCTAGATGAGAGCGACGGGCTCGGAAAGATCTTTTCGACGATATACATAAGTCAAAAATCCAAGTCTGTATGAGCCCTGTAGGACCAAAAAGGCACAAGTACCCCCAAAAGACAAGCTCCCTAGAAATAAAGTCCTGTAAAAAATTTTGACGGTCGTATGGCTTTCAGGGGACGTCCAGCCGAGTAGAGGTGGTTGATGGGCTGCAGCGCCGACGGCGGTGGCGGTGCGGCGATGGCGGTGCGGCGGTGGCGGCGCTATGGCCGGAGGGTGGCGTCCGGGCTGAGCGCCGGTGGCACGTTTGAAATAATGCAGGAGGCGTTATTTTTCAATGGTTTTTTTTTTAATGAAAAAAATGAATTTTTTTTTATTTTCGTGCCCGTACAGCCCTAGTAGGGCAAAACATTTCTCCCATATGCTCCGGAGGCCAAATAGGTCATGTTTTATATGGAAACTAGGGTTTTTGGGCCTTCCGGACGTGACCGTGAGGTCGGTTTTTGTCCAAAGTGCACCAAAAAAATGAGACTCCTTAGATCCAATAAAAACAACAGAAAAAAGTAGAAAAAAGATGCTTGAACCACAGCTTCAAAAGAACTCGAACAAGCAGCAGCAGAATGGCTCTGATACCATGTAGAAACAGAGAAATATAGCTTCGACTTCTAAGACCAATCTACATGCAAGATACCTTTTACAAAGAATGAAGAAAAAGATGGAAAAAGCTGAAACCCTTCTGTGCTCAAAAAGTGAGAGCTCAAATGTATTCCAAGAGTATTCAAAAAAATAATTACAAGCATTCAACCTTAAGGGTGAATGAAACCCTAAAAAAGAAAAAATCTAGGATGTACAAAATAATTAATATAACATATTAATTATATGCACCTACGAGAAAGCTTAAGAGAAAAAAGAGTAATGAAACTACCTAATTACTCTAACAATAAATGAACAAATCCTCTAACAAAATCATTGAAAATGTAAATGTCAAAGTGGATGAATTTGCTGAGAAAAATGATGAGGAAAGAAGAAAGAAACCAGAATACTACAACAGGTTTGTCTGTAGTGAAGAACCTGACACTCTTCCCGAGCAATAGTGTATCGCTCCTGAGCGACAAAACAATGCACCCGAGCATCAGGCTGCAAATACTGAAAATTAGGAAATTGCTCAAGATGATGCACCGAGCGATGGAGATCAAAATGAAGGTCAAGATGATTATCAGAATGGTGAACAAAGAGATGAACTAGTACTTGCCAAGTATGTTAGAAAACACCATCCACAGAACTAGATCATAGGAGACAAAAAGGCTGGAGTGAGAAGACAAAGTAAGTCTTTGAACACTAGATGTTTAATTTGTGATTTTGAGCCTAAATCTGTCAATATTGCACTTGAAAATGAAGAATGGGTCAGTGCTATGAATGAAGAGATAGAGAAGATTGAGAAGAATAGAACATAGACATTAGTACCTAGACCGGATGACAAGAATGTCATTGGTACCAAATGGATATTCAGAAACAAGCTAAATGAAAATGGAGAAGTCACAAGGAATAAAGCAAGATTAGTATGCAAAGGGTATGCACAAGAAGAAGGTATTGAATATGGAGAAACCTTTGCACCCGTTGCTAGACTAGAAGGAGTCAGAATTCTACTTGCTTATGTTTCTTACAAAGGATTCAAGGTATACCAAATGGATGTCAAATCTACATTCCTAAATGGAATACTAGAAGAAGAGGTATGCATTGAACAACCAGAAGGGTTTGTTGATTATAACAAGAGAAACATGGTTTGTAGACTACACAAAGCCTTGTATGGATTAAAACAAGCACCGAGAGCATGGTATGAAAGAATTCACTCTTATCTCATAAGAATTGGATTTTCAAGAACAAGTGAAAACAGTAATCTGTATTTAGAAGAAGATACTGATGATAACATTATGATTACTGAAATATGTGTTGATGATATCATATTTGGGGGTAATGATATGTTATGCAAATCATTTGTTGTTGAAATGATAAAAGAGTTTGAGATGTCAATGTTTGGGGAGATCAAGTTCTTTCTTGGTCTACAGATTCTTCAACAGGATGCAGGCATCTACATCACACAATCCAAATACATCAAGGAAGTTCTCAATATATTCAAGATGGAGGACTCCAAGCCAGTTGGAACACCTATGGCAACCGAATGCAAGCTGCCAAAGGAAGACAAGTCAACTGAGGTAAATCAGACCTTATATAGATCAATGATTGGCAAACTCGTGTATGTTGTACATACTAGATTAGATATAGCACATGCAATTGGAATAGTTGCAAGATTCTCTGCTAATCCCAAGGAATCACACATGATTGTTGTCAAAAGAATTCTGAGATATCTAAAGAATACCGAAGACTATGGCTTATGGTATAAAAGAGAAGGCAAATTTGAGCTTCAAGTCTATACAGATGTTGATTGTGTGGGAAACATTGATAACATAAAGAGCACAATAGGAGGATAATTCTTTATGGGTGACAGACTTGTCACATGGATAATTAATAAGCAAGGATGCATCTCACAATCTACTACAGAATGTGGTTGTTGCTGCAAATTGCTCTAACATTGCATGGATCAAGAAATTACTGGAAGGTATGAATATAAAAAATTTTAAACCAATGATTATCTATTGTGATAATGCAAGTGCAATAAACATTTCAAAGAACCCGGTCATGCATGCTAAGACAAAGCATATTGCTATCAAGTATCATTACTTAAGAGAACAAGTGCAAGAGAAATAAGTGATACTGGAATATGTTCAATCTGAGGAACAATTAGCAGACATATTTACAAAGCCATTGCCTAAAGATACATTTGAGTACCTGAGGAAGAGACTAGGGGTCTGACCCTTGTCTACTGGTCACTGAGTTGACTAGGAGGCTGCATCAGCCTACACATTATCAAAAGATCCATTCAAGCAAAGAGATGGACTGCAAAGATATATCAATACACAGAAAGGTACATATCTGCACCAAACACCAGAGTTATTGTATTGTTGATGGAGAGGAAATTCAAGGAATATATTATGAAAAAAAGAGAGATTCAGTTTGGCATTGTTGTCAAAGGGAGAGATGTACTTAATGAATATGGAGAGAAGTATTCAATGAAATATATTGTTGTCAAAGGGAAAAGAGATATGAAATCTCTATCATAATCATCTATCAAGGAGAGGAACAGTCAAAGGGAGAGAAAATATCAGAGAAAGATTCAAAGAAACATCCATCTAAGGGAGAGAATTGAAAAATTTAACACTGCATATCTATCCAGAAAAGGGAGAAGAGATTCTACAACAAAGGGAGAGACAGAATCAGAAGTTGCTACATCTATCGAGTGAAGGGAATGAAGAATGAAGACAGTACTCTGCAAGAATAAAATCTAAGCTAGAAGATCTTACCGAGAGTCGGACATTTGTATTGGTTATAGAAAAATAATTTTTGTAGAGATTGATGAACTACAACTGATATATTTCATATTGTATTAGTAGTATGTAGTATGTTGCCATTAATGCCAAAGGGAGAGATTGATGAACTATAACTCATTAAATGTTTGAAGATGACAAAGTTGATGATCACCGAGATGCAGAAGGTAAATGCAAGACATTAAATCAGTTAATGTATTGTATTGTCATTGATGTCAACTTGATGTGGTATGATTGCTCATACACATATTGTCACAACACTTAAAGATTTGAAAAGACATTTTTTGTCATCGGTAATCATGTACACCAAGTGAGAGTAAACCCCGAGGGACAGTGAACCCCGAGCACAGATCACAGTGTTACCTGACGGACAATGTTACCTGAGCAAGTGTTACCCGAGATAACTACACTTGTCACTGAACAAAGCTGAAGTTGATGCCCGAGCTATCTGCAGTAGTCACCGAGCACAACTGAAGTATTGACCGACGGGAACTGAAGTTAGGAAAATGACAAACAACTTAGCTGGTAGGAGCTAATTATAGATTCAACTGTTTGATTACTTTGTTTTCATCGATCAGTTAAAAGCTAAAGATAAGAAGGAGATTTAAAGCATG
>MU227850.1:666472-703198 GCA_018584345.1 Thuja plicata
CTGATTCACCCCCCCGCCCCCGCCCCACCCCCGCCCCCCCACTTACTTATTCTAACAGCTTCTACATATCCATTATGTAGAATTTGTATCCATTCATGGTTAGTAGATAGTTCTTAGTATTTTTCAATCAATATGTGTCATTACAACACAAGGAACCCTGACACTAACCAGAATATTGTTTAGCTCTTCCTTGGGGATAGTAATCAAGCAACAACCTCTGGTTGGTTTTGTGTGTTCCAATGTTTTGTGGTAGAGATTGTTTAGATTAGTCCACTACTCTAGACCTATTTTTCCCACATAACAATAGTGAGAATATTAACACTAGTTTTCAATGTCATGTTCACATGAAAATATTGAAAACAATAGAAAGACCATCAAAGTACTTGATTGCACATGCATGTGAAGATTGAAACCATAGAATAACAGTCATTAAAGGTTGGTGGAAACCATTTAGCTATAACATCATTATATACAAAATCAATATATACTATTGTGAATAATTGCAAATTAATATTGGGGTCTCAATTTCCATTATACATCTCAAAGCAAGGAGCCATGAGTCCTATAGTGACAAGCATAAACCACCTCAAAAGCTAAAGCCATGTGATATGTGGAGCAGGTATGTGATAATATCCTTCGTATTATCATTATGTTTATTTAGATTTGTCATCTCTTACACAAGTATATCCAAAGTGTTGGTGGGAACAACATGGTATATGGTAGAATGGATGTAGTGGTTGGTAAGTAAGAGGCATGGGCATAGAGGCAAATGGATTGGATATAGCATGAAATTTTTAAATCTTTTAAGTTCAAAACATCTTTTATATTGGCATCAACCTGATATATGCTCAAAAAATGATCTCTATTTCAATGATCTGCCTCAATGTCTATGCTAGACATGTACTTTGACAAAGAACAAATCTTTAAATTTAAGATGAAGTCACAACTACAAACTAATCTTGTAAAGTCAGAACATCTTTTAAGTTCAAAACATCTTAAGTTCAAGACTTAGTAAGCAATTATTTACTATTCTCTTCTAAAAGATCCAGGGTTGTATTAGTATTTATAAATACCTTAAATGGTTATTTGTTGCACAAAGACAATTCTAGATCAACTTCCCAAAAGTGGATAAGGAAAAACAATAGATAAGGCTCATACACATTTCTTACTTCTTGTTAGTGCAACAAATCAAAATGTGTTTCTCTTAATTGCTTTCAATGCTCTAGCATGAAAGGTTTCCAAACGATGTGTTGACGTGAATGACTAAGATGAATGCATTAAATGTCTTTAAATATTAGCACTTTAGTCAAGTGGAGTCAGCAGAAGATGAATGGGTTCAAAATCCATCAAATTTTAAATTTCCCAAAAGAATTGGGACAAGTCTGCAACATAAATATATCAGTGTAGGTAAATGATCAAACTAAGGTGGATAATGAATAAATAAAGATAAGTGCATAGATGGATGTAATAAATAGGTTGGCAAGACAAATGTATAGAATAGT
This sequence comes from Thuja plicata, assembly GCA_018584345.1. NCBI lineage: Eukaryota > Viridiplantae > Streptophyta > Pinopsida > Cupressales > Cupressaceae > Thuja > Thuja plicata. The sequence goes on from MU227850.1 coordinate 667,975, forward strand.
CTAAAGCTAAATGCATTGATATTTGACTTTGCACACATTTGTGGCACATCGTGATATGTAATGGTGAAAGTCATGTTGTAGGCACCTAGATGGTGTTGAGTTCAAATCTTCTTCAATACAAAAAAAAATTATTTACTCACAATCAATGTAAACTGGCAAGGGTATTCAAATTTCACCATTACAGTTATACTAATCAAATTAACTATTAGTTCAGCTGGTGTGTGCTATGATTTATTGTATTTCCTTCTTCCAATTCTCTTTGAACTACCATTTTTTTTAATAATGTAATATGTTTTGTTCAATAGAAAAACAATTGTATAACATAAAAGCTAATACCCTTAGATTGTCACTAACAATTATATAATCTATATATAAAATAAAAGATGTATGAGGCATTGAATTTTTTCAACTTTCAATTTTATTAAAGTTTAATGATAAAAAAAATTAAATGCCTCCTCATATATATATTAATTTTTATTTTCATAGAAACTAGAAATATATGTGTGTGTGTGTAACATTTCTATTCTATTTTCCTTTTTGCATGTAAATCAATTCAAATTATAAAATTAAACTAAATTTGTTTTTTTAATTTAAAAAAAATCAAAAATCAATTTTAGAATAAATTATACATATATATAAACATTTCATTTCTATTCATCCTTTTACAAACAAATTAATTTACATTCTAAAATCAAAATAAATTTTAATTTTATAAATTTTTAGATGAATCATCATTTAGTTTTAAGAATAAATTTAAAACTAAAATATCATTTCAAATAAGTAAATTCTATTTTTTATTCAACAATTAATTTTAAAAAAAATTAATATGAAGATTTACAATTGCTAAAAAGAGAAATAGGAAGCAATGTTCAATCAATATTCTAAAAACACTAAAGTTATGAACTTCAATTGATTTCTGAAAAAAAAAAAAAAATAACAAAAAACAGTTAATCAATATGATCTTTTGGATAAAGCATAGCATTGGACTCCGCATGTAAGAATTGGTTCAAGATAGCTAATCAATCATAGTATCTGTTCAAACTCCTCAACATGCATGCAATATTTAAAACCTCTCTTTGCTAGAAGCCATTTTCTTCATTAGCCAATTCTAGATTGTAGAATATGGATTTGTTGAAAAGGCTTCAATGAAACTTTCAAATTTGCAGGTATACGTCCAAATTCTTTAGCAGCATTTACCCTACTAAAATGAACATTTGCTCCTCTCTATGCTTTTTCAACTGCATCTTCTCTTGCTCGGCATCTGCATCTTGAACATCCTTTTGTTTTCCTCCTACTTTCAAAATTATGTTTCGAATCATGAAATGCAATGATTGCAAGATTTGCAAGAAATAGATTTGTTGAAAATTCTTCAGAACTTTTCCAACGTTATCCCTTCCTGTAAATTGTAAATGTAAAATATATGTAAGTGAATCATTCTTTTATTACAACGCAAACTCAGGAATATACATGAATTTAAGTGTGTTATCCTCTTGTTTTTGTTCTTCCATTATAGAATCCTGAATAGATATATTCCTGTCTTTCAAAATTTCCAAAGAAATGTGATTTTTAATATGTGATGATTGGTTATCAATGAGCCCTTGGTCTGCTGATGAAGTTGAATGGTTCTTAATATTTTCAAAGAAATGTGTCAGAGAAATTGGAATCGATTGTGCAGACATGGTGATCTAATAGTAAGTTCGGCACCACAGCGAAGAACCCAAGAAAAAAGAAAATTATGAAAATGAATCTTGTATTGAAGGTGGGACAGTAGCAAAATACCCATTTCAAATGTTTGCCTAAATCATTTTGCTACAAATTTTTGAGCTACTCGTCTAACAAATAAAAACCAATTAATTATAACAGAGCATAAGCAAAAACACTCTATATATCCTGTACAGCAAAGAATTATTACAGAAAGTTATGAGAGATTCTGCTTTTAAATCCCCTACTCCAAAAATTTAAAGCTCATACTCAAAAGAAATTGCTTGATGAATACATACCGCTGACTTGATTGACATTAGTTCACAAAAATATTAAACTACCTTCTTTTATGCATGTCTATGGCAGAGAAGTAATGCAGAAGACTATAAATCAGTGAATCTGTAATCTAAAAGTCCATGCCCAAAACTTAATGTAGGCCTCCTGAACAAAGCCCTCAAACATTCATATGTCTGCATTTGGGACTGAAAAATGAGGCACACAAATAGAATAAATCTGGTGACAAAATGGACAAACTGAAGAAACTCTCTGCTATCTGTGCTAAAAGCGTAGAAGGATTGCATGTGATGCATATTTCCTCAGCTAAAGAATCGATCAGATCCAGGCTCATTGTTTAAATCCATTCCGTCCTTCCATATGCTACCTATGTGCATGTTGCCTGAAATAAACAAAAAGATTTAAAAATAATGAAATGAATTCAACATGACATGAATGTATAGGCAGATTCGATGAAAACTGTAATGAGGAAACCTTTGCAGGCCAGTGCCGGAAGATCAAGGAGATCTGGGAGATGCGTCAAGAAGATGAATCCCGTGATGAAGTATATAATATTATAAATTAAATTAGAATGCCTCTGCCCATGCGTTTGTAACTGAATACTTCCACTCCCGTGAGTTTCATATTCTTCACAAATCTGTATTTGTAACTGCTCACAAATCTGCATTATTCTCTTAATATTAAATTCTACTATTTGTCAATCTAGTTGGCATTAGAATACAAATCATTATTTTTTCTTACACCGTTGCTTTGAATGACCTCCTTTAGAGGGGTTGATGCCACTGTAGGGTTACGCCTCTACAGTCATAATACTTTTCCTCTGTAGGGTTACCTCCTTCAAAATGTAAGAAAATATCAAATGCCAAAAGAGAAAGCCCTGAATTTTGAAGCACCTTAAAAATCCTAAGAACGATACTTGTTTCGACAATTACATAAAAAAGAACTAGGGTCGAAAGAATTAGCATCCATGCCCAGAACATAATTTAAATAGGGCCTATTTTCAAACTGTATGTTCGAGCCATAACTACATTTGTCAATCTAAACAGAGATTGCGTGCGAATATGATATTAGTCACCAATTCGTATAACAAATATCTAAAATTCTATAGAAAAAGTCTCAAATCAAAATTGGCTGAATCACTACAATGCAGTGTAGTCAAAGGCTAGTTGACAAATTTCTGGAGAAGTAATCCTTGTTTTGAAACAAATTACACACAAATTTCTGCAGAAGTAATCGTTGAATTGAAACAAATTATACAAAAATTTCTGCAGAAGTAGTCCTTGTTTTAAAACAAATTTTTACACAAATTTCTGCAGAAGTAATCGTTGTTTAGAAACAAATTATACTTTCTGTTAATGGAAATAGTTGCCTTGCTTGAATTATATACAACAGAAGGTGTTGTTAGGAATATAGGTAAGAAATTCAACAACTACACTATCCGTTTCCAATTTTCCCATTTAAAAGAATCGCAGGGACGGTGGTGCTGCCCTAAGCAGTAGGTATACAATATGTACAATCCTAATTGCCATAACGTGGCTCATGATGGCGAATCATTTGCTTACAATAATTTGTAACGAGCTCAAAAATCAATGAATCAGTACATTTATGACGTCAGTGTTGTAATTTGTGAACTTTTCTTATACAAGCGCCTCATCTCCTCCCTGTATTCAATCAAGGATGTATCTGATATTGATGGGGTTAGTTCCACTAGATCCCCCATTTTAAGCTTCTGATTGAGGTTGCTGACAGTTTTTTGGTTAACCCTCGGTCTTAGTTCCTCTTTAATCGGTGCCTCGTAGTTCAGTTTGTCAAGCAGCTGCTTGACAGTTATATTAGGAGGTTGTTCTTGCACAGTCATCTGCATCACACCAAACAAAGAATCCCTTATTTCTTGGTATTCCCCTATTCTAGAAATATCAAACAGAAAGACTACAATAAAATATTTTCCTCGGCATATTAAAAAGAAAGTAACTTTATAAAGAGTGACCAAAGTAGGGCAGAAAACTCAAAAATGCAACAAATAACAATTTCATCTCAAAGCCAGAAGAAGACAATAAGCTAAGAGCACACAAAAGGTTCAAGCTAAGGAAAATACCACATACAGTAAAACAAAGAAATAAAATAAGAACGAATGATACTTCACTCACTTTATCATCTTCCAACACAATCACGAAAAGATTCTCATCCGTGCAAAATGGTAATTCACAGAACTTATCCATGTATGGCCAACCATCCCTGTGAGAAGGGAAAGGGCAAGGTGGTCTCAAGCCTGACTCCTGATAAGAAAGTCTCAACTTAGTGTCCATCATCTCACTGAGCACCCATCTAGCCCATTCCACCATTTGAATAATTGATGAAGAGTGTTCTGCTTCACCCTCCTTGTATCGCCAATGTGCTGCAACTCCAAACTCAGCTTGCTGATGCATTTCTCTTGTCCTTATTTGTATTTCCAGGGGAAGACCATCCTCACCCCAAACAACAGTGTGCAAAGACTGATACCTAAGGTATTATTGAAACAATCAATCTGTGTCAGGAAGCATCTTATAAAAGTTCATAACACTCAGCTTCAATCAATCCAATAATTATTTTATGCCAGATAACAACAACTAGCGTACCCATTAGGTTTTGGTCGAGCAATATAATCTTTAGACTCCCCTGGGACACCTGGCCACAAATGATGAACAATGCGCTGTGCATCATAGCAATCTTTCTCATTTAATACAATAAGCCGAAGCCCACAAAGGTCATTGATTTCATCAATCTTCTGCTTCTTCCTGACAAATACAAATAAACCCTGCATTAATCAGACTTGGAACATCAGAGGCATGAAATATATATATTAGCACATAGAGTGTGTTAATACTAAGTAATGCAGAAAGCATACTTCAACATCTTCCGATAAATGCTGTACAAGCTCTTAGGTCTTCCATATAGATTATAAAGAGACATTTTTTTCTTCAGAGCATCATCCAATTTTTCAATTGCAGACATGATAGTTGCTTCTCTTGGGCCTTTAGCAAGTCTGGCAGAGAGTTCTTGGTATTTGTGTGGATTGAGATACTTGAAGCAAAGGTCTTCTAATTCAGCTTTCCAGCTCCAAATTCCAAGTCGGTTGGCCAAGGGAGCAAAGATCTCTAGTGTCTCTTTTGCAATTCGCTGTTGTTTTGGAAGACTCAAAGCACCTAAAGTCCTCATATTATGCAATCTATCTGCCAATTTGATCAATACTACCCTTACATCCATCATTGCAAGAAACATTGTATGAAGACGGTCTGCTTCAACACTATTGCTTGCTGTGTTGTTGTCACGGGCAAACTGACTGATCAAACTTAATCTAGATACCTGAGAATAATAAAAACTTGACATTAAATGGTGAATCATGAGTCTGTTGGATTAAAAACTTATGATACCAGCAACGAAGATACCCAGACCTAACAAAACAATTGATTCGCAAGGGAAACTCATATGGAGCCCCTAACTGAAAACATAAATATCATCTGCATCTAAACAATTAAAGAAGCTACATAGGGCATGCAAGATATAGTGAAGTATTTTGTGACTGACAGTCATACCCCTTGCACCAAATCTGCAACATCTTTTCCAAAGATGCCAAATAAATGACTGTAGTCCATAGAAGTGTCATCGAGTGTATCATGGAGCAATCCAGCTATAATTACATTCTCACGAGAGCCACTCATTGCAAGCAAAATTGATGTCTCCACACAGTGTCTTAGGTATGGATCACCACTAACCCGCACCTGCATGCAAAGGCATAGATCTAGTTAAAAAGAAAATGAACAATTAGAAAATATAAATAAAATGCAGGAACTAAAATTTGTTCGATAAAATATGGGCTCAAATAGTGATTTAAAAAATGCTATTGAGATGTTATAAGGCCCATTCTGTCAGATGAACAGCATTGATGGAAAACTAATTCAAATATGCACATTACTAATGTTCTAAAAAATTTCATTTTGACAAACATTTGACATCATTATAGGTAGAGAAACAAGCAGTAGCTCGAAACAAACAAGACATTATATCATAAAAACCAGGAACAAGAACTAAAATTAAAATTCACTGCACAAGGTTGCTCTTTACTCAATCATATCATTAAAGTTAAAATCGATTGAATCAAGTAAACATGTAATATTTTAATACCTAACACTTTTTGGAACCAGAAAAAATATGACCTGAATTTCTTTTATATGAAACCATTTTGCACAGAGAGTTTCACGTTCAGCCTGATCCTTCTCAAATTCAATAACTATTCTCTTCAAAACAATACATACATGTATAATCAACATAACAGCCGTTTAAGTCAATATAAAAGTTCTATTGTCAAAACATATCATGAGAACTTACTACCTGACCATGTCATCTGATCAAAATTCGATATTGCTATCACACAGTTGGCTCCAGGATGTAAATTTGAACAATCATTTCATCAAATTTCCCAATATTCGCAACAGGCCTCATTCCTTGAGTTGGCCTTTCAGATCATCTAGGTTACCAGGACTCACACAATTTTGAAGGCCCTTGAGCCAGGAATTCATTCAGGGAGTTGTGTTCAGTCTTCCATCATCTAATACAGCAGAGACCAGCGTACATCTTGGACCCAGTAACAGATGTACACTGCCGATGGAACACAGAAGGCAAGGGATATACCTTGACATCTACAGATGCTCCTACTACAGAAAAAAATAAATGACTGCTCTTAAGGATTCAAAATTTAAAATTCAAAATACCTCACACAAACATTTTCTCACTCACTCAAATAGGAAAAGAAGTTTGGAGAGTGTGAGACAGGTCTGCATGACTGCAATGGATAGGAAGAGAGCATACTTTTAAAAAGCAAATCCATGGCTTTGTAAGGGAATTGGTTATACAGCAGGTGCCATCAGAATGAAAATATCTCACTTTGATTCAATCTTGAGGAATGCTAAATTTTGACTTCTAGACTCTCAAAATATGAATTCAATTTAACTTTGAAACTTTCAATTTCAATGTGTGTAACAATATCAAACACTTCTTGTAGCCAAATACAAAAGGTGGCACACCTGAGCACAGAACCCTAGTAACTATAATTAAGAGCTTCCTATAGTATCTGCACTTCATATGATATGATAAATCAAGTTAACTTTGAATTGGTTTATTTTGATCTGACTGACTGTAAGACCCGGTCTCAAATGATCTTTTCCATTTTCTGTCTCGCTGTTTACATTTATTTGACTTTAACTTCAGTGTCTTAAAAGTTCTGTTTGACCCACAATCAGCTGTGGCATATTTTCTGGTCTCTCAAGTAAACCCGCTCATCTAACTGAAGCTACTCAGCTGCACTTCCTCTGCAACAACTAGTATCATTTCCAGTACTCCAATGACCAATCAACTATGATTAAGAGACTACATGCATTCAAAACTCTTAAAAGCTACAGCTAGATAATGCTTCCAAGCAAATTGCATAGATACAGGAGGTAGATCGGTGTTTTTGGCCAATATCTGTGGATCTGATGATAAAGTCGTTGACCTCTCTTCTATTTCTATTCAATTTATCCTGCAACTCCATCTAATTACATGTTGGATTCAAAAGCTTCTGGATTAAAACTGTGTAGGAGCTCTTTGTATCAATGTTTCAGATCACACTTTGTCATCCCTCATCAGGATAAGCAGAGCAAAATAGATTGCACACTCTCTGATCTAATTACACATTATAGTCTCAGTGTAAATAAAAAAATGATTTCAACTAAAACCCCCAAAGTTGGAAAGGCCTTCTAATTCAACTCTAAATAATCTACATGGCTTGTTCAGTCTGCCACCTAAACAGATAGGCAATAATATTGAAGATGTTTTAGAACATCAGGAAGATAATTTTGTATTAGGAGACAGAGATCCTAAGGGGGCCTCCTATGGGCCTAAATAATTAGTCCTTCACTGAATTAAGTCAGATTATTCGTTAAAAAATTGAAGACAGATAAGAAAAAAATCCAAGTTATAGATTTAAAAATAAAATCTTTGGGGGTGTTAACAACGCACACTGACTCGAGAAAAACATATATCTAAGAAACGCCCAACAGTAAAACTTGAAAAATTTAATTTACAGACCTGTTCCATTTATTATAATGAATCCAAAGCCACGCCATATATCTAAGAAACGCCCAACAGTAAAACTTGAAAAATTTAATTTACAGACCTGTTCCATTTATTATAATGAATCCAAAGCCACGCCTAAAGGTGTCTTCCATTTATTAGAAATTAAAGAACTCCTGGGGAGAAAGTAACATTCAAAATAAACACACACACCTGGCCTCGGTGTGCTTTCTCGGCATAATGAAAGGCTTTAACAACAGAATCCTCCTTAAAAGCCTGGTGCTGACCCTGTGCATCATGAAGAATTTCCTCTGCGTAAGGCTGTAAATCATCCGTAACAAACGTCCCTTCAAGATTGAAAGTGAATTCTTGATCATCAACAGGAACACAGGGACTCAGAGCGCTACGGAGGAAAAAATTAGCATCCCTGCTGATCCTAAGCACCTCAAATTTGCTTGAATTTTGCTGCACATATAATTCGAAGGCACAATTTTGATGTTGATGACTGAAAGAAACCGGCTTAAATCTGTGCGACCTTCCAGGCGGGGAAGTAGTACTATTGCAGGACATAGGGGACTGAAGCACCGACACGGGGCTTTGCTCTCTGAGCTTGAGTGAAGAATAAGGGTACTGTGAATCAATATCCGTGTGTGCAGAATGGCGGCGGGTTTCGAGCCCTAGACCCTCCGTCAAGGACCCTCGGATGTTTGTGCTTGCAAAAAGGCTCGACAGCCCCCCGACTATTGTCGCCTTTTTCTGAAAATCATCTGAACAGGATGAATTTGTATGACAGTGTGGGTGCGGTGGACTGTACAGAGCGGCAGCCATGAACAATTCAAACAAATTCAGAGAAAAAATGTATCCTTGTTATATCCTTATTAAGTAGCACAAAAAATTGTTAGATCGTTTATACGGTACTGCTGGATCTGAATACAAACAAAACCACGCTGTCCATTATGCTTCTTCAGAAATCTACAAAGTACCAGCTGACAAGCTTTGCTTTCCCAGAAGAGCTTCTTTGTACCAAAACCCGGTATTGTTTTCCGTTTGGTTTGATACAATCAGGAAATATTCCCTTCCTGTATTTTAAGCTTCAGATGCACTCCATTGTTTATATATATAACACACACACTGGGTATACCTTCAGAAGACCGGGATTTGTCTCCTCTCGTTTCAACTCATTAACATATACTCACTGTGTATACGTCAAAGAGGGTAAAAAACGTCTCGTTTCGAATCTATACACAAAGTATACTTCCTACCAATAAAGTAAAATCGGTATATTTAACAGACGTATATACATTGTATATACATCCGGCCGGCAAGTTCCAGCCTCGAATCGCCACTTTACATATAAAATGCGTAGTACAGCTCCGGAAAGGCGAGCAGGTTATATATTTAAGTTAAAAAAAAAAAGCGCCTAACCTCGGCATACAAATGACATACGTATATACAATGTGTATACATCCGGCCGGCAAGTTTGAGCATCTAATCAACATATATACAATGTGTATACATCCGGAAAGGGCAGGTTATTTTACAATCAGGAAGAACTGATTAGAGGCAAGTTTGAGCCTCTAATAAACATATATACAATACCTCTAATCAACATATATACAATACGTATACGTCCGGAAAAGGCAGAATATGTTACAATCACGAAAACCTGATTGACTTAATCATATTTTGCAAGCATCCGCAATAGCAAATTATGCTCTCCAGTCTCTGTTAACTGTGTATACACACTGCGTATACGTCCAAATATAGTAACTAGTAAAAACTCACAGATATACAATGCGTATACATCCAAAATCACAGATATACAATGCGTATATGTCCAAACTGCGAGACGATACAAATTTTTAAAAACAGGCAAATACGTGGAAACAGATATCTCAACATTCTTGAAACACACGCATAAAGTTCCTGCTTATAGAGGAAGCAACTTTTAACGGCGCACCGTCAAAATGATATTTGAGTTAAACCCAGAAAACAGGATCTCCAAGACGTGCACGACAATTAAAGTGGCAGATATTCTACGTCTAGGATTTTGCCACGTGTCTCTGGTCTTTATCTGTTGTCTATTTCGGGCTTCGTTTACAAGCCACCCGCCCCCTTTCGTCGTAACCCCTTCTTGTGTCACGTGGCACTGTTGGATGCGTGATACGTGGCGAGAATCTGTAGTCTCCTTGCTTCTCGGAAGAATATTTAATGAAGTAGATAAGGTGTACTGTTTTTCAGATAAGATCGGTATTAAAATACTATTAAACGGCGGAACAAGAAAATTAAAAAAATAATATCTGCCCGTACTATTTCTGAAAGTTAAAATAAATTTTATATTAACGTTGAGGACGACCCCGTTCTTTAGCATTAAACAATCCGTAAAATGATACTTTTTTCATTAGTTTTATTTTTTTAAATAGAAATTAATTCGAAGTTGGTCTAGAAGTTTTGTTAAGGTCTTACCTTATGTCCCCATGCGGCTGCTTAAGTCTATTTTCCGCTTAAAAATAAGTTATGCAAGTGTCCCCATGTGATATTTTAATAAGAGGCAAAGGAAAATATAGAATCTTTTCCTATTTTCATGGAGCAGCTTGCTGCTTATTAAAAAAAATAAGCTGTCAAAAGAGGGGCTCAAATAAGCAGCAGCTGCATATTAAAACAAATGACAGGGGGCTTGCATAGAATTATTTCCCTCTTTTTTCATTTACTTCTATTATTTTCTCTCCCAAATTTATGTCATATTTTTTATAAATTAGAATAATTTACTACCATTTTCAGTCTGCATACTTCACTAATTTTAAGCTGTTAAATATAAGCAGAAAAATTAGTATTCATGGGGTCACCAGCTCTACAAAATGCTCCTTAAAATATTGAGCAGTGGCTGCTAGCCAAAATAAGCCAAGCAGCCGCATGGGGACCTGGCCTTATAAACATGTCATCATGCAATTAGTTAGAAATTCTTCTAGAAGGTATCATCAAGGTCTAATAAATCTGTTATAAGAGATTTAAATAATTTATTAAAAAATATTATTGGGTTTACTACTTAGTGTGTTGGTTAAGTGGTGATGTTGTTATTGTCCCCATCCAAATTCAAACCTCGCTAAGCCATTTCATTTTTGTAATAAGGGGATGAGGTCCCTTTTTTGTAACCTCAATGGAGAGATTGGGATATCGATTGACATGTTTCTCAAATATTTGATATGAGAAATGAACAAAAGATTGGAGTGTGATTTGAAATGTGAATGTAAAATAGACTAGCACTTGCACCTAAGGAGGTTCAAGGTTCAAGGTATACGTAGAATTTGAATGTGAAAAATAAAAAATTATAATTTTATATAAAAATATAAATTTTCTATATTAGTTAAAATATTACTAAAATAATTTATAATTAAATTATTTATATATTAATTCTAATATCTTTTTTTAGTATTTATTATTTCATAAAAATAATTAGAGGTCAAGCGCAAAATAGATTTAAAGAAATCAAATCAAATCAAATGTTTTCAACCATTTTTAGGGACTTGAGCAAGAAGATTCAGAGCATAAAAATTTGTCAAGATATGGAAGGTTAGATGGGTTGTAGTTATTGCAGTTGTGAAATCTTTGAGACATGCATGTAAAATGTGCAGACATCAAATAGGCTGTATGAATAATATGATATGATTGGTTGCTATTTTATGAAATACAATGATTTAGTGGTAGAATATGTATAACTCAATAGAAATTATTTTACAAAACCTTAAGTCAAATTAGAAACATTCAAGCAAATGCAATATGTATAAAGTTGAAAATAAAGATGAGGTGTGCAGTTAAACCACAACCATGGTTTGTGGATTGGGAGTGGAAAATTTTAAGATCATTTGTTCCCTCTAATTGATCCTCACAAGCAAGGGTTAATTCATTTCTCAAAGTTTGCAGATTGTAGAGAGAGTAAGGCTAGTTGAATACATGTCTCTATTTATGGTTTGATAAATAAATGAAGTTGCAATCTTGTTTGATATTCATCCAATATAGCATATCAAAATGAATGATCTTCAAAATTGTGGAAAACCATCTATAAGGGTATGCATGTTTAATCAAAAAGTCTACCAAAATAGCAACAAAATGTTGGAGTACGCTTATCATTGAGAGGAGGGGGTGAATCAATGCTAATAAAAATAATGGATCAATTTTCTAACCAACTAAACAATATACTTCAATTATGACAATTGAAATAAAGAGATAGAGACAAGATCAACACAAAAGAGAATAACACATGATATGTCCTGAGTGGAAAACCCTTCGGGTAAAAAACCACTCGAAATGCCTTGCTGGCTTAATCTAAAATCAATTTTACACTGCCTCACTGGCTTGTACAATGTCTCATTGACAAACAAAGAGTGTCTCACTGGCTTTCCATTTCATTACAACTTCTGATACATACAGAGTTAAGGAATCTAATTAAGCATAGTGATCTAGGTTCTATATCATACACTCTTGGATACAAAATTACTTTGTATATAACAGTGGATCATACAGGACATGGTCAACTATAAGATTAATGATTCATGATCTTATCTTTGATTGTGAACAAAAACAAAATATATTTCAGGAGAACTCAATATTCCTCTTTGTTTGCATATTTTATAAATCAACTCTGCAAGTATATATACAACTTCTCAGAACTAATTAATTGATCCAAACTGTCCAAGTATAATTGTTTGCAAATATCTGATCATACATTGAGAAAATGTTTCAATGTCATTCATGTTAGAATTGATTGCTGCTAATGTTGTTGGCATTCATGTTTTGTCACTTATGTCAACATATGTTTCTATGGAGGAAGAACAAAATGGTTATTATTATTGCTTTATGACTGGCAGAGTTGTACAGGTATTGTACGGTTGATTCAGAACGAGTGAAGATAGTGATGTGTACAGTGATGTGTGGTGATCTTATTCCTAAGGTTGTACGGATTAATAGTGTGTATTAGATGAGTTACAGATGTTTTAATGAAGACTGGATACTGTACGGTGACAGTGATGTTTGACAGAGTAAGTCTCTGTGTTTTGAGTATAACTTACGAGCGATGTGGATTTAGGTTATGCGAGCTTATGGGATGACATAAGACATCTTAAGGAATGTGTGTTATGGGCCGCAAGCAGTATGATTGTTGGTGACATCAGTTGTGGCATGTGTTCTGGAGGAAACCTATTTGGGGTCGACTTCAGAGATGTAGCGTGTATTATGATCATGAGCGTGGATTACGGATCTTGGATTATATTTGATGAATTATAATTGATGTTTACTTGTTATAGGTACCATGTGTATATTAGCAAGGGGTTAAATAATTATTTTTATATTGAGAATCTTAATTGGCTAACCTAATCAATTATTGTAATAGGGTATATATGGACTCAGATCTTTTCTTTTGAAAAGATGTGTGTATGAAGAGAAGATGATTGACAGAGACAGAGAAGTGTGAGCCCACTATTAATCTTGACTCCTAACATGGTTTATCCTTTAACAGGGACTGTGTACTGTAATGCATCAATAAGCTCCTAACAGGGCTGAATCTTTTAACAGGGATACTATACTCTCAGTACATTATTTGTGGATGGTAATTCCCACCAGAGTTTTACCATTCACAGGGTTTCCTTGACAACAACGGATTGTGTTATTGTGTTGGCATTTACTGTGTTATCATTTGGATGAAAGTTTTGTTTATAAAGTTTAATGTTTACTAATTTGTCTCACAACTGATTCACCCCCCCCTCTCAATTGTGTTGTGGATTGTTATTCCTAACAATTGGTATCAGAGCTACTAGTCCTTAGAGAGAAAGTTTAACAGCTTGAGGTGATCCTGAAGAGGGCTTACTATAGGAAGGATAGTCCAAAGTTTGATCCTGAAAACTTTGACAGTTGGAAGAACAAGATGAGAACACATTTTCTATGCTTGGGAATCAACTACTGGTTAATAACAAAGAGTATTGTACATATGAAGGCTGAGGATGAACTAGACAAGGCTACTGATGATGAAAAGAAGGTATTTACACACAACATGGTTGCAAGAGAAGTATTGATTTGCGCACTTTCTGAAGGTGAATTCACAGAGGTTAAAGATTTGGATTCTGCAAATGACATCTGGACAAGATTGGAAGCACTATATGAAGGAGACAAGTTTACTAAGCAGGCGAAGTTGCAGAACGGGAAGACAAAGATGGAAACGTTGAAAATAAGAGATGATGGGAATATTAGAGCATATGCACAGAGAATTACTAAAGTTATTATAGGCATCAGAAACTCTAGAGGCACTTACAGTGAGAAAGAAGTGATTGCCAAAATTCTTAGATCCCTGATACCTGTGTACAAAACCAAATTGCAAGCTATAAAAGAGATCATACCTTTGACGCCGAACTTGAATAGAGAGATGTTGATTGGAAAACTAACTACCTTTGAGGCCGTATAACTGGGAGATTCATTGCCTAAAGTTGAGTTAGCATTCAAGGCAAATGTGCATAAAAATAAAAAGACTTTATCAGGAATTGTGAGCACTAGTAATAGTGACTTGAGAGAAGAGCTTGGTGAATATGCTGATGAATGGGAACAGATACAGGAAGAAGAAATAAACTTAGATAAAATTGTGGCCCTGATCGCTAGAAGAGAAAAGAGAGGTAAGGGTAAGTTTCATGCAATAAGATAGGTCATTTTGCATCTAGATGTCCTACAAGGGTTCCAAAGCATAAATCTAAGTTTTATAAGCCTAAGTATTCAAAGGATAAGGAATGTTATTATGCTAGTGAAGGTATTTCTAATGATGATTCTATTGATTATGATGAGATTGGATTTATCGCTATCAAGGATGAGAAACCTTTACATGAAGAAAGAGCTTTAGTATCATGTGTTGAAAATAAATTTGAATGGGTTATAGACAGTGGTTCTTCACACCATATTACTGGAGATAAAAATAAGTTTGTTAAGCTGAAAAAGTATGATGGTGGTGTTGTGAGATTTGGTGACAACACTCCTAAGCTTATCATTGGAGTTGGATCTATATCTTTGGATGGAAAGACAAATACTGACAATGTATTACTTGTTGATGGACTTAAGCATAATTTGTAACATCCTCGCTTCCTCATGGGCCAAAACCAGAACCCACATAATAAGCAATGAGGCAGCGATAAGGGACCACCATAAAATCTTATTATTCCTTGCAAGATCGTGAATTTTAAACATTTCCATCACTAACCATTGCAAGGATGTGAGAAATTAAATGAAAGTCATCACAAACATCCACTCACGGGGTCGCAAGTCCAACTGACTATCTTAAAAAGTTTGTGTGAGTACCTTTAATAATTGACACATGACCCACCATCGCTTCCTCGTGGGCTAAAGGTATTAATTGTCTGATCAAGTCATGAGGATGCGAAAACACTTGTATCACCGCCCATAGACCGCCATGCCGCCTCACAACCACTAGTTGTCATCTTTCTTAACTGTCGCAAGTAAGCAACACAACAACATTGCAACATCTTTTGTTAAAAGAACTTAACCTACATGAGGGTGTAATAAACATCTTTAAAGCATGTGCAAAATACAATGGGAAAATAATAAAGGGTAAGGCTAGGACATTAAATCAAAATATATCCTAATTAGGAACACACCAAGAAAATCAAATATGGCAGGCCGACAAATGGACACTTTAAAATTGTGCCCAATTATGCGCCTAATCATTCAATAGGCATACATTTAGGCATCAAACTAGGTGCCAATAATGATGTAAATGCCACCAGTACAAAGCACATGGTTTTTCATTGATATCTTCTGCTAGGTGCAAGTGATGCCAAACATAGCACCGACCCAATAAATAGCACCTGTATTTTGAAAAAAATGGACGAGAAATATATTAAAATAGTGTGTGGAAGCAAAAAATGGAGCAAAAAAGGAAGCTAATCATAGGGATTTGTTGTAGTGTTATATGGGTGTGGATGAAAAAGTGTCTACTTAATTTCTAAGCATGGAAATTCTTGGTTAAGGAGATTGTTTTACTTTTTTGTGATCAAACTAGGAATATTTTGTAACATTAATCTTTGTGGTGATAAATTTGATCCCTCTTTAGAAGCTAATATCTATTGTTGAAGAAAGATATTTCTAGTTATAAATATATTTTGAGGCATAAATTTTGGATCCATTGGGTAATTTGAGGGAAACAATCCAATTCATCATTCTACGTTGTTTGGTGTTATAAAAATATTTAGTATTCTATCTCCTTCCTTTATCCAAGTTTCTGTAATTTTTGTTTGCAAAATATTTTCTCTTTAGCTAGGATATCTTCATATGTAGCTAAGAGACCCTTTTCTTTCAAAAGAAGATCTTGATCCATAGTAAGTTCCTCCTCAAGGGTCTATAACTCTACTTCTAAATCATTTTTTATGAAAAATGTCCTTGAAGTGAGTCTTATTATCAATAATATTTGCAACCAGTTGAAATTGAAGTTCAACATTATATTTAAATATGGGAATGATCCCAAGGTGTGGGTACCTTATATGAGATCAAATCTCAAGAGAAGGTCAGCTTTGTGGTACTTAACCTAGTCTACTACTTACTGGGAAAAGGAGAGAGGGATGCTTTCAAAACAAACCTACAACTACTAGGGTGATGCACCAAACTGAACTTTGAACCTATAATGTTGGTGTTTTATGCACACAAAGTATCCATTTTTTTAAATACACTCAAACAACTCAAGAGACAACATGTTCATTTATTAACATTTCATGGAGAGGCTAGTCTTACCAACCATAGAAAGAAGAAGATGAAGATTATGCTTCACAAACAAAGGTTATTTTTAGACCTACAGAAAGCATGCTACTTTTTTTAAAAGGTGTTGATAACATCATCATTTAAAGAATTTATGGAAAGAAAATTTCATTAAACAACATCAATTACCACATTTGCACATAATTCAATAGCTCTTTTGAAGTTTAAAAACTTATTTTATTGATACTTTTGGCATTGTAGCAATAATATACAGTCTGAATACACGTTTTATTTGCTTGAAAACAAAATTTACGTTTTGTCCAATCACAAAATGACTGATTTTGAGTTACAAGATAATTTTCTACTTAAAAGAGATTCAAAAAGCTACAATATATAGCCAAATATGCTAGGAATAACTCACAATTGAGGTCAAGTTCCTTTATCTCTTATAAACAAAAAAGAGAGAATATAGGAGAAGATTTAAGATAGATGATGGAAACAAGAGACCTAGTCAATGCTTGAAAGGTCTTCAATCATTGTTTTGGGTCATATCTAACTAATTTGTGTTGATGAAGGCTTCATAAATTTCTTCAAATTTTGTGGCATGCAAATTCCCCTTGACCATATCCACACCCTTGGGTACTCTTAAATAGCCCCTATGGTCTTGGAAATATTGAGGATTTGAACAAAAATTGCCCCTAGATCTTCTCATTTTTTGTCCACAACTTTCCATCATTGTAGGTCATGTGTTATATGGCTTTGAAGATGATAAAACTTATAGGTTCATCTAAAAATAAAATGGTTCATTTAAGACCTCCCAAACTGCTTTTTATTGTTCCATAATGGTTTAAAATTGTTGTCCACATGTACTCTTATGCTCAAGAGACTTTTATGAAACCCAAAAGACACTTAAGACCCATATCACAGCTCTTTGACTTCATCTCCATTGTGAGTATAGACAAATTTCATGATTTTTCTCTCCATGACCGCTCTTCTAGTTTTCTGGGTGACAATCATCTAGCCTCTCATTCCTCATAGCAATAGTGTCAACCTTATTCATTTCTTTGGCACCAACTTGGATTCCTTTACTCTTTATGTAGGTTCCACCATGAATGCCTAAACCTATGGTGAGAATAAGGAAAAACCCTATAAAGCATTGACTTAGTTAATAAAAGAGCTCTCAACCAAAACCATTCTTCCCTCCAAAATTTGCAACTTGACTTTTCAGAATATTAAGGATGGACACAAACTCCTAAAAGACTAACTCCCAAAATATTTTTAAAAATAACCATAAAGAATGCATCATAGATAAAACTTGTTATGAGATAAAAACCTCCTAAGACTTTTGACAAAAACAATGATGCCAACGCTTGACCTAGTCACTTGAACATGAAAAAGACATTGGTCATTTTGGCTAATTGATAAAAAATAGTAACATTCTTGGTGATCTTTGCATATATTTTACCTGTTAGAACTCTAGACCAGATACCTTGACATTTCCATTGGACATAGAGTCAATGGGAGACTTGGGACAACTCAAAACCAAATTGAATACTATTTCTATGACCTCTAAACAATAAGAAAATCAACTAAAAGAAATACCCACAACACATCTATCTAACAAATATTGTGCATCATCACTTGGAGGAAAAAAACTAGACCCAAAAATATGTGCTAAAATACTTATTTAACTCAAATAAACTGATGCAACGGCATCCAAGGTGTAAGAGAAATCTTGCATCACCAAAAAATAGTCTAGTTTTCAATAAGGGCTAATTCGGGCAAGGTTACTATTTCTAGCAAGTTTACTATTTTTAGTAAGTCTTTTGTTTGAGCATAGATTGTTCCAATTTCTTCCTTGGATGTTCATTTTGGATAAATAAGCATGTCATTTAAGTTTCATGGAAAGGTCAAGTCCAATTTTGAAGATATTGAACTTCTTGGTTTGGCAGGGCGGTACGACAAAAATATAAACTCAATTTTTGAAGGCCTTAGAGGTTCCAAAACGGGTCAAAACTTGTCAAAGATAGAACTAGAACTTTGGTATACTAGGTTGTAGATCGCTTTGAGAGGTCTCTAAAAAAAATTTATAATAGAAAACTAGGTCCACGGTTCAAAAGTTATGGCTTCTAAAAATTTTACCATCAAGACTCAAGTTTCAATAAAAAATGGAAGAGAGAAAAATTATTTAGGTGGGAAATTGAACTTTGGGTGGAAAATGGGAAAGTTTCACTTTCTATAATATTCTAAGGTTTTTATTGGTGCTACATATACATGGATGAAGGTGGTTTCTGAGTTCAGTTCCAAAAGGATAGTTTGTGGCTCTGTCTTGTAGATTATTGTAATGAAAATGCCCATGTGGTTGTAGCATGTTATTTTTATAAATATTGTAATGTCATTTCATTGAAGATAATATAAATCAAGTATTTGTGTTCTTTCTATTGTTTGATTCTTGCAATTTTCTATTTATTTCTTTGTTTTATTTTGTGTGTTTGGATTAGTAAGGTGAGTACCCTTAATCACAATCCTAGCCTAATGTGTACAAGGGGTTGAATATATCTTATAAAAAATGCTTCAGTTGGATCCCATTGGATGATATTGGCTCCATTTCTCCATCCAAGTTAGAAAGTTGGAATGCATTGTGTTGTTTGCATTCTGAAATTATATATGGCCCACTCCAAAATGAGTCAAATTGTGTATGATTTCCTAGTTTTCTCTTCAACTCGTCCCATTTTAGAACTATATCACCTTCTTTGAAAGTTATAGGGGCTTCCCCCTTGCCAAATTATCTCTTCATTTGTTCTTGATGCAATTCCATATTATTCCAAGCCTCATTTCGTGTCTCTTCTATCTCAACTAGTTGAGCCAATCTCACTACCATTAGTTCTTCTTTAATCATATCAAGTTGTCCCACCAAATCAAGTGTTGGAATCTCAAGACAGATAGGAAACCTTGCTTCTTTACCATAAACTATCATTTAAGGTGATTTTATTGTAGCTCTT
Organism: Thuja plicata; assembly: GCA_018584345.1. Taxonomy (NCBI): domain Eukaryota; kingdom Viridiplantae; phylum Streptophyta; class Pinopsida; order Cupressales; family Cupressaceae; genus Thuja; species Thuja plicata. The sequence continues at coordinate 687,798 of MU227850.1, forward strand.
TTGTGAGTAACTCTATCAACCCTTAAGGTAAAATTAAGGTTTGCATGTCATACTCTTTGGTTACCTTCCATTGTCCTTTTAATGATTCTGATAAGGTTCTTATTTGTTGACTCTTCCTATCCATTGCATTGTGGATAACAGTTAGAAGAAGTATTCAAATAACCACCATTTCTAGTAGCCCAATCATCTATTCTTGTGCCAACAAAAGCAAGAGTATTAATTGAAAGAAAAGACTCGGGAACACCAAACCATAATCAAATCCTCATAGAAAATTAGGACAATAGTCTCATTTTCTTGTTTTAACGCCATAACTTTTATCCATATGGTGAAATAATCAGTGTTTGTAAGCACCCACTTGTGGCCATAACTTGAAGGAGGATTTATGATCCCAATGAATTCCAAACCCCCACTTCATGAATGGTTTCTCTACTTACACATGTTGCAAAGGAAATGCTACTTACTTCTCTTTCCCTACAAACATGGCACACTCTTTACATTTATTTACCCAAGAGTGCACGTCCTTGAAAAAACTAGGCCAATAATAGCCACCATTCATAATCTTAAGAGTTGTATCTCTTGGTGAAAATTTACATCCAACTGACCCTTCATGAATCTCATACAAAACCTTATCAACTTGGTCAACTTCTATGCATCTTAACTTTTGGCATCCTTCCTAAAAAGGAATCATTTAAAAGAACAAAAGGTATGGATTTCATCTTATAATACCTTCTTTTAGCTCTATCCAAACCTTGTGGGTATTGACCAGTGTGCAAAAAATGGACCATGTCTTGCATTCGATTTCAAGAGGAAGTAGGTGTAGCTACTTGTATGTCATCTTCAAGGACTAGAAAACATCCTCTCCTTGTTTATCACTACTATTTGTACCATCATTTACCTTCTCACACAAACCTTTACCTCTTACCAGCTTTGTGACCTTGATTTTTACATCATATTCTATTACTTTGGTCACACAACCAACTTTATTATCACTTAAATCCTTTCTTTACAAGATTTCATTAACACTTGGGTGAGCAACCAACAACTTAACTATATTGTTTGAAAGAATATGTCTAGTTTTTTTCATACTTGTAACAATAGAAAGCACATGCTTTTCAACAAAAGTATACCTCTATTTGTAGTCATTGAGTCCTTGACTGAAAAAATCTAATGATTGCTCCAACCCATGCTCATTTTGTTGTACCAACATGGTAGGGCTACTATCAATATTTTCATAAGCATAAAGTATAAAATCCTTCAAAAAAATAGGATTTAGAAGTGTAGGTGTTAATTTACATACTTCCTTTATGGCCTCAAAAATTTATTTCCTTCCTTAGTTTAGTTGAAAGACACATTCTTTCACAACATAGATGTTAGAGGGCTTAATAAATCAGGTATATTATGTATAACCCTCCTAACAAAATTAATTATACAAATGAAAAATTGAAATACTTTCGTGTGTATTGGTAAAGGAAGAGCTAATATAGTTCTTACTCTTTCATGATCAATAGTAATTTCATGTTTTAATACTAAATAACCAAACAAATTTCCTTTGTGGACAAAAAACACACTTTTTAGGATTGAGTGATATCCCAATATCCCTATACCTTTCAAAAGTCTTCCTCAAATGAATTATATGATCTTTAGCTTTCGTAGAAAAAATAGTCATATCATCAAGATAAACCAACACTATCTTGTACATCAAACCTTGAAAGCCATGTCGATAGCTTTTTGAAAGGTTTCCCCAACATTGGACAAACCAAAAGGAATTTTATTATAATACATTATGCCTCATTTTGTTGTAAATTTTGTCTTATATTGGTCCTCATCCTTCACCAAAATCTGATTATAGCCTGAATATCCATCAAGCAAGGAAAACCTCTCTAAACCTAAAACTACTTGAAGGATTTTTCCATGGAGGGAAATGGGTGGTGGTATTTTAATTAGGCTCTATTTAAGTCATAGAAATCTACACACAACCTTATCTCTTCATTCTTATTCCTAACAGGTACAAGGTGAGAAATTCATGAGGTGTGCTTGATGGTAAAGATAATACTACTCTCAATCAGCTTGTTTAATTCCTTCTCCATTAGTGGCTCAAATTTAGGATCCAAAGTCATTTTATTTTGTCTCACAGATTTTTCATTAGGCTCAAGATCAATGGTACATTGGGAAAGTTGAGCATAAATTCACTATACTCCCAAGAAACAATATCACTAAACTCTTGAAAAAGATGAATAAAAGCATGTTTTTCTTATGTTGTACATACCTTGCCCAATTTGAGTAGTTTACCATTGAATACCTGTATCTCTTCATAATAATATTTTTGAACTTGCATGTGGCTTTTGGCTTCTTATCTTGATCATCAGTTTTAAAAATAGACTCTAAAATAGCCAAACCTTTTGGCATTTTAATTTTTTTTAGCTAAATGATTTATTTACCATACTGGCATTGTTGCAATTTCTCTTGATTAGCATGTGAAAACTCAACTTCTTACCTTAATGTATCATCAAAAATGGAAGCACTTCCATTTAGGACTAGTTTAGCCCTCCGAGTAAGTGGTTTGGGATCATGTCAAATGCCTTGAATGGGTCTTTGACTTGGATCTAGTTTTTCCCCTGTCTTGCCCTGTTTTCCACTTCTCTCCTACCTATTTCTAGTATTCTACTCTGAGATTTTGAGGTTTTTGACCTTAGGGTCAAGGTCAACCTCAACCCTGAACTAGGTTAGGGTCGACCTCGACCCTGACCCAGGGTCTAAATCTCAAATTTTAAAGATTTATGGATGTCGGGGTTTGGAAAGAATTATTTACCGCTTCCAGGTCGACTATTTCGGGTTCTGAAGTGGTGAATCTTAAAAAGATATTTAATATAGGTCCACTTCTAGGGTTATGAGCCTAATTGGAATTTAATTCTCATATGTCGGCCTCTCTAGAAGTTTGTGCCCTAGACTAGTATATAAGGAAGCCTTCTCCTCTCATTTTTAAAATAAAAAGAATAAGGAATCATCCACGCATAATTGATGATCTACGCATAATCTATGGAAGCAATCGTCTACTTTCAAGCATTAAAGCATTCAAAATTCAATTCATCAAGGAGATCCATTACTAGCCATTGAAGGATTCAAGCTCTATAAAGCCCTCTTGTTGAAGATTTCTCCATCTATATCCATTCAAGCTTCTTCCTATCCCAAGATCCATTCAAGATTGGTGCTAAAGATCTAAAGGCAATTGATTTGAGAAATCCTACATCCTACAATTCTACATCCATTTGGAGCATCCGTACTTGTGGATTCAAGGATTTGAATCTTCCATAAGGGTTTCAACATAAGCAAGGTGAATTGTTATATTTACTTTGTTTCAATTCTATTTCAAGGTTAATTCCAAAACTGGGGTTTGACCAAGGAAAACCCCTCATCCAAACAACAAAAAAACCCTTTTTTCTTGTAGAATTTTCAGAAACTCAGTAGAGACACCAGAAAACAACAATTTCCAAATCTTACTTTGAGGTTAGTATTTGTCTTCAATTCATTTCAATTAAGATTTTAATCATTTCAGATCTATTACACACTCTCCTCCAAAATGGAATGTAAGGTTTTCCTCTTTCTTCTTATTTCTAATCGATTGATTCATTTGCACATTGACCATTTTCTTGTGGTTAATCAATTTGGATCTTTCCTTTGTGAATTTGGGGCAAAGAGGAGAATCTTACCTTCCCCAACTTTTTATATGTAAAGGGGTATTATTTAGATGTGCAAGTCTCTTGTTCCCACATTACCATCTTCACATCTTTTTCATCTTTACATTTTGGTGAACCCTCTTATGACAACTATTTCTTTTATGGTGTTAGATTTACATTTCATGTTAGATCGTGCATGCATATTAGATTAGCCTTCTTTTATGTTCTTTCATTTACATTTCAAAAATTAAAAAATCATATAAAGAAAAAACACAAAAACATTTATTTGGTCATGCCTTGTGTTTTCCTAATTTAGTTCATTTGCATTGCATTGGTGTATGAGCTTTACTACCTCTAGTCCTACTTATAATATCCTGATTAGAAGAATTCACAGAGTTATGGGTTCCTTTGATCCTGAGTCTTCCTGTCCTTTCCTTAGAATCCCAGATGACAATTTGATCACTCATGATTCCAATCCTTCTATGAAGCAAAAATCTTCTCACTTATCTCATGATGAGGATGATGCTTTAAGAGTTCCTCCTGAACAAGTCCAAAAACTTTCAACTAAACTTGATAAAATGGGAAATTGGATTATTCAAGAAAACCATAATCAAGATTCTATTCAAGCTATAGAGGCCCTTAAGAAAGTCCTTCGTGATAGTGATCAAGGTGTTAATCTCTTGCGTGGTATCACTCATCTTGTGCATTTAAATGTCAAACCTTTAGCTCAAGAATCTCAATTCACTCCTCCTGTCACTAGTGTGGAACCTTCTCCCATTCTTTTACCTAGCATTCCTACTTACACTCCTCCTTTAGTGACTACATCTCTCCCATATTCTAATCCTCTAGCTTCGAATCTTCCACTTCCATCTCTTCATGTGAGTGTTCCAACGGTGTCTCTACCTACCTCATAGCCTTCTTACCATAGTGTTCCTTTTACCTATTCCAACCCTCTTCTAACTATGGTTCCAAGTGTTCCACCGATTGTGTCTTCCATTCCTGCCACTTCCTACACTTTTCCTAGTGTTCCTAATGTTTCTATGCCTCCTATTTCTTCTTATGATTCCACAATCATTAGTCTGGCTCAAACTGTGTCCTCTTTACAACAACAACTTGCATCCTTAACTCAATCCAAGTTTAGTATTCCTACATGTGACATGGGTAGTCCTTTATCCCAAGACATTATTCGTGCTCCTGTCCCTCAGCAAGCCGATATGCCTTCTCTTGAGAATTGCAATGGTAAGGGAGACCCTGTCACTCATGTTAAAACATTTCAAATCCTTTGTAGTGACTATGCTCATGACCATAGAATTTTAGCCAAGTTGTTTGCTAGAAATTTTCGTGATAAGGCCTTGTAATGGTATTGTTCCTTGCCTCCTTATTCTATTGATTCTTTTACAAAACTTGGTAATGCCTTTATCCAACAGTTCCAAAATAACATTAGTTTGCAAGTGTCCTTAACTGATTTGATGCATTGTAAAAAAAATACTAAAGAAAAATTGACTGAATTTATTGGTAGATTTAAGCATTTGTATGCTCAAATTTCTTATCCTATTCCTAATATTGATATTCAACATATGTTTATTTCAAATTTGCAAACGGATATAGAGATAAGATTTTGCTTATTGAATTTACCTCTTTTCAACAACTTTGTGCAACACTTCATCATTATTAATTACAAGTGAGTCAATTTGAGAGCAACACTCCAATGGCTCCTATTCTAGTTGATAAGAGTGATGTTGCTCCTAATCCCAACAAGTTTCAGAAACCTAACAACTATGGCAAGATAAATAAGCAAGAAAATGTAGTTGATGATCAAGTTGTTGTTGCATCCAACAATGCCACTTCTGTATCCACTATTTTTTGTCTGAATCATACATTTACTCCTCTTTCTGAATCTTTACATTCTATTATGAGTAAGTTGTTGAATGCTAATGTGATTACTTTGCCTCCTATTCGACCTCTTCTTCCTACTATGATGGAATCCGAATCCTTTGACTCCAAAGCCTTTTGTCAATACCATCGTCAGAATGGCCATGATACTGAGAAGTGTTATTCTCTAAAACATAAGGTTCAAGACTTAATTGATTTTTCTGCTTTATCTGTTGATAATTTTGATGGTAGTGGGAACAAATATGTCTCTCCTCCTAATCAAAACCTCCAAATATATACGGATCCTTTTCCTACACATGATACTAATACCATTGTTCATCCATCCTCTATGAATATTGTTTATGATTCAAAGATGGATATTTTTAACCATGTGGAGCATGTTGTTTTGTCTCAACTTGTATCTCCACCCCAGCCTCAATCTCAACCTCTTATTCAAGTTCCTTTGCCTCAACCTCAACTTCAAGTTCCACCTCAACCTAAGCCTAAACCAAAACCTCAGCCTAAACCTTGAAAACAACCTAAGAATAAAAGACCTAGGGAACTCTCGATCACCTTTGATGATTCTAAGACTATTAAAGCTCCTGATGTCCCCTCTACATTTATGCTAGGATTGCTAAGATACCTATGCGTGGTTGTCTTGTTGATCCTACATCCTTAGTGAATGTCATTACTGAAGAAAACCATTTTTTCAAAGAACTTACAACATGATTGTTATAATACATCTAAGGTGTGGATCCAAACTTGTAATGGTTTTCTCTATCTATAATTTGGATCTTTTAACTTGCCTGTTGAAATTTGTGGTAAAGTTGTGGACACTACCATCGTTGTTATCCCTACTTCTGACCAATTTCAAGTTAAGCTTGGTTTGCCTTGGTTGACTTCCATGCATGTCGTTTCTTCTCCTATCCATAAGTGTATTAAGTTCATTCATGATGAAGAAGTGAAAACAATTAATCATAGTTTATATCAACCTTATAGGCCCAGGGATTGTGCTACCCTTGAATTCTTTTTTCCTTCATTATCTAATTCATGTTCTTCTCGACCTGATAAACTTTTTCGCTCATATCAAGCCTATAAACATCGCAAGATTGTTGAGTTAAGCATGCCTCAGATGGATCTTAACCGTGGTATTTTTCCTATGCCTTAGATACCTCCTTTATCCATTACTTCTAGTTTTCTTAATCAAGCTCCTAGTGTTTCTTTTTAGCCTACTGAGAATCCTACTAATCCTCCTATAGAACCTGTGAAGGAAACGGTTGTTGTTCCTCCTAGTTCTCAACATATTTCAAACAAGACAAAACGTAACCAATCTGCCAATGAACGTCGTAAGAAGCGTTGGGCTCAAGATAATTCTTGTGCCTCTATTCTTCAAAGTTCTTTACCTTGTTTTGACCAGCCTATGTCTGATGTGTTGGAAGAAGTTAATGTTAATAATGATGTTAAGATGAATGATTATGATGATTCTATTAGTATCTTAGATTCTATTTCAATTAATCTTGATGAAGAAGATACTCTTGATGATCTTATTGATTCTAGTGATCAATATGAGACTATTGATATTGATAGTGATTTACCTAATATGCTTTAAACACAATTGATAATTACACCTAGTATCAAACATGGCGATTCTCAAGAGGATCCTTGTTTGGAACTGGCTATTATTCCTACTGTGTTGGATATAGTCCCTCTTTTGAGTTGCCTACCTTCCCTAAATGATATAGACCGAGATGCGGAGAATAGGCGATGCGCTTGATTGGCTTGTCCTCCATGGTAGCCTTTTATGTGTTTGCATGTTTTATTGTGCTTCTCCCGTAATGTGTTTGCGAAATGTTTGTTAGATTATTTTATATGACCCTTGTTACTTTGTTGGTGCAAGGTGATAAAGGAATCAAACCTATTATACTATTCTGCTATATGTATCTCTATTCTTTTATATGTTGTTTTCATGTTATGTTGTACCTGTGGTATTGTTCGTAAATGTTTTCCTTGTGTAGTCCTCTTGGATTTGTGACATGGTAGCATTGATTATTTTTGGTCTCCATGTTGTGGTCCAAAAAGACTCTTCTTCATAACTCTTGCATTTGCTTTCCTCCATTGTGATTGTAGTTCTACTTTCTTTTGGGAATGATGTCAATTCATTTGCAATAATATCATATATATATATATATATATATATATATATATATCTTATGATCATACTGACCCCACAGTAGGTAGATCCCTTCCATGTTCTTTGTATGTTTATGTGGTATTTTCCTTGATTTTTCTTCGCTTGGGGGCATCTTGTAGTGGAAACATAATCAGTGGAGTTGTTTATGTTTCTGTTAAAGCCATTGCTCATGTTAAAGTGTTAGCAATGACTTTAACGTGGGGGGCATACAATCTGCCCACCTTTTGCACACACACACTTCCAAAATATTTTCAAACTTAGAACTTTTTTTCCCTTTATGGATTAGAGACTAATCTTTAAAGCATGAACTTTTACCTTATATGATCTCTTGATCCCTCCAGTTTCAATTTACAAAGTTTTGATCCCTTAAGGTTAGAAGGTGTCCTTAAGACTGGATCTCTCTATTTTTGGCTTTGCTCTTTTGGAATAGAATATTCATGAGGGTGAATACTTGATGGGTTGACTAGTGAGTAGCCACATTCACTAGGCAGTTTAACTCCATCTTTCCAGATGCACTGTTTCCTTGTGTGATTCACAATGGGACATAGGTTCTCATTGGGCGAGGTAATCACACCCTCTCTCTCTTTTTCTTTGACTGGTGATGTCTCTCTTATTGTAATCTTGGGGTTGACAAAGACTTGAGTCCCCAGGGGCTTGAGGGCTTCTTTGTCCCTTTGATTTCAATAAGATTATCTTTTCTTTGTGATCTCCTTTACCAAGAGTTTGCATCGATTCCATACTCTTTCTAAAGTGGGGGCTAAATGTATCATCGAAAAATGGAAGCACTTCCATTTAGGACTTGTTTAGCCATCCGAGTAAGTGCTCTGGGTTGATGTCAAATGCCTTAAATGGGTCTTTGACTAGGATCTGGTTTTTCCCATGTCCTTCCTTGTTTTCCACTTCTCTCCTACTTGTTTTTGGTATCCTGCTCTGAGATTTTGAGGTTCTTGACCTCAGGGTCAAGTTTGACCTTCTGGGTCAGGGTCAACCTCGACTCGAGCCTAGGTCTAGGTCGAAATGACCTCGTCCCTAACCCAGGGTCTAAATTTCAAAGATTTCTGGATGTCAGGGTTTGGAAAGAATTACTTCCCACTTCCGAGTCGACTGTTTCAGGTTCAGAAGTGGTGACTCTTAAAAAGGTATTTAATATAGGTCCACTTCTAGGGGTATGAGCCTGATTTGAATTTAATTCTCATATATCAGCCTCTTTAGAAGTTTGTTCCCTAGACTAGTATAAAAGGAAGCCTTCTCCTCTCATTTTCAAAAAAAAAAAGAATAAGGAATCATCCACGCATAATTGAAGATCTACACATAATCTAAGGAAGCGATTGTCTACTTTCAAGCATTCAAGCATTCAAGATTCATTTCATCAAGGAGATCCATTAGTATCCATTGGAGGATTCAAGCTCTATGGAGCCCTCTTGTTGAAGATTTATCCATCCATATTCATTCAAGCTTCTTCCTATCCCAAGATCCTTTCAAGATTGGTGTTGAAGATCTAAAGGCATTTGATTTGAGACATCCTACATCCTACAATTCTACATCCATTTGGACCATCCATACTTGTGGATTCAAGGATTTGAATCCTTCACAAGGGTTTCAACATAAGAAAGGTGAATTATTCTATTTATTTTGTTTTAATTCTATTTCAAGGTTAATTCCAAAACAGAGGTTTGACCAAGGTAAACCCCTCATCCAAACAACAACAAAAACCCTTTTTTCTTACAAAATTTCCAAAAACTCAGTAGAGTCACCAGAAAAAAGCAATTTCCATATCTACTATACTTTGAGGTTAACATTTGTCTTCAATTCATTTCAATTAAGATTTTAATCATTTTAGATCTATAACACACTCTCCTCCAAAACAGAACCTAAGGTTTTCCTCTTTCTTCTTATTTCTAATCGATTGATTCATTTGCTCATTGACCATTTTCTTGTGGTTAATCAATTTGGATCTTTCCTTTGTGAATTTTGTCATGCCCTAAAAATTATAGGAATCTAACCTTAAACTAAAGAACTTATAATACTATAAAACAAGTTAAATTAACTAAAGGGGTTGAAGTCATACTTTTCTTTTAAAACCCTTTTTGCAACATTACAATTTAAATATATTGAAATCCTATCATAATAACTATCTTAATCCAAGTATTCTATGAATTTTTAAAAGAAGATAGTTACAATTTCATGCTTAATGTTAATAAATTTTCCTCCTCAATAATGGCATAAAACTATCTTTAAATTGAATAAACACAAACATAAATTAGGAATAAGGCTTATTTGAACCTTAATCTATTAAACACATACTTTTCTTTGAACTTGATCTAATCAACCTTATTCTATCAAAAAAATAATTTAACCATCAATATTATTTAAACAACATAGATAAAAATCTCTCTCTTTTGTATTCACATAAATACCTCTGTATAACATAGTTGATTTACAACTTACAAAAATAGGAATACTTTTACACAAAGCCCTCTTACTCAAAACAACTTTACAAGACTTCATAAAAAATATTTTTGGCTTAAAAACAAGCTCATTTATAAGGATGGATCACAAGACCACCAGATGTGGTTTCCCATAAGAATACCAATACAAGCCTTCCAAAAGCTTCAAAGGGATTACAAATTTCCAATCTCCTTTAAAAATTTCAAGGAAAAACTTTAAACCAGAAAGTGACTTTGAAAAAGGTATTACAACCAAGATTCCAAGACACCAGCGACACTTCCAGGAGCTTTCTCAGAACCTGCAAGAACATTAAGGTTGACCATGGAGGCTCACCTCCCAATCTAGGCCTTTGCAAGGCCACCCCCAAGCTAGGGGATCCAAAAATGAACAGGAGACATATATACAAACAAGTATTCGCAATTTTGAAACCAACAATAGTTCATCAAGAGATTCCCGTCCAAGGTTTAACAAGAAGAAGGTATCCAAGAAACCTTCTCCAAAAGTGGGGTGATAGTGTACTAGCCCAGGAGGAGAAGCCAAAGCATAATAAACTGTAATTAAGTCACACATGAATTTAAACAACCAACCTTCACAAGGTTCAAGCCATGGCCTTTAGCCATCTAACTTCTCCTTATCACCCCCAAATGCCCTTAGGCATGCTTGGAGTCATGGGCACGCATATACCCATGTTCATCCCTCCACACTTCGTGACTCTACACTCCTAGTATCTCGACCTATCACCCTTCTAAGGTACTCTGTCCTCCCAAGGATGAGTGTGCCTTGAAGACTCCCAAAACAAGTATGAGCACAAATAAAATACAACATAAACAAGAACTCAATAAACCATACATCGAGTAAACCAAAACTTCATACAAGACTTAACACAAAAACTCCATGAAAACCCATGAAGTTGAAAATAATAACATGAACTCAATAAAACATACATGGAGTAGTCCATAAACCACATACAAGACTCCATTAATGGAGCTCAAGCCATATACATGCTTAAATAAAGTCATCTTTACTCTAAGGAAACTAACCTCAAATCTAAGCTATGAAAATTGCAAAATTGATTGTGAAGATATTTCCCTTCCAATCTTTCTCCTTCTCTCCAAAACTTACTCCTACAAAAGAATTTGTCTCTAAAGGTAGAGAGTGGGTGTGTACCCAAAAATCCCTCTAATCCCTTCCTTATATAGGCCTTCTTCCTAAAATATTAGGAGTCATAAATGGAGGGGAGACCCCAATCCATCTACTCTCCCCACTTGTCTTCTCCATAAATGGAGTTAAATGCTTGCAAGGAAAGAAGGGATGGCTTAACCAAAAATCTTACAACTCTTCAATTTCGCCGCTTCCTAAAATGGTGACTTTAGGGGAGTCATAAATGAGTTTGAAGACTCTTAATGGGCTAAAAATGACCCCTAACCCCTAAGGTACCAAGTGGGGTAGTTAATTTTGACCCTAGTTACTCCCTAGGAGTCCAAATGACCCTCGTAAACTCCACCCAAGGTTAACTCTCAAAAAACCAACCATCAAGACTCAATCTAATCTCTCTTGACTCATCCTTATCTTCCTTGACTCAATCTTATCTCAATCTTATCTTCCTAAACCTTAGGGTAAGCATTGGGACTATACTAGGTAACTCTTGGGTAAAGTTAAGCCTATGCTAGCCACATTCACTAGCCATGCCAACACACAAGGTGCACATGTGTCAAGTGACAACAATTTCACATGAGCATGACTTATTACACATTTACTCAATTAAATAAAATACAATCATACATCTCACTTTTACAAATAAAAATACAATACAACAAGGTCCATGTCTCTTTTTATAGACATGGACTTAGCAGGATGGTTTTCACATAGGTCCATTCCCGAATCTCTGATTAGTACCATGGTCAACTTTCTTGCACACTCGTTGCATACATCAGTAGGTCCAATAAATCAACACATAAAAATAACAGAATACATAATGTAAGTTGAACACACATTCACTCACATTTGCATCAAAGATTAATTGAACATAACAATATCTGCATCTATTCCATATGCATAAACATACTCTTAAGAAATCTACATCTTGATTACATCTAAAATCCACATACTAATCCAATATACAAAATCATCAAAACTAAGTCCTATAGAGAAATTTGCATCACTTACACAAAGTATCACATAGATTCCCTGATTACATAATTAGGCATTGTATTCAAGCAAAGGATTCAACAGATCCATAAAGTAATACATGTGTCCAAATAGTCCAACTATAAAAAAATTTGAATCGACAAGAGAACACATAAATGAGAAATAGTGTTGAGCTTATGTCGGACTGGGGTAGGCCTCACATCCTCCCCATCTAGGCATGGACATCCTCCTGGATTTCATCAAAGAGGTGGGGAAACTATGACCTCATATATACTGCATACTCATAGTATTGAAACTTACATTAAGCATATTGATCACTGTTAATTATTTTATGCAATGTATATCTAATTTCATATCCATGTGCATGTTAATTTACTTCAAACATTTCTTAACTGATAAGTCATATTTGAGGCAAAATATGATTTTAAGAATGATAATGGTATATTCTTCGCAACCTAATCCCTTATACATTCTATCCATATTTCATGTTGAACATGATATAGAATATTACTTCACAACACAGGACTAGAACCATAAAACAAACATCCTAGCCACCGCAAGATCATAAGAAATCTCAAATCAAGGTTCATAAATTTCAAATTCAAAACTCAAAGTTATGCAAATCCAAAATAAATAAATGTGAACAAGACCCCTATTAATAGATAAAAGAAAATTTGGTGACTAGATGATTACAAGAAAACTAAAAAAAATAATTCAAGCTAGCCCTTTATCACTTTCAAGTTCATCAAAGCTGAAAATTAAATTAAATCAAATCACATACATAGAGTGACTAACACTTAGCCACAACGAGGGAGTAGAAGCTATACGACACCTTGCGTCCAAGGTGCGCTAAAGAACATGACCAAACATTCTAAAAAAACATATACCTCACTAGTCGATTAGGAAGTGTGTGTGACCTTATCATTAACTAGATTATTGTCTACAAGATCATTAGGGTTGATTAAGTCTCTAAACTCATTTGATCATATAGAAAGATTGATAAAAATAACGTGAAATCATAATAACACTAGATAATAATATAACTAAATAAGGATTGTGGTTGTCCAAAATTCTTAATTGTTAACTTCAATAATCTCTTATGATAATCAATTTATTCATATGAAGGGGTTACTAAAGTAACATGTCAATTTAGAAGTATTATGATTAAATTAAATTTCAATTAATACAATAATCTCCACTCTAGCTATAAGTAATAGCTAACATAATTAAAATGACCCATTATAATAATTAAATTTATCAAATGAACCTTAATGATCATCCTAAATCACATTTATTGATAAATATTAATCGTAAATCTTAACATACTAAAATAATTGAGTTCATTTATGTACTAGTTTAACTATAATTTTCTAACATAATTACTTCCCTTAATCAACTATACCCTCAAAGTTATACCCCTTATATTAATTTTAATAAGCTCCTATCTAGCATTAATTAAATGCAAATATAACTAAATTAATAATGTTCAAAATTAAACAATCAATTTAATTCAAAATAATTTGATTTTAATAATATTCTATAGCTAAATCCCTTTTTCATTTCCTTGCACAACATCAAATATCCCAGAGATAAAAGTACTAACCAATAGATAAGCCTTACAATTAAGCTATAATAGTCAATCTATTTATTAAACCTACTAAAATTTATCTAAAAGTAATTTATACAATCGATCTCCTCACAATACTATATTCTATTTCTCTATACAATAATCTCACTTTAAACATTTGATAAATGCTAATAAAAATTGAATTTGACAATGTCTTATTAAAACAATTATTTCATTTCTATCAAGGATTTTAAATAATCAAATATATAAATAAAACATATAAAGTCATTCTTACAGAGATTCTACAATATCTAACAACTAAAAAAATATTAACCCACCCTAAAACTAACTTTAAATTTAAACAAAAAGTAATCTTTAAATTAAATTTTAAAACACTTATATTCCCAACCCTATAGTCAATAATTTCAACTTTATGTCCTTACGCATTTAATTTGAAATTCAAAATTAAAATCAATTCCATGAGAAAATTTAAATCTGAAAACTTAGAACCCTTTTAAAAAAAAATAATATTAATGAATTATATTCAATTAAAAAGAAATTCCTCTAGAGAGTTCTAGATTCAAATCAAATTTAAATTATTTTATAAAAATAAGAGAATAATAGAACTTTTAAGAATTTCTAAATTACAAAGTCCACATTGGCAACTCATGATATATATTGAAATCCAATTTTTAAAACAAATCAAATCTAAATAAGAAACTGATCTTATAAATATGATCTTTCCCTCCTTACTAAAACTTTAAAAAAAATGCTCCCTAAAAAAGAATCTCTTTTAACACAGAGCTAGGGTTTCCACGTTGGGCAAAAGAGAAGGAGGTGACAAATGATGGTGGGGTTCCCGCAGAGGGTGGAGAAACCCACTTAGGGTGGCGATAAAGGGTCGGGCCGAGGGTGGAGGTGGCGGAAAGAAGAGGGCGAGCGGCTGCAGAGGCGGCGCCCCTCGTTATCCAACGAAGGTGGATGGAGGTGGTCGAGAAAATGGATGCAGTCGACGACGGTGGGGTTTAATAAATCGGGAAGAAAGCAGGGACGAGGTGATGCCTATGTAATATGTGGTGGTGCGAAGGAGGCTTCAGGGTGGGTGGAGGCAGGCCGAGGGCAGGGCTGCTGAATCGCGCGGGCGACGTTGGAGGCGGAGGGGGAACTGTCTGCGCTCGGGGCAGAGGCAAGGGGAGAGGGGGCGCAGCTCAGCCGCGTGTAGAGGGTGGACAGGTTGAGGTGGGGAGATGAGGAAGCGGGGAGTCCGCGCGCTCCACTGTGTATTCACAATGGAGGCCGCGTGCAGCCCCACTGTGAATCCACAGTGGCGGGGCGTGCTGCTCACCCGCAGGCAGGAGGAGAAGGGTTTGGGGTAGGGCTTCGGCCCTCCCCACCCAAAACTTCATGCCCCAAAAATTATATATATATATGTTATACATTTTCTATTTTTTTTAAATGTTTTAAAATGAGAAGCATAGCTTGATAAACAAAAAGGGTTTAT
>MU227850.1:716863-729742 GCA_018584345.1 Thuja plicata
CTTACAAGCGCCATTACTCTGTCAACATTCAAGCTATCTTGCGATCACACACACATTTCAATTGTCAAATTCTCGACGCTTCTCAAGTCATAGACGCTGCCCCGCCAATACTGAGCATCAAGAACAAGCGTTTCGGAAGGAGTAGAGAGAAAAAATAGAAGCTTCAAGCATCGAAGGGTTTGCATTCATTTGTCTTCCTTTCTCTTGTTTGTACATTTTATTGCTCACGTTTCTGTTATTGGTTTAGTAGTCATTGCGTACTTGATTTGCATTCACTTGTGAACCTTTGCTACTAACCTCCGCCCTTGGAAAGCTATGGGAAACCGGAGAGAGAGGCGTACAGAACCTTAATCTATTATACACATACTTTTCTTTGAACTTGATCTAATCAACTTTATTCAATTAGAAAAATAATTTAACCATCAATACTATTTAAACAAAATAGATAAAAATCTCTCTTTTGTATTCACATAAATACCTCTCTATAACATAGTTGATTTACAACTTACAAAAATAGGAATACTTTTACATAAAGCCCTCTTACTCAAAATAACTTTACGGTTTCCCATAAGAACACCATTACAAGCCTTCCAAAAGCTTCAAAGAGATTACAAATTTCTAATCTCCTTGAAACATTTCAAGGAAAAACTTTAAACCAGAAAGTGACTTTGAAAAATGGATTATAAGCAAGATTCTAAGACACCAACTACACTTTCAAGAGCTTTCTCAGAACCTTCAAGAATATTAAGGTTGATCATGGAGGCTCATCTCCCAACCTAGGCCTTTGCAAGGCCACCCCCGAGCTATGGGATCTAGAAATGAACGAGAGACATATATACAAACAAGTATTCACAATTTTGAAACCAACAATAGTTCATCAAGAAATTCCCTTCCAAGGTTTAACAAGAAGAAAGTCTCCAAGAAACCTTCTCCAAAAGTGGAGTGATAGTGTACTAGCCCAGGAGAAGAAGCCAAAGCATAATAAACTGTAATTAAGTCACACATAAATTTAAACAACCAACCTTCACAAGGTTCAAGCCATCGCCTTTAGCCATCTAACTTCTCCTTATCACCCCCAAATACACTTAGGAATGTTTTGCATCATGCGCACCCATATACCCATGTCCATCCCTCCACACTTGGAGACTCTACACTCCTGGTGTCTCGACCTATCACCCTTCTAAGGTACTCTATCCTCCCAAGGATGAGTGTGCCTTGAAGACTCCCAAAACAAGTATGAGCACAAATAAAATACAACATAAATAAGAACTCAATAAAATATACATTGAGTAAACCAAAACTTCATACAAGACTTAACACAAAAACTCCATGAAAACCCATGAAGTTGAAAATAATAACATGAACTCAATAAAACATACATGGAGTAATCCATATACCACATACAAGACTCCATTAATGGATTTCAAGCCATATACATGCTTAAAAACATAAAGTCATCTTTACTCTAAGGAAACTAACTTCAAATCCAAGCTATGGAAAGTACAAAATTGATTGTGAAGATATTTCCCTTCCAATCCTTCTCCTTCTCTCAAAAATTTACTCCTACAAAATAATTTGTCTCTAAAGGTAGAGAGTGGGTGTGTACCCAAAACTTCCTCTAAACCCTTCCTTATATAGGCCTTCTTCCTAAAATGTCAGGAGTCATAAATGGAGGGGAGACCCTAATCCATTTACTCTCCCCACTTGCCTTCTCCATAAATGGAGTTAAATGCTTGCAAGGAAAGAAGGGATGACTTAACCAAAAATCTTACAACTCTTCAATTTCGCCACTTCCCAAAATGGTGACTTTAGGGGAGTCAAAAATGAGTTTGAAGACTCTTAATGGGCTAAAAATGACCCCTAACCCCTAAGGTACCAAGTGGGGTAGTTAATTTTGACCCTAGTTACTCCCTAGGAGTCCAAACGACCCTCCTAAACTCCACCCAAGGTTAACTCTCGAAAATCCAGCCATCAAGATTCAATCTAATCTCTCTTTACTCATCCTTATCTTCCTTGACTCAATCTTGTCTCAATCTTATCTTCCTAAACCTTAGGGTAAGCATTGGGACTATACTAGGTAACTCTTGGGTAAAGTTAAGCCTATGCTAGTCACATTCACTAGCCATGCCAACACACAAGGTGCACGTGTCAAGTGACACAACGATTTCACATGAGCATGACTTATTACACATTTAATCAATTAAATAAAATACAATCATACATCTCACTTTTACGAATAAAAATACAATACAACGAGGTCAATGTCTCTTTTTATAGACAGGGCCTTAGCATCACAGTTTTCACATAGGTCCATTCCTAAATCTCCGATTAGTACCATGGTCAACTTTCCTGCACACTCATTGCACACATCAGTAGGTCCAATAAATCAACACATAAAAATAATAGAATACATAATGTAAGTTGAGCACACATTCACTCACATTTGCATCAAAGATTAATTAAACTTAACAATATCTACATCTATTCCATATGCATAAACATACTCTTAATAAATCCGCATCTTGATTACATCTAAAATCCACATACTAATCCAATATACAAAATCATCAAAACTAAGTCCTATAGGGAAATCTGCATCACTTACATAGACTATCACATAGATTCCCTGATTACATAATCAGGCATTGTATTCAAGCAAAGGATTCAACAGATTCATAAAGTAATACATGTGTCCAAATGGTCCAACTATAACAAAATTTGAATCGACAGGAGAACACATATATGAGAAATAGTGCTAAGCTTATGTCGAACTGGGGTAGGCCTCACAAATTTGGGGCAAAGAGGAGAATCATACCTTCCCCAAATTTTTATATGTAAAGGGGTATTATTTAGATGTGCAAGTCTCTTGTTCCCACATTACCATCTTCACATCTTTTTCATATTTACTCTTAATAAATTCACTATTTTTTTTATCACTATCAAATGCTTGTCAACGAATTTTATTACAAGGATAGATGGCCTAATAACAATCTAAACATGTTGATTATTTCTATCACTACTAATCTCTTTTGGAATCTCAAACTCAACTCGAATAGCAGCTAACCTATCAGTATGCTTATTTTGATTTCTAGGCATAGATATCAAATTAAGTGCATTATATCCTTCCATGATATCCCATTACCCTATTTTTGTAAGATTTTAGCAAATCATTCTTAGTAATAATAATATTTCTCACCTGAATCACAATTAATTCTTTGTCCCCAAACACTTTTAAACAACCAATACCCCTTCTTCTTGCCCATTCTAATTCATGGATGAGAGCTTCATATTTAATAGTATTGTTGTAGGAGCATCCTGGGATCTTGGCAATCTTGCATCAGCCAAAAACATGTATTTTCTATTTTCGTGTTTGATCAGTCTCTAAGTTTCTTTTAGTGCTCATTCAAATTGGATCTTTTGCAGTTGTGATCCTTACAACATGTTTTTAGCATCATGTTTAACCTTCTTCTAGGTTTGCACCTCATTTACTTACTTTGTGTATGAGATATTGTAGATTCTTGGTGGGACTTAACTATTTTTCAAGTTTTCAACCTAGTTTGTGTTTTCCAATCTCGCGAAGGACTTTCTTGATCGACAAAGATTAATGACTCATTTCTGGATGATACTATTTTTTTGGCCGACCTATTTGAGGGATCGGGATTCATACTTCTTTCATTGGAATTCAATCCTTGTGATTTGGTTCCTGACCTATGTTTTGTATTACATTTTTCTTCTCATTGGTAAATGTAATCTTTCTAGGCCGACTTGATGCTTGTGAAGGGTTTATAAGATAATATAATTGTTCATATTAAAGAGATTAATAATATTATCTTTTTTTTAAGCTTATTTGTAAGGATTTCTATCTATAATCAGGCCTGTATGCTTGGAATGTAAGACTGCATGCTTGAAGATCCATTTATTTGATTTCTTGATATTAAGGAAGACTAATCTTGAATATCTCTTTGTTGGTTTTTTTTTGTTTCTATTGTGTGGCTCTTTATGAAAGGATTGGATAGATCTCTTTGAGTTCCCTTCATCCTTGACTACACTGAGTGGTATCAGAGTGAATTTTTCAAATCTGTTGAGGCAGATTGAGGTTCCCGAGCCTCTAAAGTCTTGAGTTGATTTGTTGTGGTTTGGCAGAGGGGGATTTGACCTGTGATTGCATAGGATTTGTGTAAGATGGATCAAAGAGGAAATTCTAGAGGTGGAAGGAGAGATGTAGACCTAGTTGTGTTGGATATGATGAGACAAACTGTAGCTAGATTGGAAGCTTTAGAAATAAACTAGAGGAGAGGTTGACACATTGAGGATGTAAGTGATGAAGAGGAAGAAATAAATGAAGAAGCAGAAGAAGAAGGAGAAGAGAAACCTGAACATGAAGTTGAACAAAGAGATGATAGATTTATAAAATCCCTAACTAGGGTTAATGCAAGACCACATTTAAATCCACCAAATATGATGGTAAGTTTGATTCAGATGAGTTACTTTATTGGATCACAGAGATGGAGAAATACTTTGACTATGAAAGCACTGATGAAGATAAGAAAGTAAAGTATGCTTGTTCAAATTTGAGAGGACATGCAATTTTGTGGTGGGAACATTTGTAGACTAACAAAGAATCTTGGGATAGGATGGTGAACAAATCTAAAGATAAGTTCTTACATGTTAATTACCAAGTATCTTTGTTTAGAAAGTTGGAGAACCTAAAGCAAAAGGATCTTAGTGTGAAGGAGTATATTGAGGAATTCTATAGATATGATATCATATTTGGTCATACCGATGATGATTTTGAAAGGGTTGCAAGGTACCTAAATGTTTTAAGGACATCTATTCAAGATGAGATCATTTTGGTTACATTACAAAGTGTAGAGGAAGCTTACCTATATGCCCTAAAAGTTGAGGAGAAGTTGAACAAAAGGCATGAGAAAAGACAAAGAGGAAGAGGTGGAAGGTTTTAGAGAGGAATAACCTTGAGTGGTGGAAGATCTTATTCAGACTAGAACAAAGGAAAGACAAAGATCAAAGAGGAAAATCCATACCAAAGGAATGAAAAATTTTCTAGAAAGGAAGTGGATCAAGTAGCTATCGATGGGATGGAAAAAAATTATTTAGAGGGACATGTTTCAAGTGTGGTGGAGAAAGAAACTGAGCCTTTTATTGTACTCAAGGTAATTTTGATAAGATGATAGATAATAAGAGTAGATATGCGTATGTGGAGAAATAAACTATTAAATATTTGAATCAACCAGAGGATGGTGAAGCTCTAATGGTAAGGAGAACCCTATGTCATGAGGAACCTGATCAAGAACCATTGTTAAGGAGAATTTTTTTCAATACAAGATAAAAACTAGAAGGAAAATGTTGCAAAGTGATCATTGATAGTGGAAGTTCAAATAATTTATCTTCAGAGGAGTTGGTGAACAAGTTGAAGCTGCAGAGAATGAAGCATTTGAAACCTATCAGATCACATGGATAGTGAATGATCATAAGGTATTGGTGAGTGAATAATTCCTAGTGAAATTAAAGATAGGATCTTATCATGATGAAGTTCTTTGTGATATCATGCCTATGTTTGTGTGTCATATCTTGTTGGGTAGACCATGACAGTATGATAAACAAGATTTGCATAATGGAAGAAAGAATAATTATACCATTGTTACAAATGGAATGAAACAAGTATTGTTGCCTTTAGTTGAGGTTCCTAAGAATGATAATTGTACCAGTGTTAGACTTTTCTTGGTTGAAGGAAGAAAATTATTAGATGGCTTGAAAAGAGATAATATGTGTTATGAATTGATTCCTAAGAAGTCTGATTTAGAATTGGTAAAAAAGAAACCCGAGGAGATAACAAAATTACTTATTGAGTATGATGATATAATCTTATATAATGCGCCTGATGGATTTCCACATGTGAGGAGTATTATTCATTGGATGGATCTGACCCCTAGAGTAAGTAGGACATCAAATGACACTAGCAAAGAATGAGGAGTTAAATAGACAAGTGCAAGAATTGTTAGAGAAAGGTTTGATCAGAGAAAGTTTCATCCCTTGTGCAGTACTATCAATATTAGCACCAAATAAGAATGAAGAGTGGAGGATGTGTACTTCTTCTAGAGCCATTAATAGGATCATAGTGAAGTATAGGATTCTTTTCCTAGGATGGATGATATAATGGATTTTTTGAGTGGAACCAGATATTTTACAAAGATAAATTTAAAGAGTGGATACCATCATTTCATAATCAAAGAAGGAGATGAGTGAAAAACTACATTCAAGATAAATGAATAATTGTATGAATGATCAGTGATGCCCTTTGGATTGACTAATGCATCGATTACTTTCATGAGATTGATGAATGAGGCATTGGAGAAATTCTTGGGTAAGTTTGTGATTGTTTATCTTGATGACATTCTGATTTTCAGTAAGAGTAAGAAGGATCATTTGTTACACATGGGCCAAGTATTGCAAAGATTAAGGGAAGATAATTTTCTGATAAATATCAAGAATTTTTATTTCATGAGAGAAGACATAGTGTATTTTGGTTTTGTGATATATTCATAAGGATTAAAGATGGATCCTAAGAAGGTTAAAGTAATTATTGAATGGCCTACACCTCAAAGTGTTGAAAAAGTAAGATCATTTCATGGATTGGCTAGTTTCTAGAAAAAGATCATTAAAAATTCTAGTTCAGTTTGTAATCCTATGACTGAGACAATGAGAGGAGATAGGAAAGAATTCAAGTGGACACATGGAGTACATAAGAGTTTTGAGTTATTGAAACAAAAGGTGATTGAAAAACCTATGTTAGCTTTACCATATTTCAATAAAATCTTTCAAGTGGACTATGAAGAAAGAGGGAATACAATTGGAGCAGTGTTAACTCAAGAAGGTAGACCTATTGCTTATTTCAGTGAGAAGTTGAATGATGCCAAAATAAGATATTCAACTTATGATCAGGAATTCTATGTCATAGTTCAAGCTTTGAAGAAATGGAGACATTACTTGTTGCCTAAGGAGTTTGTGTTGTATATTGATCATCAAGAATTGCAATATTTTAATAGTTAAAGTAAGTTGAATTAGAGACATATGAGATGGGTTGAACTCTTGTAGGTTTATACTTTTGTGTGAAAACGTAGGAGTGGTAAATCAAATAAATTTGTTGATGTTTTGAGTAGAAGAAAAACCTTGTTGATAGAGATTAGATTTAAGGTGTTGGGATTTAATGAGTTGGAGACTCTCTATGAGGATGTCCCTAATTTTGTTGAACCTTGGAAATCTTAGAGATAACCTTTTATTGTAAACCAAAGCAAATGGTTGGACTATTTCATTCAGGATGGTATGTTATTCAGAGGAATTTAGTTGTGTATACTAAATAGTTCTATGAGGGATAATTTGATTAAGGAAAATCATTGTGCAGGGTTAGATGGACACTTTGGTATTGGAAAGACAATGGTTTTGGTAAGTGATGATTAATTTTGGCCTCAGTTTCATAAGGATGTAAGAAAAATTGTTCAGATCTATAAAGTTTGTCAAGTTGCAAAAGGAAGTAGTCAGAATGTGGGATTGTATACACCTTTGACAGTACCAACTAGACCTTGGGAGGACAATAACATGGATTTTGTACTTGGGTTACCAAAGACACAAAGAGATAATAATTCTATATATGTAGTAGTAGATAGATTTATAAGATATTGCATTTTATACCTTGTAAGAAGACAATAGATGCAGTACATGTAGTTGACTTATTTTTCCAGGAGATTGTGAGGTTGCATGGATTACCTAAAAGTATAGTTTCAGATAGAGATAGTAAGTTTTTTGGTTTTTTTGGAGGATGCTTTGGAGGAAGATGAAGACAGATTTGAATTTTAGTTATGCATTTCATCCATAGACAAATGGACAAAAAAGGAAGTGAACAGGAGTTTTAGAGATTTACTAAGGTGTTTGGTTGGAGAGAAGATGGGAAATTGGAATTTATTTTGTGTACAAGAATAATTTTCATATAACAATTCAATAAATAGGAGTACATGGAAGACACCATTTGAGATAGTTCCTAGTTATAATCTTAAAGGAGTATTAGAATTTAGGGATATCAGTCATGAAATCAAGAGGAGTGTAGAAGGAGAAGAATTTGCAAAGCATATGAAGTCATTATACGAGGAAGTCAGATAGAATTTGGAGAAAATGAATCATATATATAAGGAGAAAGAAGATATGAGGAGGAGACATGAGGAATTTGAAGTGGGAGAAGAAGTAACGATATATTTGAAGAAGTGTAGATTTATTGTTGGAACATATAATAAGCTAAAGATGAGGAAGTTTGGATTTTGTAAGATCTTGAGGAAATTTGATTCAAGGAATGCATATGAAGTGGAGTTTCCAGATGAAATGGATATTTCACCTATATTCAATATTGCAGTATTGTATGAGTATCATGAGCCAAACTTTTGTGAGGGTGATGGATCATATATTTCATACTAGTAGCCTAAGAAACATATGGATGAGATAGAAGAGATAATGGATAGCAGAATCGACAGAAGCACAAGAGGTAGACAATATAAGGAGTATCTTGTCAAATGAAAAGACATACCAGTTGAAGATTCTTCATGGATTTCTCAGGCTAAAATTAACCACCTTGATTTTCCTTTAGCCCCAAAAAATTAAGAGGCTCACTTTTAAAATAACCCCAGGTGTCTGATGCAGGAGAATCTTGGGATCTTGGTAATCCTGCATAAACATTTCTGTTTTCATGTTTGATCAGTCTCTGAGTTTATTTCAGCACTTGTTTAGTTTGGATCATGTTTGTGGCATCATGTTGAACCTTCTTCTAGGTGCGAACCTCATTTAATTACTTTGCGTATGAGATCTTACAGATTCTTGGTTGGACTTAACTGTTCTTCATGTTTTCTCTCTAGTTTGTGTTTTATGATCTTGTGAAGGATTTTCTCAATTGGCGAATCTTAAAGACTCATTTCTCAATGATACTACATTTATGGCCAACCTACTGGAGGGATCTTGATTCATACTTCTTTCATTGGAAGTCAGTCCTTATGATTTGGGTCTTGACCTATGTTTCATATTATGTTTTTATTCTCATTGGGAAATGTAATCTTTCTAGGATGTCTTGATCCTTGCAAAGGCTTTATAAGATAATGTAATTGTTCCTAGTAGGGAGATTTTTGGTAGCACTGAGAAGATTATCTTTCTATAGTTGATTTGTAAGAATTTCTATCTATAATCAGGCATGTATGTCTGGAATGTAAGACTGCATGCTTGTAGATCCATTGTATTTGATTTCTTAATAATAAGGAAGATTGATATTGCATATCTCTATTGTTACTTGTTTTTTCAGTTATGTGTCTCTTTCTGCAAGGATTGGACATATCTCTTTAAATTCCCTATGTCCTTGACTACACCAAGTATTATTAGTGCAACTAAAACAAAATCTGAAATTTGAATAATACCTCTCACCTCTTTGGGAAACTAGCAAGCATCCACCACTAGCACCAATTATACTCCTTGAGCCATCAAAATACAACTCCCAAACCTTATTATCTTATTGTCTACATTATTGTTCTACACTCTTTTCAAGGTTAGGCATCAAATAATCAACCTCATACATTAAATATATACTTATGCCAACTTTTCTTAGTTATTCACATGGATAAGATACATGGTTTTGAGTTGCCCAATCATCAAGAAGAAAATCTGGTATATCCTCAATTTATGTGTTACCTTCTTGAACAGAAAGATTCTCCTCTTGTTCATTTGCAATCAAGTTGGCATTAATAGAACTTGGAATGTAAGGCTCAATATGATCTTTGGCTATAGGCTCTGATTTTATAGTGAGCTTAGTGTCATACCTAGTTCTAAACAAAATATCAGACCAATCTAAGGAAAAAAAAAACATCTATCTTTATAGTAAAGTCTCTAGATAAATACAAAGCAAAGTATGTTGGAAGGTCAATGAAAAATATATCATGTTGGATGGAAAAATTGGGGTAGGCATGAAGAGTCGCACTTAGAACTTTGATAAATCCTATAGTGTTAATTATTGTCCCATCAAGTTGTACTACTCCTTTTGTTAGGGGCTCATAGGCAAGACCAAGTTTATAAACAATATCTTTAGGCATTATAGAGTTGCCTGCCCCTAAATCAATCATACAATTATGAATAAGGTATTGTCCAATATTTAGGGATAAATAAAAAGGAGGTGGCTTGACATCTTTAACTTGTTTTCCACTACTCTTATCAAGGTTGTTATTAGCAAAAAAAAAATTGGAAGGATCTTTGGCGGGCCCATTAGATAAGGATAGGCTAGATAAAGCATTTGGCAACAACTCTTTTTGACCTGGGATAGACAATTAATCCTACATAGACATGCTTACATTATCCTTCTTCATATGATCCAAAATACTAAAGGGTAAAGAACTCACCTTTGGCTGTCCTTTAGGAACAACATTATCCACTTGGTGTTGTAATGGTTGGGATTGTCCCCCAAGTTATTCTTTGCTGGCCAAATTTTGATTTCTTAGAAAAATATGAATATTTTTCTCATTGGATGGACATTTTTCACTTGGGAAACATCATTATCAGCCCATTTTCCTATATCAATAGTCCACTTTTTAGACCTTGTGTTGGCTTCAATTGGTGTACTAGCTTGATTAATCCCACACAATTCCTCTCCTTTCCAATTCAAGTGAGTTATTTCACATTGATTCTCATCATGTTGTTGTGTGGGTGTTTCAAAATGTATATTTTCTTGCACACTTGGTTTATTCTGAAACATTAGATCTTGATTTATAACACCATTGGTAAAATTTATTTGATTATTTCGTTGATTGCATGGGAAACACCACTCAAAATCATGTACCAAGTTATTTTTCATAGGTATGAGGTCTTTTTAGGATCTAATAGCATTAGTATTATAAGCTTGATAAAGTTTAGAATTTAAATATTTCCTTTGGCCTTGACTATTAGGATAATAAGGAAGCTTATTCAACTGGTTTTACTAATATGTGGACTAATATGGAGGTTGATAAGGTATGAAACTCTGATTTCAATGCCTCTTAATTTTCACAATCTCATTGACAAATGTTTGCAAAAGGCCTTTAATATTTGATAGCTCATAGGATGGAGGTGGAAGAGTGTTTTCTTGGGTAGTAGGTTGATTTCTTATTGTTGGTAATGATGGAACAATAGTGAGAGGAGGGACTTGCAAAGTTGTTGATTGTTGCATTTTAGGGAAAATTGGCATGGGTAGTCTTGGTGCAATTTTTCCATCTTGTATGAGGATATTTTCAGCGTTTATTGCAATATCATAGGTAGTTGGGAGTGTAGTACCTCCCATAGATTCTATCATAACATATATAAAATTGTTAAAAGCCCTCAAATAACACCAAAAAAATCATGATCAGTGGAGCGTCTCACCATTTGAGGAACTCTCTCCCATGTCTTTTAAAAATGGAAGTTAAAATGTGTCATGTGCTCATGAGGAGCTCTCTTGATTATAGACAACTGAACTACCAAAGAAAAATGATCAAATTTTTCTTCAAATAAATTGCAAAGCTCAGCACCCAGTTGGTCCTACAAGGTGATAGAATTCACCCTCAAGCATTTAAACCATTGAAAATATTTTCCCTTAAATGATGTTATAGCAATCTCACCACAACATTGTCTTTGGTTATATGATGTAGTGCATAAAGATTAGCCACATCCTTTATATGCTCAATCGGGGTAGTTTCATCCTCTCTAGTAAAGAAAGGAATACTCTTCAATACGGCTACTGAGATATCATCATGTTGGGATAACTGTAAAGGAATTCCTTGATTGAAAAGAGAAAAAATCTGATTTCTAGGTAAGCCATAGAAATAAAAGGAACTTGGTATCTTGGGGAAACAATATGGCATCTCAAAGTAAGAGGAGTAGAGTTATTTCTTCGAGACTGTACAATAGTTTTATTTGGTTTCTTAGTTACTCTCCCCCTTCTTCTAGGTGGTAATAGTTGTAAATATTCAAAAGGTGTTGAACTTCCCCTTGTTTGTATTCTTTCCACAAGCTATTATGCAATGATTTTACTTTATCAAAGCTCAAAGTCACTAGGTATGTGACTTTTCTACCTATTAAAGGCTAAAATTACTATTTTACACACCAAACAACAATAAAGAAATTACAAAAAAGGACCACAAATCCATCCTTTAGTCCCATTAGGCATGCCAAAAATTATCATCAATAAGATTTTCACCCAGTTGAACTTGAAGTTCAACAATCTACTGAAATATAGGTGTACGCCTCTCTCTCCGGTTTCCCACAGCTTTCCAAGGGCGGGGGTTAGTAGCAAAGGTTCACAAGTGAATACAAATCAAGTATACAATAACTACTAAATGAATAACAGAAACATGAGCAATAAAATGTACAAACAAGAGAAAGGAAGACAAGTAAACACAAACCCCTCGATGCTTGAAGCTTCTATTGTTTCTCTCTACTCCTTCCGAAACGTTGTTCTTGATGCTCAGTATTGGCGGGGCAGCGTCTATGACTTGAGAAGCATCGAGAATTTGATATTTGAAATGTGTGGTGTGTGATCGCAAGATGACTTGAATGCTAGAACCAAACTGACATAGTAATGGCGCACGAGAGCTTGAAATCCTGGATCCTTCAAATGGTTATGAAGGGTTTATTATATAGGAATTGGTGATGAAATGAATGGTTGAGATCAATCCCAGAGATGGGGAGATGAACGGTTGAGATCGAAAGGAACAGGAGAGATCCTAAGTAAACTCCACCTCTTTATTTGGTTAAGAGGAGATAGAGTTTGGTTAACTGAGGAGCTAATTATGAGTTACCTTTTTGAACTGAAGAGGTGGGTGAAGTTACCCA
>MU227850.1:761559-862928 GCA_018584345.1 Thuja plicata
GGGTTTTTTTTTTTTTTGGGGGGGGGGGAGACGGGTTTTCCTTGGCCAAACCCTGGCTTTGGAATTAACCTCAAATATGTAATTGAAATTGCAAGAATAAACAAAGTAAATGAAATAATTCACCTTGCTCATGTAAAAGGTCCTTGTGGTGGATTCGAATCCGTGGATCCACAAGTATGTATGCACCAAATGGATGTAGAATGTATAATGTGTAATGTCTCCAATCAATTGTATGTAGATCTTCAACACCAATCTTGAATGGATCTTGGAAGAGGAAGAGGCTTGGAGGAATGTGGATGGAGAAATATTCAACAAGAGGACTCCATAGAGCTTGAATCCTTCAATGGCTACCAATGGATCTCCTTGATGAATTGGATTCTTGAATGCTTGAGAATAGATGCTTGCTTCAATAGATTATTTCTTTCTTCAAGTGCCTTATGATTTCATGGTTAGAGAAAATGAGAGGAGAAGGCTTCCTTTATAGCAATCTAGGGCACAATCTTCTAGAGAGGTTGACATAGGAGAATTAAATTACCATTAGAAGTATACCCATAGAAGTGGACCTATATTAAATATAATTTAAGAATCATCATTTCAGAACCCAAAACAGTCGACCTGAAAGTGGGAATTAAACTTTTCTGAAGCCCGAGATCTAGAAATCCTAGGAATCTGGAATCTGGACAAAAATTTAGAAAAAGGTTGATTGTGACCTAGGTCAAGGTTGAGGTCGACCTTGACCTAGGTCAGGGTCAAGGTTGACCTTGACCCAGAAGGTTGACCTTGACCCTAAAGTCAAGAACTTCAAGTCTGCAGATCAGGGAGCCAAAAATAGGCTGGAAAAAGTAGGAAATGGGGCAGAATAGGGGAGAAAGCCAGATCCAAGTCAAAGACCCATTCAAGGCACTTGACATGACCCCAAACCACTTTATCGGAAGGCTAAACTAGTCTACAATGGAAGTGCTTCCATTTTCTAACTATACAATTATATTCTCCTACCTATTTAAATAAATTTGGTTCATCTTCTAAAGTATTTAAATGTAATTCAAATACTACCCCCTTCTAATGTGTTAGATTTTATTTAATGCATTTTCCTCCATTAAATCCCCTTTTAAATAAATCTTAAATTTTCTTATTCCCTCCATAGTCTAATCTTCCTCTAAACCTTGATTAATTTTAATGTAATCTTAAACCCACCTAAAAGCCTAGTCTACACCCATCACCTCACTTGCTAAACCTACTATCATTGTTGATTCCCCCTCTAATCACGCTTAAAAGGTGATTCCTAACTTTTCAGCCACTAATGGGTTGCTCAGACATGTGTGAGAAACTCATCCCAAGGAATCCACCCAACTTCCTTAAATTATCAAACTATATCCTTACAACCTTGTCTCCCACTTCTTCTCCCAAGGCTTCTCACACAAGTGTGAGAAAGCTTGAGCCCCTAAAACCTTAAATGCTCCAAGTTGAATTTTGGCATGGCATGTCCTTTTTCCCTTATGTCCCTTATGCGGCTCCTATGTGGATGCCACATAGGTGCCACCTTATCTAATCCTTTATCTTCCCTCCAAAAATCTATAAATAGGAGGCCTCACTCCTTACAATTCATCTTTCATTTTATGATTTGTTATCATGTTCGTATAGCTCTAGCATTTTCATAGTTATTTTCATGCTCTTCAACCTTAGTTCTTAGTTGAATCTAGAAATCTCATGCTGGGTTAATGGTGAATGAATCTTAGCTTAATCTTGCATTTCATCTTAGTTTCATAGTTTGAATTTTCATTTGCATCAATGGTGAAATCTTGAGACAAGTTCCTCATACTTGTTCTTGAGTTTTTCATCAATCGATTAGTTTTGCATTGTAGGATCAATCACCTCAAGCGAGAAATCAGTAGTGGGATTTTTATTTTGTGTTGGGAGAGAACACCCACAATCCTCTCTAAGATAAAATCAACAAGTCTTGGGTGCACTTGTTTGGCTCATCAGAGGTTATGTTGGAAGCTATTATGTAGTTACAAGTTTTATAAATAACTTTAAATTATAATGATTTACTACTAACATTTGCATGTTTGAGCTTGTTCCACACAAGTAGGGTTTTCATCATATACATTTTGGCACACCTGGTGAGACCCACGTCCCTAAAATCCTTTTCAAATTTTAAAAAACCCATCATTCACTCGTCGAAGTCATGGAACATCATCCCCAATTATATAGTATCGTCTCCGCTTTGGCTTTGTCATCTATACTAATTGGCATCTCCGCTTAGAGACTAGCGTCTCAGCTCTTCCAACATAAATTCAAATTTGTAAATGTTTTAAATGGATTTTTTCTATTTTTTGACAAAATAGCATTCAATTTTCTGATAGTGGTATAATTTTATGAAATGAAATGTTGCTGAAAATTTGAATTTTTCCCACCACAGGTAGCTAAATTTTTATATTTGCAAATCATCGTCTCTTCAGGTTAATCGTTGTCTATGCCCCTCAGATTATGTGCAGGTAACTGGTGACACCTATCAGTCTGGTGTTGACATTTTCTATGGACCAACATCTGTGTAGATCATCATCTGGACTCTGAGATTGTTGTCCCCGATTTGGGACAAAGAGCTTTAAATTTTGTTGGATTTTGTGTTACTGATATGTTTATCTTCTACAATATTTCAAGTTGAAAGACTCTTAGAAAATACTAATCATTATATATAGGCGTCTCATTGAAGACTTAGTTTGAAATGGAACAAACTTGTATTTTTTGCAAGACCTTGTGGTGAAGACTTGACCTCCAAACTACTAATGCTTGTCTTGTAGGTTGCCTAAGAGATACAAACAAACTTCATGTCTTTGATTAGAACATTTTTCTTAGACATCTAATTAAGGGATTTACTTATAATGATTTTTGGGTAGTAGGGAGGTATGCTCTTGCCTCCTAGAGTTAATATCAGAAACCTTGACCTACTTGATTCATCACCTATAAGGGGATCCTAGGTAAATGAATGTGTGTTTGGAGTGGTTAGGAGAAGAATTTTTTTTAGGATAGTATGCTCTTGTCTTTAAAAGAGAATCAAAAATCTATAACCTTGGTTGTGATCCACTTTTATTACATGTTTACATATTAGAGGTCCCATCGTTGAGGAAAAATTCTTGTGTGAACAACCCAAGTGGGAACGAGGAAAATACATCCTCTTCCGACCCACTATAAATAAATACCTCCTTGAGATTAAAGTCTCAGAGGGAAAATATATCTTGTTCCCGGTCTCCTCTGGGATCTATAGGATCTAAATAGCATTTATGCTACCACAAGGCCTTGTATGATTCATAAGATATATTTGAATAGATCCACTTACTAGATACCCTAGAGTATAAGCTTACATGATTCACCTCTAAAATTCTCATTATCTTTGTGCAAGGAGAGGTAATAATCTCTCCTAAAGAATATACTCACCATATGTATCCCCTTAAGAATTTTAAAGAGGATAATACAACATTGGAGGTCTCTTGTCACAGTCTCCTTTCACTGTATTTTACATAGCTCTCGTAAAGGATAAAACATAGAAACCCTTTAGGGGGTGACAAGGTTGTGTGAGATGAAGGGATATCAATTTGTGGACAAAGGTTTTGAGGGCTAAGCCAATTAATTTAGGGTAGGAACTACTTGTATTGTCTTCATTGTTACAGACCCCGTGAAAAAGCAAGGTGATTTGAAAAATTCACTTGAACATACACATATTAAAATCTTCAAAATTGTATCAGCTTCCCAAGTCACAACTTCTTGTCTCTTGTAAGGTTTCTTTTTCCCTTGTAGGACTATTTTTATATGTGTGTTTGCAAGACTTGAATGTTCCCATTTGAATCAAAGTACACTTAGCATAGTAAATTCTTTGATGTGTGATTGAAATTAGTTCTTTCCAGTGAAAAAATTAAACAAAATCAGTTAATAATCAGTAAAACCTAGTTAAAACTCAAGATTTTCATCAAAAACCCTAATTATCATCTCTGTCTTGAGATTGTCATCTCCGTAGATCATCATCTGCATCTGAGATTCGTCATCTCGGCCATAAAAATAGTGAGCTCAAGGACCTTGAAAATAGTGACTACCTACCTAACCATCTTGTTATTTTGACCAAATTAGTCCTCTAGAGTCTGGAATTGCAAGTTTCATGATCCATGCCTAATTCAGGGAAAGATAAGAAAGTGAAAATCCAACTACTTTGTGTGTACAATGAGAAGAAAATCATTGATCATAATGCCAAGAAATACCAACATCTCATGAAATCAATCCAAAAAGAGACCCAACAATGTGAGAAATGTGAAAAAATCCTCTTCAACAACACACTTTCTCGGTTCATGAGAAAGTATCATTTGAATCATGCCTTTGTCAACTTTGAGAGATACGAGTAATCCTTTTCGATCCTACTTTTTTCACTCACATCATCCTCTATCATCATCCCATTTTAGGAGCATCATCATCATCATCTTGGACCTAAATTGAATTTATTGTCTTGATCAATCTGCATCCAAGAAAAGTCAAGACTTATCGAATCCCTTCTTCATACCTTCCTCAAGATCCTATCAATCTTTAGGTTTGAATATTTTATCAAATTTTCATTGAGATCCTTATCCTTAACAATCTTGTTTGAATTATGTTTCTTAGGAACATAATCTATCTTGAATGATCAATGTGATCTAATAATATCCTATTTTTCTTGAGATCATCAAACTCTCTCCAAGTAGAAGAAAGATATCATCAAATCACCCAAAAATTTGTGCACAACAATATCTCATTTCACCAAGGTTATCCAAAACCTTTATCAGATCTAATTGAGGCCCTGCCCTTACCGTCATCCAATCATCAGAATCAATCATCCTTGAGGCCCTTCCCTTTCAATCAAACAAGTCCAAATGTTTTCTCCTAATTTCATCATTCATCTACCATCAAATATTCCATTCATCTCATCAAATCCTCTGTCTAAGGTCACCATTGTATGGTTGTTACTCGATCACAAGATAAAAACATGAGGCATGCACAAGAAAATACCAATCACGATGATGAGAATCCTTTCGCTCATCCATTCTTTTAGGGTCATGTAGCACACATAAAAGACATAACAAATATCCCTGAAGAGAATGAGTTAGTATATCAGGATGAAAGACCTACCCAAGTTAATGATGTCCTTAGTGATCCATACAATCTAGAGACGGTTGAAAAGGCTATTATCCATAATAGTGGGGAAATCTTCATGAAACTTATCAAGAATGGTGTCATAGTACATGTTGACTTTGATGAGTCTCTCCTTACCAACAATATCATAAGGGCTATAGTTGTTGCAAACACATCCATAGCCTCAACCTCTAATGAAACGTCATCCCAAGACAAAGTCAAGGCCACTTCTAGTGGGCCTTCTACATCAATTCCCGCATCCACCTCATAACCAAAATTTCAACTGACGGGAGAAAAAATTCAATAAATGCTTAGTGGTTTTCCCAACATGACCTCACATAATAGCACCCATACCACAATGAACACCTCTACCATTGTTGGTGCTAGTGTCTTAAACATAGGGAAAACATCTATCCCTCTATCTACACATCCAGTTTTATCATCACAATTCACATTTCCTTCATTTATCATGAAGACATCCACTCAAAAAAAATCCTAAGTGTATCATTACATGCCTCCTCCTATAGTAGAAATGATTTCAATAGGATTTCCAGCCTCACAATTGGGAGGTGGACAAAATTTTGGATCGTAGTTAACACCTCACAATGCTCCTGACCTATCTCAATAGATCAATGAGCTTAAGATACTTTTGCATAGAATACAAAATGGGAGGAAGAAAGAGTTCTCCTTTTTCAAAATATATCCCTACCCATTTGAAAATTCAATCATTATGCAACCATTTCCTTCAAACTTTGAGATCCCCAAGTTTGATAAATATAAAGGGGAGACATATCTGGTGCAACAACTCAAAGAATTTTATGTTTCATTCCAAGAGGTCGCCTACAACAAGAATTACCTAAAAAGACTCTTCAATAGGAGTCTTGGTATCCATGCCCTTGAATGGTTCATAGCCTTTCCTCATGGTTCCATATCTACCTTCTCTGACCTCACAGAATAATTTGTTGCACAATATTCCTACAACATCGAACATCAATAATCATTAAGTAATTTTTGCAACACCAAGAAAAGGAATGGAGAAACATTTTTCATATTCTACAAAGGTGGAGACAACTTTCCAATCATATGCCTTGGAAAATATTCGATAATCACCTAATCGACATCTTCACTAGAAACATGGGACCTGAAATGTCATTCTAAGTGAAAATGGCTTTGCCTAACAATTTTGATCCTCTTATTAAGAAAGAGAAAAACATTGAGGATGGGCTCTTGCAACAGGGTGTCATTAAACACTACACCCCTTCTAAAAATGATAAACCTAAGTTTTGTACCAAAACTAAAGGGGTCATCAATGATAGAGTGACAGATTCCAAGAAATTCCAAAATGTCTAGGCATCCAATCAAGGTAAAACAATAATCAGAACAATTGATCACAACAACAACAATGCCAACAATAGCTTCACAGTCAAACCTATTTGTTTCCTTGCAATAAAAATAACAACAACAACAATAATTCTAATCAACAACACTATCGAATGTACACTTCTCTTGCGGAATGTCTCAATATTATCTTTCAAAAACTTGTCAATCAAAATCTCATGATATTCCCAAACACTAGACCTTACGATGAGAATCAACCAAATATCACTTGGTATAAGGATAAAGAGTAATGTGATTATCATTGCATCATAGGTCACTACATTAAGAAATGTATGAAGTTGAAGAAATTTTTACAAGACCTTTTTGACAATGGAAAGATCAAAGTTGAGGGACAAATGCCATCATCATCGAATGCTCAACTTAAGAATTATAGTACTCCCTTCCCCAAGTATGATCAAAACAATGCCTCATCCTTGAAGGTTTTACCATATGATTACTCTAATAATCACATCATGGGTTTCAAATCTTTTTGTAGTAACATTAAGGAGAAAAAAATCTTTGGCTTTGATTCCTTGTGTGGCCACATTGAACATTCCAACAATCATGTATACACCCTCAAACTCAAGGGTGCAAGTTGCAATGCAATCACTTGTAAATCTTGAGTCACTGTCCAAGTCACTACCCCACCAGCTTCTCCATCTACCTCCACAAGGCTAGCTTCAAGGTATGACCTTCTCTCACAACTCGGAAAGACTCTTGCACAGATATTCATCCTTGAGTTGCTCCACACTTTTGTTGTACTTAAATAAATTCTTGAATAAGCTCTCCTAGAGTCTCGTGCTCTGGACAACATCAATGCACCATAATTCCAAGCCATGATCAAGAACCTAGCTACACAAAAACACCTAGTATTCACCAATAAAAAAAACTGTTCTTGATCCGCATCAAAATAATCCCTTGCACATTGAATTCCTCATTCATCGCCACAAAATAAAAAGGGTCCTTATAGATGGTGGATTTGGTTTGAACCTTTGCACTTTGAAGATGATAAGAGAGCTAGGGATACCTAAAGATCTCATTGACATTTAAAAGAGAATAACTATTAATGTCTATAATGATAGAGAAAGAGAATCTAAGGGGTTGGTCACATTACCCCTTCAAGTGGGTCCCGCATTGACTAAAAATACTTGTCAAGTCTATGATCTTGACCTACCATACAATATCCTCCTTGGAAGGCCATGGATACATGTTATTTTAGGTGTATCTTCCATATTTTTTCAATGCCTAAAGTCTCCACATAAAGGCCAAGAATTCACAATTCTTGGAGACCTTGAACCCTTCCAATACTGTAAATGACTGGAAGGAAAACATACCTACTTCTGCCTACTAAAAGAGTTTTTTGGACTTTTCGCAAAAGAGGAACTTCCCACATCCTCTATTAAGAAACCTTCCACTGAAGAAAATGACAAACCATCAACCTATGAGGCATCCCCATCTGAAGATCCCAAAGGAAAGGAGGTCACTGAAGAAACAATCCTCAAATCTGAGAAGAAAGTCAGGTTCACTAACCAAGGCATGGGAAAATATAAGTTTGAAAATGCATTCAGTATCAACCAACTCCCCATATCCCTGAAATCCCATGGAAAATCCTCCCAACTCTTTCCTAAGAAGAACAAAGGTTTTGTGGAATGCAAGAGCACAAATTTCAAACAACGGGGATCCCTTAGTGACGAACATATGGATTCTGACATCCTATCATAGCTCTACAAAGATGGAGAAGATGAACTTGTAAAAATACCCGAGATAAAGTATGTCAAGGATGTGGGGCCCACTCTAGTGGACTCACTCTTGCAAAGAAGTTGTTACAAACGGGTTATTATTGACCAACCCTAGAGCAGGACGCTTACCCCTATGTAAAGAAATGTGTACATTTTTAGTAGCATGATAATTTGATACACACACCATCCAAATTCCTCCAGCCTATCATCATACCTTGGATTTTTTTCTTGCTGGGGACTTGACCTCATTGGCCAGTTATTCCCAAATTCCCCCAATGGCCACAAGTATATCATTTCCACCATAGATTACTGCAAAAAATGGGTTGAGGCCATCCCTCTTACTTACACCACTAGAAAATAGATTTTGATATTCATCTTGAACTACATTATATGTCACAATGACATCCCTCAAGAAATTATTACTGATAATGGGACCCCTATTAAGAAACAGGATGTCACAGAGCTATGTAAAAATTTTGGCATTACCCAACATTGTTCCTCCAAGTAATTCACACAAGGAATCAAGAAGAGGCTATGGATAAAACAATCCTGAAAATCCTCAAAAAGACAATCGATGATGTTGGTCGTGATTGGCCCTTACAACTGAATCCCACCCTCTGGGCCTACCGCACTTCCATTTATACTCCCATTGGAGCCACTCCATTTGCCCTTGTCTACGGTATGGAGGTCATCCTTCCCATTGAATTTGAGCTCCCTTCCATCAGAATCTACCTAAAGAATTTAATGTTTGAAGAAGAATACTGAGTTACTCTCTTGCAAGAGCTTGAAGTCCTTGATGAGAGGTGCCTTAATGCCCTAAACCATCCTCGTGTGTATCAAAATTATCTGTGCTTATAGTTTAACAATAAGATCAAACACCGCGAGTTTGAAGTTGGCAATCTTTTCCTATAACATAACATGAAGAATCTCCATAACCGTGAAAAGAAAGGAAAATTTTAGCCTAATTGGTTGGGACCATTTGTGGTTACAGCCAAATTTGGATATGGAGCATATCTGATAGAAACACCAAAAGGGGATCTTATCCCTGACCCTGTAAATATCATGCACCTAAAATGCTTCTATGCATAGTCTCTCAGTAAATTCATGTACAACAGAAAGTCAGAAAAAAGAAATTTGCACCTAAAATGCTTCTACATGTAGTTTCTTAGTAAATTCCTTTACAACAAAAAGTTAGAAAAAAAATTGCACCTAAAATGTTTCTGCGCGTAGTTTCTTAGTAAATTCATATACATTAGAAAGTTAGAAAAAATCAAAATATTAGAAAAATCCAAAAACAGTATAAAACGATCCTGAAGAAAAATCTTAAAAAAAAAAAAAGTCCTAAAAAAATTTGTTATCCTGGTGAAAACCTGGCAAACAGGCACCTTGATAATATAAAAAAGTTACATTCTAGAGGTCTTAATTGCAAATCATTGTAGGGCCGCTTAACTTCGCATCTCACCTAGTTGCACTTATTTCATTCATTGCATTTATGTTCATTGCAATTAGATTTATTGCATTTAGGTTCATTACATTTTTGATCTATTGCATTTAGTCTATTTCATTATCCATTTGATCCTTCATTATCATTAGGTTCACTTTATTATTATTTATTATATTGCATATCATTATCTATTCCATTTATATTTATTATTAACTATCCACCTAATAAGTTATCATCATTAGTCATTAAAAAATCATTATGCATATATCATTAAATCCATTTTACAATTTTCCACCACATATATCCACAAATCTTAAAAAAAATCACATAAGCATCATACCATCCATCTATATCCATCATATATCCACAAAAAAGTAATTATCAAATTATTTACATCCATTAATCATTAAATCGCATTTATCATGCACATTTAAACATCATCCATCCCACATAATCCAAAATACATCATACATAAATATGGCATACAATTACACATCACATATCATATAACTCCACAATCATCTGCATCACAAATCATTAGGACCACAACATATAATAAATCACATCACACACATCCTACATCATAAAATACCAGTCCCATCATCACATCATAAAGGGACATACATACATCATAAGTCAATAAAATACACACATCACATAGGTCCAAAATTTGCATCGTCACATAGATCAATCATGAAAGAATAACAAGTCCGTAGTATATAGTCCATAGTCCATCAAATTTCATCATAAAAATATAAAGGTACATCGACTATCCATCAAATAGTACAACAAAAATATACATCTTATATAATGCACATAAGTGCTCTATACATCTAGTCTCATCTCATAGTCAAAAACTTCCAACAATGTGTATTAATTTGATTGGGCACTCTCATGTTGTTGGTTGAGATGACCCCCCTTCTCCTCCTGTACCCCCTCCCTTGGACCGTGGTGTCCTCATGCTCACTAATCTTGAGGACTTTCCCATCATCTAAGATACCCCTCTCTCTAAAAATTGTGGAGCCCTATGTGCCTCTAGGACTACCTGATGATAAAGGGTCATAGAATAGGCTGTCTTTCTGCCAACCCTCCCTACAGTGATGAAATATGATAGGAGTTTTATTTCAACTGGTAATGTGGCTGCCTATAGTGTCAGCTCTCTCTCATCCCTGTAAGTCTCAGCCTGATGCCTCCATGTATCCCTATCATCTGTAAGATCTTGTACCTTCTACCTCAAAGTGCCTCATACTGTCTAGCTCCTATGTGTCTGATACCCCTGTATCAGTCCCCACTATAGTGAACTCCCCAGCATTGACCCTGCTCTATAGAATATTCAGTGTTGCTTGTGCACTGTCAGCATGTGCCCTCTCTGACCCCAGCTCCCACTGCACACTGACAACCTCTGCTTGTAGGTTGTCCCTCTCTGCTACCACCATTTGATCCCACTAAGAGGGGGTGAATCAGACAAATCAAAACTTAAACTCTTAAAATTGAACTCATTGATTCACTCAGTAAGTACTAAATATAGTAAGTAACCAATTCACCAAATAATATAAGCATAAATCAATCATTCAAACTTAGCAACATCATATTAATTCATTTGACACAAGATTTAATGAGGAAACCCAATTTGGGAAAAATCTCTGTGGGAATTGTAACCCACAATAAAAATTGTACCCTTCTGAAGTACGCTTGGTTAAGAACTTATCATGTTAAAAATTACAAATTTTTTTTCTAAATGTGACCTTGTTAGGGGATTTAACTCAGATCTGTTAAGATCTTCACCATGTTAGGAGTGGCCTTGTTAGTGGTCTTCAAACACTCTTTTGGAATGTCACCTAAGTCTAGGTTTTACATATTGGACGGTTAAATCCACTCAGTTAAGAGATTTATGTGTTACAAATATTAATAAGAAACAGTAAAATTTGATCTATAAAAATTAGCAACTCAATATGGTTGGATCAGATCCTTTATGCTCAGTTGAATACTGACATCACATACTCCATTCATCTCTCTCAGATTGTATATCCTTTTATCTGTCTTTCTCTATTCTACTCTGTAAATGTTGTTCTTCAGCTTCTTTCCCTCTTTTCTCAATTTGATAGTAGTCTTCACTCTGTGTAATTCTCATTGCTTATATAGACATAATTTTTCCTCTTAATCTCCTTAATTTTATTTTCCTTCCTTTGTGCACAATCATTCGATCATCTTCTTCATATTTCTCAACTCTATAAACCAAATCACTTTTACCTTAGAACTTGTAACTTTTCTTGGAACTTTCACTTTTCTGTTTAACCGCTTGATCTTCACCTTAGATCTTCTCATTGAATTTTCCCATTTTGTATATCATGTAACAAACTTCATTTAATTCATTTCCTCATCTAGCTCATCATCGCTTCACATTAAATCATCATTTAATATCTGTATTTTGTACTCGGTAAAACTTGCTTTGCAACTCGATAGCTGAATTCATCACTGCTTGGTGTCTAGCTTGCTTTCAGTGCTCGGTGCCTGGTGACTATAACCGACTCACATAACATTCTACCAACTGATTGAGTCTAGCTTGGTAAAGTAACTCTTTCAGTCATAACATAATTCATTGTAGTCCCCAACTTGATCAATCAAATGTACCAATTCGATAACATCAAATATATAGTAGAAAATAACTAAAACATCATTACTTCATCATTGTCTGATCTATATTTGTCACCCATTTAACTTCTCCTCTCAAGATATGGTAACACAATAAAAATCAATTAATCAATTGCTTAACATCAATGACAAAAAAACAACTGATCTAACTATTTCTACAATCATGATACTCGGTATCACTCAGTCTTCATCATCTCCATCAGATATTCACCAGTTAATCAACAATCTCCCTCTTTTGCATTGATGGAAACCACTATAATAATGTTATAGCAATTGATGATGGCAGCTCTCAAATACATAATTGTACTCCCTCTGAGTTGATATATATGTTTCCACTTTGATCTTTCTGATCTGAATCTCCCTCTTGGATAAATCTTCTATTTTTGTAACATACATTCTAAATATCCTTTCATGAGTAAATATTTAGCAATTCATTCTTCTCCCTTAATATATCTCTATAGCTAAATTTCATCAATTCATTATTCTCCCTCTTTGACAATAATGCCAAAAGGTCGTACTCCTAAAAACTTGTTTTAGTAGTGGATTATACCTGACATGTACTCATAAAAGATTACATACAAAAATATTATCACAACTTTAGCAATCACCTAAAGTGTGTCATACTAACATCAATTCAAAAGTAGATATGCTAATGAAATATAGAATTGATGCAACATGTCTCGTGCTCCTTAGTGAACACTGGATAGGGGAAGAACTCATAATTTACCTCTTAGATACTTAAAATAATCCTTAGGTAGTGGCTTCGTAAAGATACCATCCTTTTGTTCCTTTGAATTCACATATTCCAACTTCACATTCTTCTCTTGAACTTGTTCTCTCAAGTAAAGATACCTGATAGAAATGTGTTTGGTCTTTGAATGCATAATCGGGTCCTTTGATATGTTAATAGCACTTGTATTATCACAAAAAATAGTAATTTGATATGTGATCTCTTCTTGCATAGCTTTAAGTAATTGCTTAATCCATACTATGTTTGCACAATTCATAGCAACAACAACATATTCAGCCTTAGTAGTAGACTGTGAAACACAACTTTGTTTCTTGCTCAACCATGTAACCAATCTTTCACCTAGAAAGATTGCTCCTCCACTAGTACTTTTTTGTTATCAACATTTCCAGCCTAAACTGCATCAGTGTATACTTGTAGATCAAAATTATCTCCTTTATTTCATAGTAAACCAAACTCTTTTGTGCCTTTCAAGTATCTCAAAATTATTTTTACTACAGGCATATGTGTTTCCTTTGGATTAGAAGAAAATCTTGCAATAATTCCAACAACATGTGCTATATCAGGTCTTCTGTGAACAACATACTACAATTTACCAATCATGGATCGGTAGAGTATTATCCACCTCTTGTGTTTCATCCTCTTTAGATAATTTACATCCTGTAACCATCAGTGTTCCAACAGGTTTGGAATCCTCCATACCAAAAGTTTTAATAATCTCTTTGATATACTTGGCTTGTCTAATATATATTCCTTTGGTAACTTGTAACTATAGACCTAGAAAGAACTTAATCTCTCCAATCATTGACATATCAAACTCTTTTCTCATTTTATCTGCAAATCCTTTACATAAAGTGTCATTTCCTGCAAATACAATATCATCAACAAAAATTTCAGCAATCAAAACTTTATTAGCATTATCACATTTCAAGTAGACATTACAATTATCACTTATTCTTTGAAATCCTATTTTGATTAGATAAGAGTGCAGTCTCTCATACCATGCTCGGGGTGCTGTTTCAATCCATATAAAGCTTTAAGTAACTTACATACCTTGTTCTTGTTTGTCTTCTCAATGACTCCCTTAGGTTTCTCATTGTATACTTCTTCCTCAAGTATCCCATTAAGAAATACAGACTTAACATCCATATGGTAAAATTTGAATCCTTTGTAAGAAGCATATGCTATAATTATTCTAACTCCTTCCAGTCTAGCAATAGGTGCAAAAGTATCTCCATAGTCAATTCCTTCTTCTTGAGCATAACCTTTGCAAACCAATCTAGCTTTATTTATGATAACTTCTCCATGCTCATTCAGTTTGTTTCTGAAAATCCATTTAGTACCAATCACATTTTTGTCTTTAGGTTTGGGTACCAAAGTCCGTGTCTTTTTATTCTCAATTTGATCATACTCTTCTTTCATAGCTTTCATCCAATCCTCATTATCTAGTGCTTCCATAACTTTCTTCAGTTCAAATGAAGATATCAAACATGTATTATCTCTGGCCTTGCTCCTTGTCATCACTCTAGCTTCCTTATTTCCAATAATATTCCTCGGGGAATGGTTTCTTCTCACATACTTTGCCAAAATAGGCTTGGTAGGTCTTGCTTAATCAATATCAACATTCTTTTGTGGAACTTCTTGTACATCTACCTCCTCGGTAGGTCTTCTCGGTAAAGTTTCAGGTGCATCATGTTGTACATATAAAAACTTCTCATAATCATTGGGTTCCTTCTTACTATCTTCTTCATTCCTTTATACAAATTCATCAATTCTCACATTTGCACTTTCCACCATTTTGTTAGTAACCTTGTTCACACATTTGTAAGCTTTACTCTTTGTAGAATATCCTAAGAATATCCCTTCATCTCCTTTTGAACCAAACTTGCCTTCTCTAGAATCTTTCAGAATATAACATTTTCTCCCAAAGGCTTTAAAGTAACTAACATTAGGTTTGTGATCATACCATATTTCATAAGGT
Organism: Thuja plicata; assembly: GCA_018584345.1. NCBI lineage: Eukaryota > Viridiplantae > Streptophyta > Pinopsida > Cupressales > Cupressaceae > Thuja > Thuja plicata. The sequence goes on from MU227850.1 coordinate 776,652, forward strand.
GTCTTGTTGGTACCTTTCTTCATTTGTACTTAGTGCAATGTATAAATAACAGTACTCGCAGCTTCCCTCCAGAAATTCTGTGAATCTCATTTTTTCAATCATCAATGTCCTGGCACAATCAACAATGGATATGTTTCTTCTCTCGGCAATCCCATTTTATTGTGGTGTCCTTGGTACTAATAATTGTCTCTTGATTCCATTCTCATTACAAAACAATGGATACTCATCAGAAGTAAACTCACCTCCTCTGTCAGATCTTAGACATTTCAATTGTCTTCTAGTTTCTTTTTCAACTTGGGCCTTATACCACTTAAACATTTGAAATGCATCAAGTTTTTTTTTAAAGAACATTACAGACATCATTCTAGAATAATCATCCAAAAATCAAATAAAATATATGTCTTCATAATAACTTTGAGTTCTCATTGGACCACATAAATCAGTATGAACTAAATCCAAAATACCTTGTGTAACATAAGTCTTTCTTGCAAAACTAGATTTAGTCATCTTACCCATCTGACATTCTCTGCACATAGCATTCTTTGGTTTTTCAAGTCTCGATAGTCCTATTAATCTATTCTTATTACTCACTTTGATTAAGTTTTCAAAATTAACATGAAAAATCCTTTTGTGCCATAACCAAACATTTTCAACTTTAGCAAATAGGCAACTCTTCATAGAAGTATCAAGATAAAATAGATTACCTTCAGATTGTTCTCTAGTAGCAATTATATTTCTCTTCTCATCAAATAATTTCACTCTTCCATATTGAAATTCCAGTCGGTGACCTGTATTGTTAAGTTGTGCAACATTCAACATATTATACTTTAATCCTTCAACCCAATAAACATCATCACATCTTGTGTTATTCAGTAGAATTACAGATGATTTTCCTTTCACACGATACAGAGCATCATTACCAAATATAATATAACCTCCATCATGCTTTTCCATGGAAATAAACTTAAGTCTATCACTAGTAATGTGATGTGAACAACCACTATATATAATCTATGTTTCATTCTTACTTACTTGTGATATTAGGGCTCTAGGTGCTTCTTCATCAGAATCATCTTTTATAGCAAAATAAACAACTTCTTTCTCTTCACTGCTCTCAATAGAATCATCATCACTTTGTCCTTCATTAGAAATATAACAAGATTTCTTACCTTTGTTTTTGTAGTCTCTGTATCTCCTGAATCTATTTTCTCTCTTGTCCTTATCTTTCTTTTCCTCCTTATCAATCTCTAGACAATTAGACGCAAAGTGACCAATTTTATCACAATTAAAACATTTCAAGGGTAACTTACCTTAGTATTTTCCTTTGCCTCTGTATAGCCTCCTCACCAAGAAAAATACAAATTCTATTTCATTCTCCTCACATTCAGTAAATAGTTCTTCAAGTACTTTAGTGCAACTATAGAATTTCTCACTAGCACTGCTCAAATAACCATCTCTAGCAGTAGATTCCCTACTGTTTTCAATCTTTAAAGTAGATTTAAATGCAGATTCAACCTAAGAAATAGAAGGTGCAATATTTTCAAAATCACTAAGTTCAAATGTAGTTAACTTACCTATAGGGGCATCTAGTGAAACATTCATCTGGGGTATAGATCTCAGCTCTTGTATAGAAGATACACGAATAGCATAACTTGATAGTAGGGTTCTCAACATTTTTCTTGTAACATCATCCTCTGTAATGATACCACCAACTCCTTTGATAGAATTAACAATATCCTTAAGTCTTGTACTATATTGTATTATGTTCTCTCCTTCCTTCATCCTCATAAAGTCAAATTTTTCTCCCAAACTTTCTGCTTTAGCCTTCTGAACATGCTGATCTCCACCATAGGTCAAAACAATCTTATCCCACATATGTTTCACATTAATACAACCATCAAGCTCATCATATTCCTGGTTAGTAAGAGTAGCTACAATCTCAACCATGACTTGTGTGTATTCATGTTTTTGTCTTTTCTCACTGATAGTCAAAGGTGCAGTAGTCGGTGCTACATATTCATTCTCAAGATAGTAAAGTGCATATTCTCCAAATCCAGACACATGCAACCTCATTCTAATTTTCCATGTAGAGAAATGATCCCTATTCAGATTTGGTTCTTCCCTCTTATACATCTTTAGATCTTAACTCAAGTCCTTTAAACTTATCACTCAGAGTAACACAGCTCTGATACCAATTGTTGGTCCCACTAAGAGGGGGGGTGAATCAGACATATCAAAACTTAAACTCTTAAAACTGAACTCATTGATTCACTTGGTAAGTATTGAATACAGTAAACAACCAATTCACCAAATAATATAAGTAGCAATCAATCATTCAAACTTAGCAACATCAGATTAACTCATCTGACACAGGATTTAAAGAGGAAACCCAATTTGGGAAAAACCTTTGTGAGAATTTTAATCCACAATAAAAATTGTACCCTTCTGAAGTACGCTCGGTTAAAAAATTATCATGTTAAAGATTACAATTACATTTTCTAAATGTGACCCTGTAAGGGGATTTACCTTAGATCTATTAAGATCTTCACCCTGTTAGAAGTGCCCTTGTTAGAGGTCTTCAAACACTCTTTTGGAATGTCACCTGAGTCTAGGTTTTACATATAGGATGGTTAAATCCACTCGGTTAAGATATTTCTCTGTTACAAGTATTAAGAAGAAACAATAAACTTTGATATGTAAAAATTATCAAGTCACTATGCTTGGATCAGATCCTTTATGCTCAATTGAACAATGACATCACATACTCCATTGATCTCTTTCCCAGACTGTAGATTCTTTTATATGTCTTTATTAGTTCTGCTTGGTAAATGTTGTTCTACAACTTCATTCCTTCTTTTCTCAATTCGCCAGTAGTCTTCACTTTGTGTAATTATAATTCCTTATATAGACATACTTTTGCCTCTTAATATCCTTAATTTTATTTTCCTTCCTTTGCACTCAGTTGTTCGATCATCTTCTTCATATTTCTCAACTCGGTAAACCAAATCACTTTTACCTCAGAACTTGTAACTTTTCTTGGAACTTTCACTTTTATTTTTAACCACTTGATCTTCGCCTTAGATATTCTCATTGAGTTTTCCCATTTTTATATCTTGTAACAAAATTCATTTCCTCGTCCATCTCATCATTGCTTCGCATTAAATCATCATTTCATATCTATATACTATACTCGGTAAAACTTGCTTTGCAACTCGGTAACTCACTTCATCACTGCTCGATGTCTAACTTTCTTTTGGTGCTCGGTACTCAGTGACAATAACTGACTCACATAAAATTTCACCGACTGACTCAGTCTAGCTCAGTAAAGTATCTTTTTCAATCATAACTTAATTCATTGCAGTTTCTTACTTGATCAATCAAATGTACTGATTTGATAACATCAAATATATAGTAGAAAACAACTAAAACATCATTACTTCATCATTGTCTGATCTATATTTATCACCCATTTAAATTATCCTCTCAAGATATGGTAACACAATAAAAATAAATTAATCAATTGCTTGACATCAATGATAAAATAGATACTCATCTAACCATTTCTACAACCATGATACTCGATATCACTCAGTCTTCATCATCTCCATCAGATATTCATCAGTTAATCAACATTCATGCGTATCTTGTGGGACATATACTAGCGGTGGTCCTGTTGTGGTCCCTTTGCTGGTACCTATTCTGCTACTAGAGGTTGTACATGTCCCTATCCCTTTTCCTCTCCCTCTCCCTGTGTAGGGTCCTGTACCTGCATTTCTCCTGACATCTTTGGTGGGGCACCCCCAATGGGTACCTCAACTCTCCCCTACTCCTATATGTGGGTACTCTCTTTCCTACCCTCCTACCTCTTGATGGTCCCACTCCACCATCTCCCCTATCATCCCCTCTATCATCATCCTCTCCCCCTCCCCATCGTGATCTGAGCCTCACTGCTCATTTTCTTGTATCTATGTTGGATCTATAAGATGCATTGGAATATTCATAACCCACCACTATGTGTACACTGGGGTCATACTTGCATCCCAGATGGGATCCTATCCATGTATCCATAGTACCCGATCCATACCTCTCCATGATGTCCAAGCTCCCCTTAGATCCACCCTAATCCCCCATAGTGACCCTACCTCCCATGTCACCAACGGATGTGGAAAACCATCTGGTACCACGTCTTGGATAACCCTGAACTGTCTCCTTACCCACGATGGAATGTAGTGAGTGATATGGTATACTAATCTTCCAATCAACCTGCAATCTGTCTAAATTTAGCCTAGGTAGATAGAATCTAAAGTCCCATCCTCCCACTGGTGCTGCTCATCACAGTATTTCCAGGCCTGACAACCTCTGAATGGTGTCTAGTAAAAAATTTGCATATCATCCAACACTCTCCTAGAGTAGACCATTGATATGGTGAACTCATAGGTGATTAGTAGTCGATACCTGAAGGCGTATGGCTCCTAAGACTGCCTTGTCTTGTGTTGTTGGATCGACCTAGTGATAGCTACATGCTCCCAAGCCCAGACTAACAATAAAGTAACCCCTATCCCCGAAGTGTTCCCTGTCCTATATACACACATGTGCAAGTCATAATATAACTTCCCTAGGATTATATAACCCCAACAGTAAATGGTGTCATCCTCCTCCTCTAGCACGAGGCTGAGAACCCTCATCCATTCATATAGGAATCTATGTCTTGTATGGTCCAACATCATCCATCCACCAATCAAACATTATAGATAGAGCTCCAGTCGTTGCAATCTGGCCTGCATCGCCCCCTTTCAGGGCATCCACTAACATGATCCAGGCAAACTATCAAATCTCCACCTGAAGAAGGTCTCCATATAGGGATCTTCTCTATTTGGTGCATACTCTGGTATGGCCCCTGTAATAGGGATCATATAGATACACCACAGATCCAGTAATGTGACGGTGGTCTCTCCCATGGGCGGGTGGAAACTCGATGTATTTGAGTGCCACCTCTCGATCAACGTTGTCATGAGCACATTATGCACTCTAATATTGGGTCACTCATGTATATTATGTAGTCCTCATAGTGTAACCTGCCCCACTTGACAACAGTAAATTGGTCCTATAACTCCTTAGTGTTCGGCTAGCACTCCCTCAAAGAAAAATGAAGTACCTATGCCTACATCCAATTCAATTTTTTAAGTCAGTCTACTCTGGTTAGCTTTCCCCCTATCCAAGTCTAGAATGGGGCATCATGCCCTCAATTGACCCATGTCAATCTCTGAACCCTCCCAGAGTGAATTTCCTATGTCTAACCCTTGTCTTTTGGCCTAAAATGCAGAGATGTTGATTGGTCTGCACAGATGATGATCGGTGTCTGTGTCGATCTACAAAGACAACGGGCTACCCTGCCTGTCTCTGGTCAAAGTTAACCCTCCCCCCCTTCAATTCCTCATTTGGAGAGACAATGATTCATCAATCATCATCTCCGGCCCCTTTCCCTCATCCTCATAGATGACGATCGGATGATCATCGTCTCTGCCCTGACAGGTTCTAACCCCTAAAAACTGGTGTACAAAGGCATTAAATATGACAATTAGATGCATTAAATTAAGGGTACAAGGTTGGTCTTTGAAAATCAACGGTGGTCCCATGTCGACTTTCCCCTGGTAGACCCTCATGCACTCCCCATGTTGTTGTCTCTCTCGCTCACTCACCATCTTTCTACGGTTTTTCTTTATCTCACAAAGAAAATGAACCTTCGTAGGACCCTCTAGGCCTATTTATGCCCCCCTTGGGGCCTGTTTTTCATCCCACTCCCTGTTGTCTATCCCGTTTTATCCCAATCCCTGGACTGTCATGTCAAATGTCGAGTTTCTCCTATTTTCTCTACATTTTCTTCTCTCTCCATCTTTTTTCAAGAAAATCCCTCAAAATTTATTTTTTGGACCATTTTCTCAAGGGGCACACTCTCTCACCTAATCTTCTCTAGGGAATATCATTTCTTTTTCTTTGATGCAATGTCATCCTCGACACCACATCAAAGAGGGGAAAAATGTAGACGCCTAAAAATGTCCCTTAGCATTCTTATTATTTTAATTTAATTTAATTAATATTCCCCCGTAGCATTATAGTTAATTTTAAGTAATTAATTATATTTGTTATATTCTCCTACCTATTTAATTAAATTTGGTTCATCTTCTAAAGTATTTAAATGTAATTCAAATACTACCCCCATCTAATGTGTTAGATTTTATTTAATACATTTGCCTCCATTAAATCCCTTTTTAAATAAATCTTAAATTTTTTTATTCCCTCCATATTCTAATCTTCCTCTAAACCTTGATTAATTTTAATTTAATCTTAAACCCACCTAAAATCCTAGTCTACATCCATCACCTCACTTTCTATACCTACTCTCATTGCTAATTCCCCCACTAATCATACTTAAAGGTGATTCCTAACTTTTTAGCCACTAATGGGTTGCTCACACTTGTGTGAGCAACTCATCCCAAGGAAGCCACCCAACTTCCTTAAATTCTCCAACTATCTCCTTACAACCTTGTCTCCCACTTCTTCTCCCAAGGTTTCTCACACATGTGTGAGAAACCTTGAGCCTCTCAAACCTTAAATGATCCAAATTGACTTTTGGCATGACATGTCCCTTTTCCCTTGTGTTCCTTATGTATTGTCTCCTCTGTGGATGCCACATAGGTTCCACCTCATCCAGTCCCTTCTCTTCCCTCCAAAATCTATAAATAGGAGGCCTCATTCCTTGCAATTCATATTTCTTTTATGCATTGTTATCATGTATGTATATCTCTATAATTTTCATGGATATTCTCATGCTCTTCAATCTTAGTTCTTAGTTCAATCTAGAAATCTCATGTTAGGTTAATGGTGAATGAATCTTATCTTAATCTTGCAACTCATCTTAGTTTCATAGTTTGAATTTTCATTTTCATCAATGGTGAAAGCTTTAGACAAGTTCCTCATACTTGTTTTTGATTTCTTCATCAATCCATTAGTTTTGCACCATAGGATCAATCACCTCAAGGAACAAATCAATAGTGGGATTTATATTTTGTGTTGGGAGAGCACACCCACATTCCTCAATAAGAGAAAATGAACAAGTCTTGGATGCACTTGGTTGGCTCATCATAGGTTATGTTGGAAGTCATTGTGTAGTTACAAGTTTTATAAATATGCTTGGATTAGAATGATTTACAACTAATGTTTGCACGTTTGACCTTGTTCCACATAGGTAAGGTTTTTATCATATACAATTTGAAATGCCTCATATTCCCTTCAACTTTCTTACTCTTGTCTTTCACCAAGACACACATAGAGCTCAAAATAGAGACATGCCTTATCTTCATTCTTGAAATTGATTACTTCGTGCCCTAATCTCCTTTAACGTGCAATGTGGGTGAAACTTCATATAGTAAGGTGTTGTTCTATTTGCAACGTTCCATAAAAGTTCCTTGTGATATGTTGTATGTCTTTACTCCTAATGTAGTTGTCTCCATGAATGCGTAAAGATGTCATGAGAATAGGGAAAAAATCTAGCAAGCACTAACAAATAGATCTCAACCAAAACCATTCTTCCCTCCAAAACTTGCAATGTGACTTTTCAGAAGATTAAGGTTGAACACGAACTCCTAAAAGACTAAGTTCCAAATAATTTTTAAAAAAAACCTAAAGAATGCATCATGGATAAAATTATTTATGAGATAAACACCTCCTAAGACTTTTGGAAAATAGAATGATGCCAAGACTTGACCTAGTCACTTGAACATAGAAAAGACATTGGTTATTTAGACTAAATGATAAAAATGGTAACAAGTCTTGTTCCACATTTTAAGATCGTATTTCAATGCCTTTAAATTGTATATGAATATAAACATTTTCGACACCTCTGCAATATCTTCATTTCACCACTCCTTTATCATATAAAAAATAATTTGATCTCTCATCCACATAATTCTCAAGTTTGAAAGTACTTATATATGGTCTCTTGTCACCCAAAATATCAATTTGTATAGGAAAATGGTTTGATCTTGAGCAAGGAAAAATCTGACACTCAAACCCAAATTGAAAATTGGCTAAGTCTCCATAGAATAAAAACATAATCAAGTTTCTCTACAATGTGGCTGAAACCCAGTCCGCAGTTTGTCAATGTGAAGTTTCCATTCAAGGAGTGAATCTCCATTTTCTTATTGTTGTGTAAGATTGCATTAAAATATCTTCTATGAAGAATATGTAAGGCCAAAGTAAATTTTTCTAACTCCATCCATAGTTCCCTTTTTTAAGGTAGGCATTGGGTCCATTAACCATTACTGGGATGAAGGTTAAATTGGAGCAAAGGCTCCCTACCCTCAAACTTACCCAATTGGTGCCTTCATCTAGTTTGGTGACTCACAATTTGAGGATTCCAAAAAATGGTTAGGTCCATAGAAGCCCCTTGTGCTTGAACATTGAAATCATTCCACATCCTTAGTTTCCATTTGAATAGATCAAAATTAGCATTGGTTAATTTTATTTCTTGAAGCATAATCATTGTTCCTTGAATTAGTTTCAATTTGTGCTTGACCTAGTACTGCTTGTTAGGGATATTGAGCCCCATGGCATTATATGTTATGAGCCTCACGACCATTGGGGAAGGGGGATTCCCTTCCCTAATCTCAACATCCATGAAACTTTGTTTGACCCTTTACATCAACATCCAAGGTTCACAATTCCTTGAGGGATTTTCTGCATTGGGACCTTTTTTGTCCACAACTAGGAGTAGGCTCTATGGCTAATGTTTTGCATATACCTAGTTTTGCATTAACATAATCCTTTATTCCATCAACAACAATATTTTTGTGATTTCTAGAAAGGAGGCTCTGCTCATTTTCCAACATTTCTTCATTATTCTCACCATCCATGAAAAATCCTTCCATTGGGAGTTGGTTACAATCAAGGACAACTACAACTTCATCAAGGAAATCTCTACTTGTAATCACATTACTCTTAACCTCAAAAGAATCTTCCATTATTTCTATTCTAGCTATTCCTCCCCTTATATCTCCAAATTTTGTTGAAGTTGAGTAAGGTTTCTATCATTTATCATATTGTCGTGTTCCTTCTTTTGAAAATGTCTTATTCGCCTCATTCATCAACTGTTCTCATCTATTCATGTCTTCTTCCTCTTGTGTTTTATTGGGAATTTAGTATCCTTCATGAGTCCCTTCCTTCCATCTTACCCTATATTGTTTTTGGAAGGAAATTCAAGGGAAGGCCCCTCCTGCATAATCTCATTATGATTATTGTCCAATTTTTTCTTCTTATGGCTTTCTTGCAGTTTCACATTTGAATTCGATGCATCCTTCTCCCCTGATCATTTGCATAAATTGAATCCTTCCTCATCTTTTGTTTGATCCATACAAATAGTTTGGTGGGATTTTTATTTTGGAGTGTTGAGGTTAGGTTTATTTATCTTTCTATCTAAATTTAGGGCCTTTGAGCAACTATAACCCAAATGTGTTAGCATGAGACATTTGTTCCTAGTTTGCTCCAAATCCATTTTAACCTTCTGGTGTTGTTTCCTATTCTCTTTGATTATCTCCATATCATCCACATCATCATTGTTTATAAGGATCTCCATGAGAAATTGTGGTTTGGAATTCACAATTACATTTATGAATTTTTCTTCCACACCTAAAATCTTTCCTAGGGCATCCCCCATTACCACCAAGGCTTCAAAATTCTAATATTTTATTGGAAGCTCATCGAGGGATACCTAGACTAGTTTTGTCTTGAATATGTGATTGAGAGGGTTAAAAATTGGAACCCATTCCAATTTAAGAAAGATTTTTCCATGAAAGAAAAAAGGTCCCCCCTAATATTTCTTCTTCTAAATATGATTTAATACATTCTATAAAGAAAAATCCATTGGAAAGTGATTGGACACTCACTCGGTTATTGAATTGCTTGATCCACCATCCTTTGATGTCATTTTCTAGATCTCCCTTTCTACACCACTTCACATATAGAGTTATGTCTTTATAGCTATCTGTAATTGGGGCAATGATCTTTGAGGAAATCACCATCACAATGCTTGGATTCTTCATATTGTCAGAACCCTTATTCACTTCCTTTCTAGGAGCCTCCTTACAATGAAACCGCCCATTCCCATTTTCATCTAGTTGTCAAGGTCTTTGTTTCTTGCTCTGCCAAGTGTGATTCAAACCCTATTTTGTGTCAAATCTCCTTCTGTGCAAGGGTGTTGCATTTGCCCTTGAGGCAAAAGTAGGGATCTCCAATGAAGGATTGGCCCATTTGCCAATATTTGGTTTCCTTCGTCCCTTTCCCTAATCATATTTTGATCCCTTGCTTCTTCACCAATTTTCAGGAGTATCCCTATGGTTTCTACAAAAAATTGCATTCCCGTGAATATTTGCTTCTCCACACCACATTACTAAGGTATTATGGCATTGAAATTATTTTTCTTATTTCAGTACAAAAAGTATAGAATTTTAGTAAAGTATAGTAAATTCAAATTTAAATTTTTAGTTGCAAATAATTATTTTATTAATTAATACTTGGCTATGTTAAAATTGAGCAAACATTGTCAAAACTAAGATAGAATAGAGATATAGTGCTACTTTGTTGGGAGGTTATGAATTGAAATGGTTAGGATAGAAACATTTATGCTCTTTGAGTATGGTTTAATAACCAATTTCAAACAAATGCTATATTATTTCCTTAGATCCTTCATAGGTAATAGGATCTTAGTTTCTTTTCATTAACCAATTGATCTTTGAATTTGAATTGTGTTTGTTATGTATCCGTGTAGACTAAATATAGGTTGTGTTCAAGTTGTATGACTACCTATGAGTTAGGATATGAAATAGATTCTTCCTTCGTCCTTTTATAATATACTTCCTTTTTCATGATGCGTCATATATGATCAATATCATCGTAAATTTGATGCCATCATCTAAGTAAAAAAATCCATTAAAAATGTGTCAATTTGTGTTTTCTCTCTCTCTCATTCTCTCGTGCGCGTAAACATAGCATTTAATTATCTTCTTGATTAAGAGGTTTTGTTTAAGTCATGTTTGAATCCTTATTGATGTGAAACCATCACTTCTCCGTTAAGACCTTATTGCACAAACAACATCTTCCACTATATGGCTTTCACAAAAATATACCAGAAATCTCACTAATTGACCTTATTTTGAGCAGAGTGCCAAGAAATATGGGAAAACCTACAGCTTCACTCACTGTGCTGTTAATGGCGGCTCCTGTGGGATTGTCACCTAATCCTCATTCAATCTGCTTACCGAATCCTGTAATGTTTTGCTATTTTAATCTTCCCCACATGTATCCCAAATGTACCAAATCTTAAATAAACAAACAAAACTGAAAGTGACGCAGTGTTTAGATTATAAATAGAAGCTAAAAGGCGAAGAAGTCCAGGTAATATGGACATATTGACCGAACTAAATTTGAAACCCAGTCAATTATAACGTCTTCAATCATTCAAAAATTCAATCATATTATGTTCTCTTTCAAAGCACGCTGTTGATAACCCTACCTAGTGTTCACGCATTATAGAAATACAGTAATAGCGTGCAGTCCAAGGCTATATGAATTTGTCCTTGTGAAAAGGAAAGGAAATTTGTACTCAATTAAATCATAGATTATTTTATTATTTTTTATACATGCTAATTGTAATGATAGATAGTTTTATATATTATAATATGAATTATTATCTCAATGATTAACCATACCTAAATTATTTATTATTATCCTAAATTTTTATTGTTTTAACTAGATATAAACATGTATTTCATGTATATTGACATCTAATCTTGTATTGGCATTTTTTTGGCACCTTGAGTACTTTGTTGCATCCCGATTTTAATATGGGATCTAAGAGAAATCAAATGGCCCCCATTTAGATGCCTTTACCAAGTTATAGTTATATCTCTATATCTTTTTTGTTGCTCTTATCCAAATTCTTCAAACCATGTCTCAATCAAGATTCATGTCTTTTCTTGTGGAAGCATAGTTTAATAGCTCAAGTTATGTGTTTAACCCCACATTCTATATATAATTAGGTTCATGGTTACAATCTTGGATAGTATTCATATAGAACCGTGTTCCTTGAATGAACTCCACATGTTAGCATTTGTGGTAGATTTTTTGTTTAGTGAGGTCACATAGGTTTCAATGTTAGTTGGCAACCTCATTATAGGGTGGGATGAGGTGTTAAGTTCTAAGTGGTTGATATGTAGTGGACCCATTTGTTTGGCATAAGTGCTTTGTAAAGGGAGTAACTTTTGACACTCCTATAAGCCACTAATAGTAATAGCAATAGATAGGTGGAGGGAAGTAGCATCACCCCTATAAGCCACTAATAGTAATAACTTTTGACACCCTATTGTAAATATAGTATTGGATCTCCCCTACCTTTATAGTGTAGGGGTTGGGTTTAGTTTAGTATGGTATTTTTTATTATCTAGATATCGAAAGGGCAATATTTTTTGAAAATAGGGGGATTATTTTGTATGTCACAAACACACGTGTTATGATTTAGGTTCACTAAGTGAAGCTATCGTGGTATTCACATGGAAATATCTAACAAAGTGATTCGATTTGACCAATTTTTCAACCACTATGACAAGCTTCCCTTCTAAAGATAAAAATTTGGAAATCAACTACCTTAAACTCTAATAAATAATATGAAGCTCAAAAAGGGAGAGCCTATATGGTGGTTTCTAGTAGGCAATAGTGAAATAATATTGCAACGGGCTTGCATATTCATTGGATGTATTCTTTACCCTATTATTAATCTTTTAAGATAATATTAAGCTTTCGCATATACATGCAACTTGACTTATGCTTAGATAGTCTCATGGGAAATGATGGGTCTATCTCATAATAGCATTCAATTAGTTGTGCCCCAATGGTGGATTGTAAATTACGTGTTATTTTATACTCCACTACCAAGCATTACATTTGCATTAGAAAGTTTTGATATACCCTAATGTATGTGCTAATGATAATACTAAAAGTGTATTGTTTATTTGTTGCATGAAGGTTATTGTTGGCAATGGTGAGCACAGTGATGATGTGGCTAGTGTGTAGGTAGTAATAAATTCATGGTAAGTATAACCGTGAATGTGATGGTAGTGGGCCTATTGTATCTCCAAATTATGCCCTGATATTATTATTATAAGTAAATAGATGATATTTTTATTTTTTAGTAGAATAATGAAATAAAAAAGGTCATTGCCTTCCAATGCTAAGATTTTATGATTTCATCCATTAATGCCAATGTGGAACTTTAAAGTTTATTTAATGGATTAGTTATTAGGTTTGCATGCAAATGGAAGGCTGCTATATTTGATAATTGGAAAGGAGAGTATATACACTTTTGTTTTAACAATATATTTAAAGCTGATGGCATTCACACTTCCCATTGGGAATAGTTGAATGACTAAAAGGGCCTTTGTATTTATTATATTATTTGATATACACATCCAATGGAGTAATATGTAAAGGATGCATGGAATAAGAATACAATGTACACAAATACTTTTATTTGTTCAAAGGACCAATAAGAAAAGCTTTTAGAGGATCCATGTATGCATTATCAAATGAGATAATGTCGCATGGGTGTGAAGTAGTAGATTTGAGTTGAGTCCTACTTGATATATATAATTGTGCTTGACCATTTCTCAAATGAACATAGTTAAAGCAACTTGTTTGTCTCCTATTTAGTGACCAAACAATAAAACAAACTAAATTTATCTTTTCCTTGTGCAATAAGATCCTCATCATTTGTTTGATTTTGAATCTATTAAAGTGATTCATAAGTATCATATTTGAATTCAAATATCTTTAATTCCTACCATGCACCTACAAATTTAAAAATATAAAAGAAAAATGGATAAGGTTTTATGTAGTAAAAGAATAATATAAAATACAAGTCGTGTAGAGAGGTTCCTTATTTTTAATGGTATCTCTAAGATTGACAAGATGATTAAAGGTCTTCAACATTGCAATTAATGGCATTATGGTTATATATCGTGATTTAATTTCATCCCATGTGTTATGTGTAGAAATTATAACTATGGAATAATGAAATTGATAGCACATCATTTCTAATATTTTGTGTGCTAGAAGTAGAGCTAAAGAATTTAACAAAAATGAAACTAAGGCTCATGATACATTCATAATCCAATATAGAATTCATTTCTTGAGGTATTAATGATGATGCAATATGTCAATTAACTCTAGGACTTGATATATACGAAGGTGCTACATGTAGTTGAGTGTATGATTAAACATGCTCATTCTCCAATTTCTATTGAGTTCAAATCTAATGAAGATTTATATGCTTTGAAATGAGATCAAATTAGTATGTGTCTTAAAATTGAAATGAGTTAATACTTTAACATATAAGTTTTGCCTCGTGATGCTTCAAATTGTAACATACATCACTTGAGCTCAATAATTTTAAGTAAAGATTATACTATTATTTAAATATATTTTTATTGAATGAAGGGCGATCCTTTACTAATTTTATGTTTTCTTTTTATTTTATTGTAGAATTTGGGCCTTACAAAAAATCTATGTGTCCCTAGTTTTAACATTTTATTGGATGTGTCTTCCCTAGTTTAACATATTTTTTAGCTTCAAATTTTATATTTTTAGTAAAGATTTTATTTCATTTCTTATCGAAAATCTAGAAAAGGTTTAGCCCTATAAAATATTCTCCCTGTACTAGCTCTCTCCTTGATTGATTAAGGTGTTTCAAAGGATATTGTATGTATTTTTGATATGTGGGGAAATGATATCGTAGCCTAGGAATGTAAACTAAGATCTCAAATGTCCATTGCATATCATTGGAACACGAATTAGGTTTAGCTACAACCCAAAAAAAAGGTGAAAAATTGGAATTTTATTCTATTTTCTGCAATGGAATTGAGATTATGAAGTTTGCATACATGAACTAGGTTAAATGATAGGAAAATAATGGCTTTCAAAAATGATAGTGAAATACAAAACAAAAAAACCAACATATACTAAGCTCAAATATTTTAAAGTAAGATGTCAAGAGGAATCTATAGCTAGAATTTGGAGCCCAAAGTGTAGGATTAGTGTGTTGGGCACCTCAATCCAAGGATGCCCAAGTTGGCAGGAAGGGGCAAAAATGCAATCAAGAGGTCATGTAGGCTTGTCTCCTAGGAATCTAGCCAAAAAGAATTAGACACAATTGGAGGGTGCCCTAATCCAGGTGCTTCTACTTGTTTGAAATCTTGTATCATTTGTTACTATCTTCTCTACACTCATATAACCCTATCTACTATCGATTATGAACCTGCATGCATGAAAATGGGGTAAAATAATTTTTTTTGTATAGGGGCTTGCCTAAGTCAAACCTAGTATTTTTGTTCTCAACTCCACAATAGCTAAGAGGATGTAAAAGAGAGTTTTTCCCCAAGGACATATTTGGACCAATTTGTGCTCAAACATAAACTTACTATAAATAGTAATCTAATGTAAATACAAGGTTGAGACATCATTTTCCTAACATGTTTATATTAAGGAAAAAAAGAGTGGACCATGGACCTATCCCATATGACTACATTAACCATTGCTTATTCTTGAGAAAAAATGAGAAATTATATCCATGAAATTTTTCACTAGGATACCCGAGATAAATAATAATTATTACATCCCTATTGCGGTGGAAAGACTCGCCATGTATGCACATTTTTATGCCATATTCTCTAACTCTAAGGTTTCCCTAATTGTTGATTTATTCATCAAGGATTTTTTGATACTACATGGGTTATTTAAGAAATGGTATTCTTGGATTTTTATAATAAGTTTTGAGTCACTTTCAACAATAACTATTCTCACTCCTAAATAGATGGAAAACTAAAATTGTCAACAAATGGATTAAAGAGTACCTAATAAATTAAATTTTTAAGCAACAAATAGCTTGGATAGAGTGGTTACATTTGGAAGAACTTTCTTATAGCACCTCCTTCCATATGTCCTAGGTATGCCATCTTGCATGGTTTTGTATGAATATAATTTTCTAAACTTGATGGATCCTCAAATGATAAAAATTAAGGTAGCCAAAGAAACACATATGATCAAGCAAAGTCAAGAGGTATTGAAATACCTTAAGGACCATTTTCAGCATGCCTAAAACCAATAAAAGCCTCTATGCAATGTAGTAGCATACCAAAAGGTTTTTAAATAGAATGGTTTACTTAAGGTTACAACCCTAGAGATAGTCTTAATTGAAGAAGACACTAGAAAAGAAAAATTAAAACCAAAATTGTACATAGTCCCCAAACCATTATAAGAAAGGTAGGAGAAGTATCCCATGAACTAAAGCTACTTGAAAACATTTGAACCCATAACAACTTTCATTTTTCTAATTAAAAAGGTATTGAAATTTTAGTGTACCATCCAAAAAATACCACTTTTAGATGATGAAGGAAAACTCGTTATAATACTAGAAGTTATCATGAACATTCAGGAAAGAAAGTTTAGAAATAGAACCATTAGTAAGTATTAGGTAAGGTGGAAGGATTTTCCAATTAACTATGTTACATGGAAAGGAGCTAACATCATGAGGCGCCCAAATTTGGATTCCTTTAGGGCAGGCAATCTTGGGAAGGAAGAATTCCCATTCCTCCATAAGATTCAAAATTGATCTATAAGCTCATTTTTTTTTTTTTTTGTGGGCTTAGGGAAAGTAACTTAGGGAAGCATAAGTGATTACATTAGGAATCCTAATTATTGGGTTATAAGTGCTACTTAATGATTTGATCTTTGTAGGAATAGTGCTAACCAAGTGTAAGTGTATTTTGGAAGAAAAGGAAAATAGTTTTAAGATCGCACATTTATTAACGATAGGATCTTTGAAAGAAGACATGCATGTTTATCGATTAATTTTACTAAATAAATTGTATCTTATTGACATATTGTAGGAAATTAGAGGTTGAAATAACATTGATTTTTATATGTGGTTAGTGAATGGAAACCCTTGAAACAATTACAGAAATTCTACACAAGTATTAAAATTGAGCTCCATTGAAGTATTGTTCAAGCACCTCCTACAATGCTTGTGTGTCTATGTTTTAAGCATTCCTCTTAGTACCTAGAGTTTATAATTATCAGATGGATTTTGTAGTGCCATTTTCTATGGATTGATCATATTTTATGATAATAATATTGTTGTTATTATTTTTGGAAGTCTAGTAAACTAAATTCACTATTAATATAATTTTTGTTTTAATAAAAGGACAAATCAAATATTGCAAGTACATGTGCTAGCTATTCATTTTTCAAAAGTTTATTATTTATTTTGGTATATTCTATTAAGTAGAATTTACTTGTTGTAGTAGATATTATTTGAATTAAGTTTTAGTCATTGACGTTCTATAGAGTTGAATCGATAGAAATATATGATATCCCTAATAGAAATATTATATTGGTGTACGGAAAAATAGAGAATTGAAGAGACAATATTTTAGGACACACTCTAGATTATTCAAAGGGTTAAAAATATAGTCCTCCACTAAACTCAAATATGTGATCACTATCCTCAAATAATTAGATGTCATTTTGAATATGGACAAAGGTAAAGAGTTTACAATATGGAAGTGAAGAATCATCATATAGAAAATGGAAAGTCGTCATATGAAAGTAGGAAATCAACCTAAATGTTAGGAGATATGAATGTGAAAAGTCAACCCAAATATAAAGAGACAAGAGATCAAGTGTTGGAAAACCAAATTACATATTAATAAACATGAAGAGATATATTGAAAGATCTTAACGACTCTTTCAAAGAAAAAAAGAAGTTTTTCTTTTTAGTCTGAAATTTAAAAAAAAAAAAACTCAAATTAATGAATATAAATCTTTAAATACATATAATTTTTTAATCTATATTATTATTGCTTATTGTTGTTTATAACTTTTATATCTAAATTAAATTAATTATTATTATTATATTTATTTTACAAGTACACGGCTACTATTAGTTTAACTCTTAACAACATTAAATAAACAAAATTCTTTGTAGCAAAGTTACTATCCAAGGATTTCATATTTTTTATTCTTCTTATGAAACAATTTTGTGTTGTTCATTAGCACGTACCCTTTCAAAACACTCATCAGTTAATCATTTCGATGACTATGTTTGAATTTTTTACTATGATTATTTTATGATATTGTTATCAAGGTTCAACACTGTAGTTTTCGAGTCAAACTCATAGACCCATGTTTCATGAGTAGTGATTCACTCTCATGATAATGAATGGTACACTTAGCAATCATTGGATGTAGGAGATGCTACTAGAGGTGAAGCATTGGACCTTCTCCATCCCAATACTAATTCAACTCAAGTGCACTTAACCACAGTTTCCTCCAAGGTTAACCACAAAGCTCTCTCTCTCTCTCTCTCTCTCTCTCTCACACACACACACGTTATCACTTCTTTTTGAAACCTTTGTTGCAAAACAACAGCATTCGCTATATGACTTGCAAATAATATACCAAAAAAATATCTGGTTGACCTTCCACGCCTCTTCATAGAACTCATTGCACACCACAATGTGATTGCTTACACACATACACATACGTACAAGTGCACGCACGCACACGCGCGCGCGCGCACACACATATATATAAAACATTAGTCTTATTTAATAAGTCCTACAATGACAACTTAGTCTATATTTTTTTCCTTCATCAGATATTTCTGAATTTGACTGGGTATAACTTTCTCCATCAACATCTAATATCACATAGATTTAACTCAGTATATTTTCCATACCAACGTTCCATTACTTACAAAATGTGATCTGCAACGTTCATAGAAAAAGATATACTCAGTAAAATCCATTGTCCTTCCCAATCTAGCCAAGAAAACAAGAGGTCGGAAAGCATGATAAAACCTGCAGCTTCACTCGCTGTACCGTTAATGGCGGCTCCTGTGGGATTGACATCACTTACCTAATCCGTTAAGACCGTTGTATTCTGCTTACCAAGTCCTCAATGTATCAAAAGAGGAACAAACAAAACTGAAAGTGACGCAGCACTAAAGATTATAAATACAGCATAAAAGGCGAACAAGTCAATTATAACATCTTGTAGATGCACATTCACATTCAATTATAAGGTCTTCTAGATGTACGTCCTCATTCAAATATCCAATCATATTTGTTATGTTTCCTTTCAAAGCACGCTGATGATGTCCTCCAATACGTTGGATAAGGAGAAAAGTGGCATGATAAGCCTACCTACCTAGTGTGCACGCATTATAGAAACACAATAGTACCGTGCAGTGCAAGGATATATGAATCTGTTCTTGTGAAAAGGAAAGGAAAAATTTTAAACAAGTGAATGATATAATGTTTATTGTTATTATTTTATTTTTGTTGAAGGTTTAGAGAAGTGGAGTAGGGTATGAAGCATGGGAGCACACCAGTCTAGCAAAAGCCTTTACAAAGTAGTTTTAGCTATCGAGCACAAGCAAGGCCCTTTATAAAGTAGTTTTAGCTACCGAGTATGAAGCTATAGGCTGAAATCTTGTCAGCTAAGAGCAAGGACTGAGAGGCATCTGTTCTACCAAATTCATTTGGGGCACAATTCGGGCCTCATCCCTTATGATGTCGGAGCCTTGCTCTCAGCAAGACTTGTTCCCTCATGGGCTCGTTTGGAGCCATTCAACTCCACCAAACCAAGGGCCCATTGGTTGTTTTATTAATTGTATGTATCATAATTTTAAAAATATGTTATTTTCAATGAGTAAGAAGGATTTTGTCTAAAATCATTATTGATAGTGCATACCAAGTTTTAATGTTTATATGGTAGAGAAAATAGAATATGATTTTTTAATGAGATATTTTAAAATATTATTTATGTGTTGAAGTTATTGGATTAAGTTCTTATCATATTTTATGTCTAATAATGGTTTTGTTAAATATCATATAAAATGACAACAATTTCAATTAATTTAAGTATTTATTATCAATACATCATAGTGATGTGATCTAAAAATTACGTATTGTTATCTTAAATTTTTTTTATTAAAGATAAAGCGGCTTTTGAAGGGACCCTTTACAACAAAATGTTGTGTAAAAAGAAAGCATTAGAGAACTAGCAGCAACCTAACAGCATACCATGTAAACAATAAACAAAGAAAACATTGAGAATAGAGTAGAGAAAAGGAACTACTAGAGTTCCTTCAACATATGGACCGCTTTCAAGTCTTTGTTAATAAGCTAGCTGTGGAGGTCAACAACCTCCCTTACGATCTTAGACTGATTTACACCTTGCTTGGAGTGGCTCTAAGTGAACTGGTAGATGAACCATGCTTTAGATAAAATGCATTACTCCCTTCTTGCACCGCTTCTAGAGAATCCACATTGTCCTTCAAACCTTTGCCTAGATGCACATATCTTCCTCTACTGGTAGAATCACCTTTCATCTAAGAAGCCATCTTCAAAATCTTCATTTATTATTAAAGACTTTAAGCCCTTCTGCACTATCAAGCATAAAGGAATGACTAACTTTCACGACTATTTTAACTCACGGTTGACATTGTTGATAGTGTCCTACAATTTCATTATGTTAGTTTCATATTCATCTATAAGGACTTTTACATCCATGGTCACTTTCTTTAAAATAAATAACATTTTTAAATTGTCCTCCTTCCTTTCAGTTTCCTCCCCTGATTCAACCTTCTTTAAAATGCTTTGAAAATCCTACAATTTTTCATGAACATCGTTAAACTTTGAGAGAAACCAACTAGAGAGCCTATCCTACCCTAAATCCCCATTCTGAAATTGAGCAATAATATCTTTACCCTAACCCCCACTTTACCCAGACACGTCCTTTTTCTCAAGACATTGATCCTCACCTTCTTGCTCTTCAATTGTTGTATCATCCCCTTGACCTTGCTACATAGGGGAATTGACCACATTTTATCCTATCTCCATCTCAATCATCATCATCAATCTTCTTCCACCAGCGGACATTAACCTTTCCTCTTTACATTCTCCTTATGACCATTATTAGTTGTATGAGGGGGTTTCTCCTCTTTTTAGCCAAAGAAGTATCTATTACCTACATTTTGTTGCATCTCATTCAGGTAGAGCTTATTGATTTGAAACTGAAGAAAGGAAAAGGTACATTTTATCCTCTTTGGATTTGCATTCAAGTATTTAAACAAAAGTATAAAATTATCTGATAGTTTTGTGCAATTACTTAAATGTATCTCAACATGTAAAAGTATTGCAAGTTTCTATATGAAAGATAGTTTTATTCAACATAAGAGAAAGTACACTTGTCTCACACAAGTCATGAGACTAACCAACTTATTCAATGCAAATAAAAGTGAGCATATATGTGAATAAGAAAATGAGTGTAAACAAGGAGTAAGACCAGTCATTGCCTGAATGACTAGTTCATTGTGTCTCTCTTTTATGTGTGCTGTCTCTGGTCTTTTGTGTATCCCGTTGCTCCAGATAGCTCCTAGTGCCTTCATTTAAGTGATAGAGTGATGTTAGATCATAAAGATCTAAGCAATGATGAATCTCAAATATCCTATGCCTATTTTTTCCTATGCACATATATACTAACTCATATGCACATTGAACAATAAATACAACTTTCAAGTCATCATGTCATACTCTTCCAAAACATGAATTTTTTTTCTAACTTGTTTGTTTTATGTGTAGATACAAGTGTCTATCTTGTAGAATGATGGATCAAATGGGTTCCCACAAGGGTTGAGCCCAGCGTGCTACATGATAGACAATGAATCCATCAAGATTAGTGTCATGAATGTGATCACTATTAACATGTATCATCTTAAAATGGAAGCACTTCAATGTTAAGAATGTTTAGTCCTCCTTAGGGGGTGTTTTTTACCACCATCATATTGTCCCCTCATTTCTACATCCTCTCCTACTTTTGTGTCTGTTTAGGACCCTGATTGGGCCTCTCTGGGCACCATCCCTCCCATCTGGCACATTTTCTAGGGGTTCTGACTCCCTGGGTCAAGGTCGACCTCGACCTTGACCTAGGTCAAGGATGACCTTGACCTTGACCTAGTTCAAGGATGACCTCGGCCTTGACCTTGACCTGGGTCCCCCTTTCAAATTTGGAAGTTTGTTGGCTGTCGGAGGTCATCAAAAATTCATTTCCCGCTTCCGGGTTGGCTGTTTTGGGTTCTGAAGCGACGATTCTTAAATTATATTTAATATAGGTCCTCTTATAGGGGTATAGGTCTAATTTGAACTTAATTCTCCTATGTAGGCCTCTCTAGAAGATTGTGCCCTAGTTTCATATAAAAGGAAGCCTTCTCCTCTCATTTTCTCTAACGAACGAACGAAGTGTGATCCTGCAAGCGCCTCTAAGGAAGTCATCAAGAAAAAAGTTCAAGCATCCATTTTTCTACATGTTTTCAATCTTTCAAAGTGTTCAATTCTTCCTCTCAAGCATTCAAGTTCTCCATTGAAGATCAAGGATTCAAGCATTCAAGCCTTTGAAGGGATTTGGTTCAAGCATTCAAGATTTATTATTCAAGCCCTAGATCTATTCATCATGGTGGTGTGATCTTCCTTCAAGATCCTTTGTGCATCCTCAAGACTCATTCATTCTCCCTTCAAGGTGGATTCCAAGCATACAATCATGGAGGTTTATGGTTTCTAATTGAGTCCAAGCTTTCATATTTTCATACTTGTTTACATTCAAAATATAATTGCATATCTATTGACTATCATAGCTTCATTATTAGATTTACTTCTAATACTTGCTAGCATTTTTTATTTCAATTCTTGATTTTAGGGTTAATTCCTAAATCGGGGTTTGGCTAAGGCAAACCCCTCCCCCCCAACAAACAATCCATTTTTCTTGTAGGTACAGGTTCGGAACAACGGATCAGAGTACATATTCAGATACCCTTTTCAGAAAAATTTGCGGATCCGGAAATAGATTTTCAGTCGGAGACTTTTTAGGTTGATTCTACCCTAGGTCAAAATCGGAAATTTTGGGTCAATGGTGACATTGACTTAAGGGTACAAATTGGAACTGTGTCAGCAGGGAAAAATATTTTTGGGTTTTGTTCGTTTCTGCGTTTCTATTCCAGATCCGATCTCAAATTTTCCAGAAACTGAGTGCAGATCCCCAAAAATAGAATTCTTCAGATCTGCAACATTTCAAGGTTAGTACTTTTCTCCTATCCATTTCAATTAAGGTAATTAATCTTTCTTAATCTATCACACACTCTCTTCTATAAAATGTGAATTAGGGTTTTTCTCTTGTATCCTTAATTGGTTGATTCATTTATGCATTGATCCTTTCTTTAGGGTTAATCAATTTGGATCTTCCCTTTAAGAAATTTGGGATTAAGAGGACAATCTTACCTTCATCATCCTTCTTATAACACACATTAAATTTATCGCATACATTTGAATAAACAATCCAATTTTAAATGTAACATTAGGTCATCATCTCTATTTCCTATCTTACATTTTGGTGACCTCCATTTCTTATGTTACATTTTGGTGAACCCGCGATAGACAACTCTTTCTTTTTGGTGTTAGATGCTTTGCCTCTTTTTCTTAGAGACTATATCTTGCATATTAAATTAGTTTTCTTTTATGCTCTTGCATTTTAAAATATAAAAAAATCTACATACTCATAAAAATATAAAAACATTTCTTGCATTTCATTTACTATGAAGATCTTTAAGATACTTTGGGGTATGGCTATTTTTCTCATTATGCTTCTTTTAGCATCTCTTTATAGTACTTATGATGTATATGATAGTATCGTTCATTTCATCATGTTTGTTAATCTTCATGTTTCACTTGCTTATGCTATTTTGAGATTAACTAATACTAGTCTTCCTACTTTCAAAACTTTAATTAAGGATTTGTGTAGTTGACTTATTGCTCTTTTGGATTATGTGAAGAATTGGGTAGATGATACCCCATTTACTAATTTTCCTAATTCTACTATCATTCCTAATATAGTTCCTAATCTTCCTAATCCAAATCCTATCAATCCTAATCCAATTCCAAATATTCCTATTTCTATTTCTCCATCTTCTATCCCTAGTTCTTCCCACACTTATGATGGGGCTCAAGCTAAGGTTCATGATGCCGATGTTCAAGAATTCTTCCATTTACCTTCCCCTTCTTATCCGATCCATGATGATATTAAAGGGAAAAACAAGGAAACCTCTTTTCAACCTATCATTCCACCATATAAAACATTTTCTCATGAACACCATAATCAATCTCCTCCTATAAAATCTTTGCAAGATATGTACAGTACTGGATACACTATGGTATATAAACAAGGCTATAAGGGTTTAGGAATTGGTATCAATGAAAAAGGCATTAAAAACCTGATTCATTCATCTCCTAAACAAGATATGCATGGTATAGGTTTCCCACCTTCTCAATTCAATGTGGCTGATCTTAACTATCGTCCTCCTATTCACATTCTTCTTCCAACACCTTCTTTAGATCACCCTGATACTCCTCAAGATGTGGCTAAGAAAGTGTATGTCCAGTTAATGAATTCTAAGAAAGAAATCTTCAAACCCATGCCCAAAAATTCTCTCTCTAAATAAAAATGTCCTTTTCACTATAGTAATACACATTTACTTGCTAATTGTGTGCATTTCAAGCTATATGTTAGAGAAAGAGCTACTTTAGGAATTATCTCTCATTCCCGTGCGGTATTACAATTTCTTCATAATTTTGATATAGGGCATTCCCTTCGTTCTTCTATAAATTAGGTCATTTTCTCCTCTTGTCTCTTAACTGGGGGGCAAGAGGTATTTCCTTCCAGTCTTCTAGGATCCATTATGCTCTTAGAATTTATTTTTGTTTTGAGTTTAATTGGTTATTCTTTCTGCATTCTATCCTTATAATTTTCTATTATGGAACATACTTCCTTCGCTCATAATCAATCATGATATCTTTTCTAGGACATTTGTTTTGAAAATATATCTCTTTGCTACAATATCTCTTGATATAATTTGATATATCCCTTGCTTTCATCCCTGGGGGGCAAGGTATTTTCCTTCTTCCTCTATCTAAGGATATACTTTCCTTAGCTTAGTGGCATTTGTTTATTCTATAACAGTATTTGCTTATAAATATTTATGCTTTTGGATATGGATACCCTCTTATATAAGAGGTGATTGTCCTAGGTCATGACCTCTTCTTTTTTTTGCAAATTATGTTCTTTATAAACTCATGCCTTTTCTTTGGGTTGGAGTTTGACTCCTTTCATTCAGAGATTCCTCTTCCTCTTCATCGTAGAGGGCTTGATGATTGAACCTTTTGTTGGGTTTAATGGGAAGTAGTACTGAGAGGGGAGGGGTGAATCAGTACCTCTTAAACTTTTTCTTATCCTTTAATCAATTAACCTTAGTAATCACTTTCATGTCCATTCCATCTAATCTATACTATCTTTGTGTGAGTTATATCAATTCATAACATTCATAAACGTATGAATTATTCATAGAAACATTTGTTGGGATTAATGGGAAGTAGTACTGAGAGGGGAGGGGTGAATCAGTACCTCTTAAATTTTTTCTTATCCTTGAATCAATTAACCTTAGTAATCACTTTCATGTCCATTCCATCTAATCTATACTATCTTTGTGTGAGTTATATCAATTCATAAGATTAATAAACATATGAATCATTCATAGAAACATTCGTGAACATAATTGACACATAGCACAAGATATGATATCACAGAAAACTCTTGTTAGGAAGTAAAAACTACAGTAGGGATGGCACCCACAAAACTTCACTATCTGCAGAATGGAAGGGGTCGGTTAAGGCTTACAATTTTGATCACTTATGATGATCTACCCTGTTAGGAGTATCAGTGGAGACCTGTTAAAGTATACTATGTTAGGATCCTTTTAGAAACACTATTAAGTGTGCACTTGGTTAAGAGATTTGATATAGGATTGTTAAATCCACCTTTCTTGAAAGGATTTCTTACACTTTTCTTCACTTGTTAGAATGACAGGAAATTACAAATTGATATGGTAAATGCAATCTCCTATTGTTGATACAGACCCTATGTAGTTCACATACAAAATAATATCACCTTAACTATGAATGAATAATACCTCTAATTATCGGTTTCCTCTATTCTTGGTTCTGCTAACCAAATTCTTCTTTTTCTGCTCTGGTTCTTGAAACTCTCAATCCAATCCATAGATGTGCTTGTTCTATTCTCCTCTCTCTTACACACTCATTCTAATGAATGATTACATCATCTATTTATAGATGGATTGATTTCATCGAGTTGTGATAAAAACAATGTTAACTCTAAGATCAGGTTTACAACTTGCACCTAGATCTCCTAGTCTATGTGCCTTAAATCAGTTAGACTGATTAAAACACTTACATTAATTTTTCTTATCCCTAAAGAAATGGATTTAAAAACAATTAAATATCCTATAAATAGAATACCCTTGCTTTATCTGATGTGGAACTCAGATCCACTTTTTGCGGGCTGCAACTGAATTTCGGTTCTGTCTTTCAGTCATGCTTGACCGTCCTTCAGTTTTTACTATCGGTTGCATTGTATCTGTTTCATCAGTCTACATTGTAACTTGCATTTTAGGTTCCTCTGTCGGGTTCCTCTTTAACTCTCTGTATTGTGATTACACACTTCCTTGTGTCATCGGTTCTCTCTATACTTAGTCATTTTTGGTGATCTGTCAATCTGATCTTCGGTTTTCCCTTTACTGTCTTTCGGTGTAGGCTTACCAAAAATGTTGTTTGAATACTAATGACAAATTAATGTCATCAATCTCCCCCTTTGACATTAGTATCAAAAAACTGATATGTGCAAAATACTAACAAAATGTTAAGTATATACAACATATATAATCCTTAGTCAATTAATGACTCCCCCTATGTATATGCTGGTATATTTGTACATATGATATATTTTCCTTCTTCATATAATTGTCCCTTTATGAATATACATATATATATCTACCTTTTTCCTATTCTGACTAAATGTACATAACATTTTCAATGATATTTTGTACAAGTATCATTTCCCCCTTTATTTGATATTAAGGGCAAAGGTCAATTACCTTAGAGCTTATCAAAAATGTGTGAATGAGAAGACTTCATGTCTTCCATTATTTTCTCCCATTGCTCCTTTAGGTTTTCTAGAGACATTTTCTCAAGTGTTATTTTGGCATGCATATCATAGATGTTGTCGCCTACAGACATCTCGGGAGTTGCTATCAGTTGTCTTGCAGAACTGATATGTTGTTGTAGCAGTGTAAAATTTGGTAGAAGTTGAGTCTGTAGCTCGGTCACTTCTTCTTTGAATCATGTCTCTGCCTCCCACAGCTCTTGCCTTAACCATTTTACTTCTATGATCTTTTCATAATGTAGTTTGACTGCATTTTCTCTATCTGTGGTTAAGCTACTAGCACTATTTGCTAGATCTGTATCTAGCTTAGCTATGTTGTCACTATTTTCTTGAGTGAAATTTTCTACTATGCTTAGCTTTTGAATTAAGGTTATAGCTTCACATATAATGGGGTCTAATTCAAATATGAATTCTGACAGCTTTACCTTATTCTCGGCCACTTCTTGGCTGATGTTCTCTAGAAGCTTTTGTTGATACTTCATTTCTTCTCTCTCCTCAATTACCTTCTCAACATCAATATTTTGAGTTGTGATGGCATCGGTGAGGATAGCTAGTTGATCAATTATAGGCTTGCTTTGATCAATATCAACATCGGGTACAATTTGGTCTAGAATGTCCCATGTTGTCTCTAGTACCATTGATTCCTTATGTTGTTTCTTCAGTTGTTCTTGTAATGCCTTCCTTTGGCATATATCTCCATATTCTTGTAGTGCATCCATGTCAAGTGTAGTGGGGTCACACTTCGGTATTTCAATGATTTCATCCAATGTAACCTCTAACTTGTTCTTCTTTGTCTTCTTCTTCTTCTTTTGGGACTCAGTGCAATGTAGCACCATTGCCAATTTCTCATCCTTTTCTATTGTACTTGATGATGTGACTTGTTGTGCTTCTTTCTGTTGCTTTGCATCAGTTTCAGCTCATTGGGTGTTTGCAGACATCTCTACATTCAACTTAGCATCATTGGTAGCACCTTTGTCAGTTTTCTCAGGAGTTCCATCTTTTGGCTTGTCTCCTTCAATGGTGTCCTTTGCATCATCTATTTTGGTGTTCTCATTATTTTCGTGAGGTTCCACATCTTTTTCCTTATCTCCTTCTTTAACCTTGTTTGTGTCGCTTAAATATTGAGTATCTCTGATGTTTTGTTGACCATCAGTGTTATCTTTATTTGCTTCTTCTCCTACATCCTTTGGAGTTTCCTTGTCAGGTGATTTATTTGATTCTTGCATTATATTGATAGCCTGTATCAATATTGGTAGCTTGCTTGGAATGTTCACCTGTGCTCTATCAATTTTTTTTTCATGTTCATCGGTTATATCTTTTGCAACGGTGACATCTTCATCCTTATTGATTTCATTTGCTGGGTCATCAGTAATGTTGATGAAATTGGTATCCACAACATTGTCATTGGTGGTATCATCCCATATTTCATCTACCATATCTACAGTCTTATTTCCTGATGTATCATCTTCTTCTTTATCCAGTTCAATGGATGTATCATCTTGATTTGCTTTATCAACATCTTGTTGTTGAAGGTCTTTGTGGGGCTATCTTTCTCAACTGGTCGGTTCATGATTTTGCACCATTTATAGTGACTATCCTTTTCAAGTTCAATCAACTTTCCTTCAAGTAATTTGTATGCCCTTAGCTTTGGTGAGAATTCTTTCTTGTGTTTCTCCATCATTTCATTTATCTCTACCTTGGTTGATTCAGGTGGCATCAGAGACACAAGTACTCTCTCTAATTTCTTTCTCATTTGCCAAAGCAAATGTCCAACGGACAGATAATCTATCCAAGAGTTCCCATGGAACATAAATTCCTTCAAATTGTATGGATACATATTTGAAGTTATACATCTTAGCTATCATGGCTTCTTCAATTTTGTTTTGATCTTCTTGATTTCTTTTCCCCCATTTTCTAATGTGTGGATCAGTAATGGATCCAGAATTAGCAATATAAACACAAATATCATCAATAGTGTCAGGTTCTTTTACCTTGATATTTTCTGCCTCTAAAGCATCATCTCGCTCGGTGTCCTTTAAATCCTCTCGGGTTCTGATGATTTTTCTACCCTTCTTGTTTTGTCCTCTCTTCGGTGCAGGGGATTTTTGATTGTAAGTCCTGACTTTTCCTTTCTTAAGAGGTGAAGGAGTAGACTCTTTGGACGTTTGGCTTCTGCTCCTTGAAGCAGCTATAGTTCTTGGTCTCTTTGATGGTGGAGGAGGTGGTGAGTCTAACTCTATTTCCTCTGAGTCAGTCATTTCTTCATCTTTATCGACAGACACATGTTCTTCGGTTTCCTCCTCTTGTTCAATTTCTTCAGCCTGCTCAGTTTCTTCCTCGTCTACATATAGAATCTTCTTGAGATTCTTTACCATTTTTTCCTTCTTCTTGACTATCTTCTTGACTACTAGGTCTGATTCAATTCTTGACTTAGCTTCTTCATATGTTCCAAACCTTGGTTTCTTTTTGTCCAATGGTTCATTGATTAAGGCATCAATTTCCTTTGTAGCAAGATCAATGTTGATCTCATATTCCAGTGGTTGCAACCATGATGTTCTTTCTACTACAGGTTTGATGAAGGTATGATCTGTGTCAACCATGAAGCATATCTCATCCTTATATTGCTCGATGAGTTTTTCTCAAGGATTCTTACCCTCTTTTGCATTCGGTCTTTGAATACATTGAAGTATTCATCCATGACAGTTTCAAAATTATCTCCTAGAGCAGCTATGTGCCCACTGATTTGCATGGTGACTAGTTTGGTGCTATCCCATTTTACATCTCCAATTGATGGGAAATTTTCTTGAAAATGGAGGAAAATACACATGATTAATGAGCCAAACTTACAGGTGTTTGACTTTGCATTCCTGAATGTTTTTAGGTTTTCTTTTAGTTGATTCAGGAGTAGCTCGGATAAGTCCAGCTGTGTACCTTTCTTCACAATTTTTTGTATCCACAACACCTAATGAAATACTATTTAATCTGTTGGCCTGGAAGAATTTGTAGCCTAATACACATGCACCAAACTTAATCTCATCAACGGTTATTGTTGTCACTTTCAATTCACGACCATCCCATTTGGCTCCAGTAATATTTTCGGTCTCTGCCTTCAGTGGATGCTTTAGTGCCTTTACTTTATTGGTTACGGGGTAACCGGTGACCGCATGGATGACATCTCAGGTGATTTCCTTCGGTTCATCCAACCATAACCTGTTATTGTGCATTCTTCTTAGCACTAACCGAATTCAATCAGTTTTGAAGACCTTAGGAAACTTTAGGGCATTGGTAAGCCCTTTTACCTCAATGTGCTTGTGTTCTTCATTAAGGGTTCCATCATTGTTACAAAGCTTCTATTAAGATTCTTCCATCTCTGATGTTTTAATTTATGCAATCTTGTAGTGTATGAAGGATCAAACATCTTCAACCAGCAAAACCCTAGCTGGTATGCGCAAAAATGCACCAGCATCGTCAGGTTGTGATGCAACCTCCGGATGGATCTTATATTTGGGTACCTCACATGCAATGTTCTTGATGAGTTTGAACTCACCCTTCTTTTCTTTCTTAGCTTTTATGAATCGTGATGTTGATGCCATTTTTAGAAATTAGGCCTTCTGCGTAAATGTGTTAAAACATAGAGTTATCATTCTTTAGAACTTATTGTTGTGTGTGCAATAATCTCTGAACTACTTTGAAATGCTTGTAGGTCGAGTCATGATCACTCTGCAACTTGGTTTGTTTCTACTCAAAATTGCCTTCGCTCGCTCTGCTCTGGGTGTCGTGAAAAATGAGTCACTCTGATGCCCTATTTATAGCCATTTCTCTAAAATGCATGTAATAAATGCTCACCCACTCGTCAGTGTTTAAGGACTGAGTTTTTCGGTGAAGACTTTATCACCATCGGTGATGCTTAGAACATTTTTGAGCAGTCAAAGTTGACTTAGCCTTTACTGATAGGTTTTGGTAACACAGACAACTTGTTCATGTGCTTGTTTACCGACGCGTCTTGATCAATACTAACAACTTTTTCTTATAACCGATGTCTCTCGGTAAATATAGTCAGTCTTTCCTTTAAGTGTATATCGATGGGTTTCAGTATATATTCCTGAAGACATAGTTTTCACATATTTCAACAAGTATAACCATGATGCATCTTTCTTATGCTAATTTGGAATTATTTCATCATATTATGGAACTCTTGTAAAGTAATAGCTTAGTTTTAGTGCAGTTCCATACTTACTTGTTCTGCTTAGGTGGGGTTGGTGATGTCACCGGATCCATTGGATGGGGTGCCACTATTTGCATTTCTCGTTCCAGCTTCATCTTTGCTTGAAGATTTTCTCCACATCTTGTCTCTAGCCCTCTGGATATCTTCAATGGTGTTTCCATTGGGGTATGTGCTTGTATCTATCATTCGGTCTCTACAGTCCTTTTTGAGATGACCAACTTTATGACAGTGTAATCATGACATTCCGAGGTTAGTCCATCCTCTAGACTTTTTATTCTATAGTCTCATACAATTTGCAGCAATGTGACCATATCTACGACATGTTGTATAGTTTTTTCCAATTATTGTAGTCCCATACATATTGATTACTGATTCTCTTCGAATGATATGGAGTTTCTTGACCTTTTGGCTTCCATGCTTGCCTTTTCTTTTTCCACCATTCAAGACTTGTGTGCCGATTCATCTTGCATGTAGGACAGTATTTGTCCATGTAGGTTTCCTTCTTTGGTTGATCTATCTTAGACTTACATTCATATGCTTTATGTCCTTTATTGTTACATTTACAAAAAAATCCTATGAATGAGGATGTAGATTTAGGAATACCTTTCATTTTTCCTCTGGATACATTTGTTGTGTGACCTTTCTTGAACCACAGTGTTTGCATGTAAGCTTTCTTGGTCTTGGATTTTCATAAACATTCTTTGGATTGGATTGATTTGATGATTCTCCATTTTTTGATAAATCCTAGACCGTTGTTGTTGTTGACTCTTCGTTGTCCTTCCAGAAAATCATGCATTCTTTTATTTCTCTCTTCAGCCTTTCTGATAACTTCATTATGTTGTTTCTGAATTCTAACCTCATGCTTTAGTTTTCATTTTCTTCTCTTAGTTCACCGATAATTTGTATTCTTTCAATGAGTTCAACATTCATTTTTTTTGCTTCTTGACTCATAAGAATAATTTGATTTGTGAGCTCATGGTGATGCTTAGCATGTCTTTGAATTTCTAACTCCTTTTCTTGTAGTTTCTCTGTAATTTTCCTCATGTCATCAGTAGCTAGTGTTCATTCCGTTTCAGCTTGTCTAGCAGAACTCATCACATCAATCATTCTAACCATCTGGGTCTCTTGACCGATTTGCAGCATCTTTAGAGAACTTTGCTAGATGTTGATTGATCTCCTTTAGATTTGTGATGTTTTCTTCTGATGTATCTGATGCTTTGCTTGCATTTGATCCTGAAGACTCAAAGAAATCTGGAATCTCTTCTTCTTGATAATCCTTTTCATTGCTTCAAGTTTCTAATCCTTTCCTCTCATCCAACAACTGTCTCATGTTGATTCTGGCTTCTTTATATTGTTCATAGAACATCTGTATCTCAAGCTTTTTGCTCTCAATATTTTTATCAAGTTTGTACTTCCCCATTGTATGATCTTTTCTCTTAATCCTTTGAGCTTTCCAAGAAGAGACTTAGCTCTGATTCCAATTGTTGGGTTTAATGGGAAGTAGTACTGAGAGGGGAGGGGTGAATTAGTACCTCTAAAACTTTTTCTTATCCTTTAATCAATTAACCTTAGTAATCACTTGCATGTCCATTCCATATGATCTATACTATCTTTGTGTGATTTATATCAATTCATAATATTAATAAACATATGAATCATTTATAGAAACATTCATGAACATAATTGACACATAACACAAGATATGATATCATAGAAAACTCATGTTAGGAAGTAAAAACTGCGGTGGGGATGACACCCACAAAACTTCACTATCTGCAGAATGGAAGGGGCCAGTTAAGGCTTACAATTTTGATCACTTCTGATGATCTACCCTATTAGAAGTATTGGTGGAGACCTGTTAAAGTCTACTTTGTTAGGAGATTTTTAGCAACACTATTAAGTGTGCACTCGGTTAAGAGATTTGATATTGGATTGTTAAATCCACCTTTCTTAAAAGGATTTCTTACACTTTGCTTCACTTGTTAGAATGACAGCAAATTACAAACTGATCTGGTAAATGCAATCTCCTATTGCTGATACAAATCCTATGTAGTTCACATACAAAATAATATCACCTTAACTGTGATTGAATAATACCTCTAATTATCAGTTTCCTCTGTTCTTGGTTCTGCTAACAAAATTCTTCTTTTTCTGCTTTGGTTCTTGAAACTCTCAATTCAATCCATAGATGTGCTCGTTCTATTCTCCTCTCTCTTACACACTCATTCTAATGAATGATTACCTCATCTATTTATAGATGGATTGATTTCATCGAGTTGTGATAAAAACAATGTTAACTCTAAGATCAGGTTTACAACTTGCACCTAGATCTCCTAATCTATGTGCTTTAAATCAGTTAGACTAATTAAAACACTTACATTAATGTTTCTTTTCCCTAAAGAAATGAATTTAAAAACAATTAAATATCCTATAAATAATACCCCTTCTTTATCTGAAGTGGAAGTCAGATCCACTTTTTGCGGGCTGCAACTGACTTTCAGTTCTGTCTTTCGGTCATGCTTGACTGTCCTTCAGTTTTTACTGTCAGTTGCACTGTATCTATTTCGTCGGTCTGCACTGTAACTTGCATTTCGGGTTCCTCTGTTGGGTTCCTCTTTAACTCTTTGTATTGTGATTTTTGGTTTACACACTTCCTTGTGTCATCGGTTCTCTCTGTACTTTGTCATTTTTAGTGATCTGCCAATCTGATCTTTGGTTTTCCCTTTACTGTCTTTCAGTGTAGGCTTACCGAAAATGTTGTTTGAATACTAATGACAAATTAATGTAATCATCTTTGGTCCCTCTTTTCTTTGGAAAATGACATTTTATCCTAAGCACTCCTCTATGGTGGGGGTCTTTATGATAATATCTCTTCCTCTTTTAGGATCCTTTTTCCATATGTGACATATCCATTTCATGATTATCTATGATCTTAGAGGTAAGGGTTAGTACTCTTTGCTAAGGATATAGCATACATTGTTGTTAAGTTGGATATCTCCTTACTTTGTGAAGAAGGTATTCTCTTTTCTCTTCCTTATCCTGCCTAGTGGGTAGTCATGATAAGGAGGGGGGAATATATAGGGTCTCCCTTATACTATAGTTTACATTTTACAACATGCTAAATCCTCGGAAGGCAACACACATAAGTTGCTAAATCTGGAAGAGACGCATTTTTATTTTTATTTTTGCTAAATCCTCGGAAGGTAACGCACGTAAGTTGCTAAATCTTGAAGAGATATGCCTTTTCAACTTTACAATATGCTAAATCCTTGGAAGGTAACACACATAAGTTGCTAAATTCTTAAAAGACACGCATTTTATATTCCATAGTGATACAAGAATGTGGATATATGGATATTTCAAAAGCCGTCAGAAGATACATTACAATTACAAAGCACAGTTTATGGGTGAACATGTTGGGCTCTCCCTCCTTGGTGATTTGTGGTAAGGTGGGCATCTTACTAGGCAAGGTAATCACTATCTCTTTTCTCTCTTTCGATTTCATGCTAGTAGGATTAGATCATGAAGCTATGTTATCTATAGTGTTGCTCTTGTCTTGCTTATGTAGCCATGTATGTTCTTTATGATTGATTTCTCTTTACTTTCATATCTTTATGCATGTATGTTGAGTTAGAATCCTTGGTCTGGGGGCTCATGTCAATGACTTAGTGATGTTCTAACTTCACCGCGAGTATGTTCGATTTCCATACTCCCACTAAAGTGGGGAATTAATGTATCATCTTAAAATGGAAGCACTTCCATGTTAAGAACATTTATCCCTCCTTAGGGGTTGTTTTTTACAACCATCGTATTTTCCCCTTATTTATGTATCCTCGCCTACTTCTGTGTCTGTTTAGGACCCTGATTGGGCCTCTCCGGGCACCATCCCTCCCATCTGGCACATTTTATAAGGGTTCTGACTCCCTGGGTCAAGGTCGACCTCGACCTTGACCTTGACCTTGACCTAGGTCAAGTATGACCTCGACCTTGACCTAGGTCCTCCTTTCAAATCTAGAAATTTTTTGGCTGCCGGAGGTCATCAAAAATTCATTTCCCGCTTCCGGGTCGGTTGTTTTGGGTTCCAAAGCGATGATTCTTAAATTATATTTAATATAGGTCCTCTTCTAGGGTTATAGGTCTAATTGGAATTTAATTCTCCTATGTATGCCTCTCTAGAAGATTGTGTCATAGTTTCATATAAAAGGAAGCCTTCTCCTCTCATTTTCTCTGACTAACGAACGAAGTGTGATCCAAGCGCCTCTAAGGAAGTCATCAAGGAAAAATTTAAAACATCCATTGTTCTACATATTTTAAAGCTTTCAAAGATTTCAAGTCTTCCTCTCAAGCATTCAAGTTCTCCATTGAAGATCAAGGATTCAAGCATTCAAGCCTTTGAAGGGATTTGGTTCAAGCATTCAAGATTTATCATTCAAGCCCTAGATCTATCCATCATGGTGGTGTGATCTTCCTTCAAGATCCTTTGTGCATCCTCAAGACTCATTCATTCAGCTCCCTTCAAGGTGGATTCCAAGCATACAATCATGGAGGTTTATGGTTTCTAATTGAGTCCAAGATTTCATATTTTCATACTTGTTTACATTCGAAATACAATTGCATATCTATTGAATATCATAGCTTCATTATTAGATTTACTTCTACTACTTGCTAGCATTATTTATTTCAATTATTGATTTCAAGGTTAATTCCTAAATCGGGGTTTGACTAAGGCAAACCCCTCCTCCCAAAAAATAATCTATTTTTCTTGCAAGTACAGGTTTGGAACAACAGATCGGAGTACAGATTTAGATACCCTTTTTCAAAAACTTTCAAGATCCAGAAATAGATTTTCAGTCGGAGACTTTTTAGGTCGATTCTGCCCTAGATCAAAATTGGAAATTGTAGGTCAATGGTGACATTGACTTGAGGGTACAAATCGGAACTATGTCAGAACGGAAAAACATTTCTAGGTTTTGTTCGTTTCTACGTTTCTATTCCAGATCCGGTCTCATATTTTCCAGAAATTGAGTGCAGGCCCCCAAAAATAGCATTCTTCAGATCTACAACATTTCAAGGTTAGTACTTTTCTCTTATCCATTTCAATTAAGGTCATTAATCTTTCTAAATCTATCACACACTCTCTTCTATAAAATAGGAATTAGGGTTTTTCTCTTTATCCTTATCCTTAATAGGTTGATTCATTTATGCATTGATCCTTTCTTTAGGGATAATCAGTTTGGATCTTCCCTTTAAGAAATTTGGGATTAAGAGGACAATCTTACCTTCTTCATCCTTCTTATAACACACATTAAATTTATCCTATACATTTCAATAAACATTCCAATTTTAAATGTAACATTAGGGCATAATCTCTATTTTATATCTTACATTTTGGTGACCTCCGTTTCTTATGTTACATAACATAATCATAACAAGCAACAATGCTACAGGAAAAAAATAGTACAGCTATAGGAACCAAATATACTCATGCAACAATGGAGGCAAAGGTATATAAATTTGATAGATACAACAATCATGATACACTGAAAGTAAAGCATGTTGCAGGAGGTGATGTTCACCAAATAAATACAATGGAAAATGTATCTTGATGCTACTACAGAAGAATCCAATGACAGTGTAGAGAGATAAATTTGCTTTAAAGATAAAACACTTATAATTTTCCACTAAATTCAGCATAGAGGGAAGAAATGTATTCATATACTATCTCAGGTGCCAAACCAGAAAAGGTAACAACAATATTCAATGTATTTACCATTCAAAGACAACATATACTAAGTAACAAATATTTGTCTAGAAGGCAACATAACAGCTACAACAAAATAATAGCATCAGAAAGTGCAATGATATTCAGCTACAGGAAACAACTTTAGTAAAGGTACAAACTCAATAATGCATCATGTTAATCATAACATATTCCTATCCTCATAGAAGCAATTCATAAATTCATTGATTTCAAACAATCAAAATGTAAGCATAACATTCATGCTATGAGGATAGTAATGAAGTAATTACTGATCAACAAATCAGAGAATTGAGTATATGAACAATGATAATGTAATCATGAAAAGATTCAATACATGAATGATTCACTAAAGATGTCAACAAAGATGAAATGATTTTTTTAAAATCAGTATAAAGGCATGATCATTCAAATGTCAAGTTCATGGAAAAAATGATCAGAAAAGGAAAACAAAACCTCATTCAAAACCTTCATTTCACGACCTGCAAGTGTGACTTTTTAGGGAAAAAGAAGTACATTTCTTCATTTTCTTCAGCAAGATAAAATAAAATAAATTGAGGTTGCATGGCTACATGTTTCACAGCAATAGAGTAGAGAGAACTCATTATTTCCACAAGAAAAATCTTTTCATTATGTCTTCGCTAGATTAGTGTAGTAATTAGGAAATGAAGACCCCAAAGAGATGATAAGTCAGAGATCTAAGCTCTTGTTTTAAATTCAAATCCTCATTTCAATACAAAAGGTAAATCTTTGAAAAGAGAAGGGAAAAATATACATTTCTTGCAAGGAAAATCCTCAAAGAAAAATGGAGTTGCGGGCCATATGCTACAAAAAAGAAAAGAGTGTATGTTTTGAGCTTAAAAATGAAATTTCTTGCCATGGCATGAAAGAACATACCTGGAAAATCAGCAAGGAAAAAGTCTCATAAGTTAAAAATCTCTAGATTTCTTCACAGAAACCTGCAAATCCCTCGCAAAAGCTTCAAAATCCTTCAAACGATTGTGTGAGACTTTCAGAAAAACCTCAAGAGAGTTGCAGAAACCCCATAAATTCTCCAAAATGGCAGCACTATGAGAAAGAGCATTGAAAATGAAAGAGCTTGTTTTAGGGGATTTTACCCTAATACAACCAATGATAGAAAGTAAAGGCATATTTCTTGGAATTGAGGTAGAATTTGGTGCGGAACTTCTTCTTTTTTCCCAAATCCACCGTTTGGTTCACTAATATGCAAACCTGGTTTTGGACCCCAAAATCTGATTTTTACCCCAAAATGGGCAGCACAATCTTCCCACCCAATAGGTGGAATTTGAAATCTAATTCTAGTTTTTGGTTTTTGTGAACCACATTTTGATTGTCTGTCGAGTCCATCAGGTTTTGACCCCACTATCTCAGAGGGAATTGGAACCCTGGTTTCTACAGCAGCTAAGTTTTGAGTAGGTGGCGTAGAAAGATAAGGAAATTGTGAGGCCTTTGGTCTTCTTCCATGCGAGTAGGTGCGAGCAAGAGAACGCACCAGGAGTTGGCCTGAGAGTGGCTCTCACGGAGGACCATGATGTTATTTGAATTTTGCATTTTCACAACATGCCTTGAGTGTAGCTTCGAGTATTCCTCCATTATAAAGCTGAATAAGTTTAAAAACCCGTAGTAGAGTTGAGAGATAACAACAATCAACTAATTATTCAAAATGTTTCAAAAGCACACGCTTGTATACGTCTACAACATCTCTTGATGTGTTTCTGTGTAATATCCCCTCTAAATATTTCTCCACTCTTTCCCAATTTCTAGATAATCTGGAGTTGTTGGTTCTAATAACAAGCGCCCTTTCTTGGATGATATTCTCATCGACATTTAGATGGTCGTCGTCATCGTCCTGATGAATTTTGGCAGCTAAATCTGGTAAAATTTTGAGTTTCAAACCATCAGAAGAGAGCGCTTGCTAAATTTGGGACTCCTCCTATTTGTATTATGTATGTCTGCATTTGGATCTATTCATAACTATGAATTATGTTTTTTTTTCCTATAACAAATGTGACAGAATTTGGGATTTTTGTGGAAAAATTTGGGATTTTTTTTCTTGCTTGCTTGTTTTAAATGGAATTTCGATTGAACTATTTCGAAACATCGTTGATGTGATGCAAGGTAGATTCAATTAATTTTTAAGATATTAGAATTGTTGTATGGATCACAATGATAAGAAATAGGAATTTCTCAATTCTAATTTCTAAATTGGCAACCAAAGCAGAAGATGGATTGTCTAAGTCATCTTTTGGATCAACCAAACAGTCCAAACTATCTTCCGAATACAAAAAATGAGAATTTTAAAACCTTATTTTGAGATAATCAGGGTTTGACTCAAATTCTAATTCATCAACCAAACGGGGCCTAAGTGCTTTGTCAAAAATATTTTTAAGCTATTAACCCACAGGGTATAAATATATACTAATATTATATTTTATTTATTTTAATTTATATTTATCAAGTGATATATAAAATAGACTATTTAATAAATATTATGTAAAAAGAATATTTATTAAGTAATGTATTTTATGTTTCTTAATAAATATAAATTAAACATGAAGTGTAAATATTAATTTTTGTTTTGCATTATTTAAATTGTAATTATTTTTTATTAAATAGTGATATATAAACTATTTAATAAGTATTAAATTTAAAATGCAATGATGGAGATATATTATGTCAAGGGCTTAATCAAAGAGGATAATTGTGAATTTATGGTTTGACGAAGTATTTAGGAGAGGTTGCACAACATTTGGAGAGCATCTATGCATTTTTTAGCCAAGTTTGGAGGTTTTTTTAGCATTTTTAGGAGCCTTTAAGGTTGGAGATGAGATGGAGTGAATTTTTCTTCATATTGGACTTCTTTTGGAGCTTTTTGAGGGCCTTAAAAGTAGGGTTTTTGTGACATCTGACCATGGGATTGAGGACTCCTATTCTTATGTAACTTCTTTTGAAAAAGCATAAAAGATTGTAAAATTCTCATTTGTAAGTGAGTTCTGATATATGTTTTCATCACTTAGTGACTTTTTTGGAGTCCTTTAGCAGCAACATTTTTTGTAACTAGTTGGATGCATGATTATACAGTGATAGTTCTGGAGACTAATTATTGAGTTATTGTGCCCTCTCATTCATATGTTCTTAGTGTGCAATTAGGTGATTTGATAAAAGTTTCTAGTGAATGTCTTACTTTTCCTTGTGATTTTTGTCTCACTTCCAGTACCTTTTGCAGAGAAATACAACACCTACAGGTTATAATTTGTGTTTTAAGTGCAGAGTTTTTGAGGTGTGAAATCTCTTTTCCTCCTAAAGGTCCAGTACCATAATCTTTTTATGAAATATTTATGCAGGGATGTGTAGGAGTGAGTTGTGCAGATCTTTAACTTAGTCATTCAAACTCAGAACTTAGTTATCTATGTTTTCATGGTCCTTTCAAGTTTGGTGTATCAGTCTATAGGTTAGAGTTTAGTTTCATGCTTCTTTCTAGCCCTTTCCTCGGTATAGGTGAGTACCATAGAAATTCGCCCTTCTCTGGAGGTTCTTTGCATCATAGGTGACCCATAAACCTGGAAAGTTCCCATGTTTCTCCAAGATACTAAGTCTGCAACTTGGTAAGGGTGCAAATTTGAGAGATATTTCAGTATTATCTCCTTGGAAAATGAGTCATTAGATTATGCTTGTCGGGTTTTCTTTCTAGAAGGTCTCTTGGGTGAATAGGTAACTTCATCCTCATCCCCAAAAACTAGTTCAACTTCGTCCCTAGATGATTAATCCTTTGAATCTGAAGGCATATAAATGTAGTGAAGGCAGGCAGGTTTAGACTACTTATGCTTAGCCAGTTTAACCTTTTTAGGGTTGCTCAAAATAGATAAAAATTTAGCATTTTCTATGATGAGAAAAATTGTTCCATCATGAAGAGAAGATAAATTGGGCTTTATGATAGGATCCTTAATCCTTGACTCAAGGGAAGATAACAATTAAAATGGAAAGGATTCCCTTTTCTTATGACAAGAGTGATTCAACAAAATAAAATAGTGACTAAACAAGCTAGTAAAACACCCATATAAGGTAAAATATGACACAATCATGGAAGGAGTTTCCTTAATGGAGATTGTACAAACCATGTATAAATATTCAACACAGTGAAAACAATGAATTCTAGATCATCAACAACTCAATGATGAACAATAAACATACCCATTCAGACCTTCGCATTATCTTAGAAATAAGATTTACATCACATTTGTCTAGCTTACATTGAAGGCACACATGCCTGATTACATCATAATGTTGGAAATAATGGGAAGTATGTACTGAGAGGGGAGGGGTGAGTCAGTACCTCTGAAACTTTTATCTCTTTTAACCTTACTCCATTTAGTAATCCATTGTATTACCAACCATCTGTTCTATACTATCTTTGTGTAAGTTATATCAATTCATAAAACTTAACAAACATGTAAAAATTCATAGAAGCATTCATGAAATGTAATAACACATAACACAAGATATGGTAATGTATAAAACCCCTGTTAGAAGGTAAAAATTGTCGTGGGGATGGCACCCACAAAAACATCACTATCTGTAGATTGGAAGGGATCAGTTAAGGCTTACAATTTTGATCACTTCTGATGATCTACCTTGTTAGGAGTATTATGTGGAGATTGGTTAAGGTCTACTCTATTAAAAGCTTTAGCAACACTGTTTAGTGTGCACTCGATTAAGAGATTTACAAAGGATTGTTAAATCCACCTTTCTTGAAAGGATTTCTTCTATTTGCTACACTTGTTAGAATGTAGACAAAAATACTCATTGACCTGAGTGTATGCAATATTTAATTTCTAATTACATATCCATTAAAATAAAATGTACAAAGTATCACCTAATATGATTGATTAATACCTCTGTTTCTCGGTAGCCTTGAATCTTGGTTCTTGGTAACCAAATTCATCTTTTATTGTTCTGCTTCTTGAAACTCTTAGTCTGATCCATAGATGTGCTCCTTGGCTACTGTAATCCTTACATTCATATGAAATGAATGATTACACATCTATTTATACAATGGATTAACCTAATTAAGTTTCACGTATTACAAAGATAACTCTATGATCGAAGGTTTACAACTTGACCTTGATCTCCTAGTTTGCATGTTTTTAATCAGTTGGACTGATTAAAACAATTACAATTATCTTGCTTGTCCCTCAAGAGATGGTCTTAAATCAAATCTAAATATAAAACATAACTATTTTATCTGACGTGGAAGTCAGATCCACTTTTCTCGGGATATAACTGACTTTCGATGTCTGATGCTTAGGTTTCTCTGAAACTCTTTCAGTGTTCCTTCTATGAACTATCTGTCGGGTTCCCTTTCTCTGTCAGGTTCCTCTCTTTACTTCTCTATCATTTTATAGTGTAACCTGCTTGTCAGGTTCATCTGTATCATTTTTGGGTTGCACTTTCAGTTTACACTATAAAAATTGTGTTGTCGGGTTTCTCTATACTTAGCACTTTTGGTCTGAAATGAAACATGTCTTTCAATGTAGTGTAACTGACGGTTCAAAAACTGTTTCTCTTTGCATACTAATGGCAAAAATTATGTCATCAATCTCCCACTTTAACATTACTATCAAAAACTGATATGTGCAAAGTACTAAAGTGTTTAGTATGTACACCATGTGGTTACCTTAGTCATATTTTGACTCCCCCTATGTATATGTCGGTATAGTATAAGCATATACATGTATACTTGCCTTTATACTATATTCCCTTTTCACCTTATCTTCGTGTCATTCTCCCTTTTGTATTATACATCATTTTCCCTTTTTACTATATGTTCTGTACATATCATTTTCCCCCTTTTTTATGGTAAGGGAAAAGGTGTATACTTACAACTTATCAAAAATATGGGAATGAGAAGTCTTCATATCCTCCATCATTTTCTCCCATTTCTCCTTCAGATGCTCAAGAGCCATATGCTCTAGTGTAATCTGGGCATGCATATCATAGATGTTGTCTGCTACAGACATCTCGGGGTGGCAATTAACTTTCTTGCCCAAGTAATGTGTTGTTGTAGAAGTGTGAGGTTTGGTAAGAGTTGAGCCTGTATCTTGGTAACCTCTTCTCTAAACTATGATTATGCTTCCCAAATTTCTTGTCTTAACCTTTTGATTTCCATTATCTTGTCATAATGAAATTTGATTGCATTGTCATTTGTGGTTATACTTTTAGCACTTGCAGTTAGATCGGAATAGATATTTGCAATCTTATCACTATTATCCTTAGTGAATTTATCCAAAGTGCATAGCTTTTGAATTAAGGAAATAGATTCAGTAATGATTGGATCTAATTCATTTGTTAGTTCTGAAAGATTTACCTTATTTTTTGCCACTTCTTGGCTGATCTTTTCTGTCAATTTGTATTGGAACTTTTGTTCTGGTCATTCTTCAATAGCTTTTTTTGCATCCACATTTTGAGTTGTGATTGCTTCGATGAGAATGACAAGTTGATCCAAAATGGGGGCATTGTGATCAACATCAATGTCAGGAACTATTTGTCTTAAGATGTCTCTTGTGGTGTCCAGCACTAGAGAATCTTTGTGTTCTTTTCTAAGCTTTTCCTGCATTGCTTTCCTTTGACATATCTCTCCATATTATATAAGAGATTTGTATTCCAATGTGGTTACATCACACTTTTGTTAGTAATAACTAAGATGGGGGTGAATCAGTGACCTTAAAAATATTCCAATAATCAACCCTTAAAACTTAG
Source organism: Thuja plicata (assembly GCA_018584345.1). Lineage (NCBI taxonomy): Eukaryota > Viridiplantae > Streptophyta > Pinopsida > Cupressales > Cupressaceae > Thuja > Thuja plicata. The sequence continues at coordinate 820,640 of MU227850.1, forward strand.
TACCACAATATTATACCTCTAGTTATCTTCAGTCCTATAAGATGAATGCCTCCAAATACTTATATCAAATTAATACTGCTCGAAATGCTTTGTAAAACCTTCTACTGTAGATTTACCAAATAGTAGTATGTTAATTTACCGAAAGATAGTAAATTATCTAGAGTATATTGATCAATCTAGTTAAGTTAAGTGTAATGAAAAACATTAAAGTAATGACTCATAAACACATTGACACATGGATTGTTAACATGGAAACCCTGTTAAGGGAAAAACCACTTGGGACCGGTAACCCAAAATTTTCACTCTTTTGAAGTGAGCTTGGTGAAGATCCAACCCTATTAAAGGTTACAAACACACTGTTAGGTGTGACCTTATTAGAGGATTTAAAAGTTTAGTCTGTCACTTGATATCGGGCATCTATATGCTACCTTCCTTGATCAAACACTCACTTGGCCTGTCAATAGGTATCTGGCATCTCATGCTATCTTCATGATCAAACTTTTTGATACTACATTGGATGTATCTCAATATAGAAAGGATCTTTAAATCCTACTCGGTTAAGAGACTTTCTGAATCAATGGTTAAACTGAAACAGTATGATCTGTTCACATATACAACTTATACTTGTAGATTTTCAGATCTATTGTAATCTCACAAAACTATTCTGATCAATATAACTCTGTTTATACCTTTGCTCCACTTTGATTCTACTCAGTGATGCTGTGCTCTGTTACTCAGTGTCCAAAAAAAACTTTAGCTCTTTCCTCAGCTTGATTGATCAGCATTGTATGAAGTTTCTCTTCATCAGTTTCTCTTCAGCATCTTCTTTTTCTATTTCTCCCCACCAATTCATAATGAATTGAGTTGTCTCTTAAATAGACATGATATCACCGTTGTTAGGTTCTTGATCTTCTTGATCTTGGCATGATCCACAATTCTCGCCAATTAGATTTAAAGAAAAATTCACGTTTTATCTCGCTGGGATCTTGTCAAATGAACAAAAACAACTTTAAGTCCATTACTTATCTCTGGCTTATCTTGTCGATGAAAACAATGATAACTACCAATTAAATCTATATTTAGCTCTGCCAACTAAATATTTTTTTGTTTCTGAACTCAATTTAATTTCGGTGTTTAACTCTTGATAGCGTCGGTCAACACTCCAGTTCTCCTCGGGCTTCTCTGTCGATTTACACTATGTTTATGGTCGTCAGGTTTGCTTGTGATTCTGCTTGTTGGTAATGCTCGTCGGTGTTCTTGCTCAGGCATCGCTGTGACTTGACTATCAGTGATATCTATCTGTCGGGTTCCACTGACCGTCACTGTTTGTAGTCACATTGTGAATACTTGTCTTTTATGCATTACAGAAAGCATAATTTTTTTCTCTCTAATTCTCTGAAGTCTTTGACACTTTGATTATAACCGATTAGATTATATCAAGTTAAGATCAATGACAATATAATCCATTAACTCATTTAACGTCTTGTATTATCCTTCTACATTTCGGTGATCAACTTATCATCTTTAAACATTCAATCAGTTACATGTCATCAACTTTGGTATTTCAATGATTTCATCAAGTGTGACCTCAAACTTACTCTTCTTGGTTTTCTTCTTCTTCTTTTGTGATGCACCTGTATGCAAAACCATAGCAAGTTTTTCTTCTTGTTCTAATGTGTAGGAGGATTGTTTCGGTGGTGTTGTACCTTTTTCCTGTTGCTCCGAGTTTTCCTGTCGGTTGTGTGTGGACGTCTCCTCATCAACCTTCAATGTATCTGCAACATCTTTGGTATCCTTAGGAGTATCTTCAATTTTCTTCTCTTCTTCACCTTTTTCTTTTTTCACTTTATCTGTATCTTTCATTTGTGCATCTTTTCAGTGTGATCTCCATCTTTTGGTGTGTGCTCTACATTTGTAACATTTTGTTCTCCAATGGTGACTACCTGTTCATCGGTTGTATCTTTCTTTTCTTCTTCATTACCCTTATCTTTGGGTATGCTTGCATCTTTTTCAAGTGACTTCTCCTTCTCCAAGATTATGTTGATAGCATGTATCAATAGTGGTATCTATCCTGGTGTGTCTACCTGTGAAAAATCTATAGTAGTGTCTTATTCGTCGGGTTAGTCTTAGACAACAGTGACATCTTCATCTTTTTGTATCTCATCTACAGGATCTCCTCTGGTAATATCAATGACACTATTATCCGACCATGTTTCATCTGCAATGTCCATATCCTTGTTGTCTTTTGTGTTCAATGATTCTTCATTAACATCCTCTTCAGTAATAAGGATATGTTCGGGGCTCTGTTTAGCCTGATCATCTTTGTTATGTTGCTTGTTGGTAAGATCTATTTGTGACTCGGGAATTGTATCCTTTTTAGGTATATCAAGTATCTTTCTCCATTCAGGCTCACTCTTCCTGTCTAGCTCAAGTAGATGTCCTTGAAGCACTTGGTAGGCTCTTAACTTTGGTGAGAATATTTTGGAGTGTTTCTTCATCATCTCTTCAATCTCCTCCATTTTAGATTCTGGAGGCATGACAGAAACTAGGGCTCTTTCCCCAATCTGTTTCTCAGAGTGTAATGCAAATGTCCATCTTGCAGAAAATCTATTCAAAATTTCTTTTGGCATATTATCTACCAATTGTATTGGAACATATTTGAATACACACATCATTGTGATAATTGCCTCTTCTATTTTATTTTGATCCTCGGGATCCAATGTTAGTCATTTCTTAATCTTGCGATCATTTGTTGTACCGATTTGATAATTGAAGCACATACCTCATCAATTGTAGAAGGTATTGTGTTTTTGAAAGCTTGTACAGATTGTTCATCCTTTTCGGTGTCCTCAATGTCTTCCATTTTTCTAGGAACTTTCTTATTTTTGTTGGCCCCTTTTTTCCTATTTGTGGCTTTCTTTTGTAGGTCCTTACTTGACCTTTCTTGATAGGTGAAGGACTTGCATCCTTTGTTGTTTGACTCCTGGTCCTAGTTGCAGCAATAGTCCTTGGTTTCTTTGCTGGTGGAGGAGGTGGTGAATCAAACTCTGTGGATTCTGAGTCACTCTCCTTCTCAGATTCACCGATGGGTGACTAACCCTCATTTTATTTAGTCTATTTTGTTTCCTCTTCATTCACCGACAATTTTTATTTCAAAGTCTTGACCATTTTTTCTTTCTTTCTATCAATCTTTTTCACAACTAAGCCAGTTTTTATCCTTTCCTTGGCTTCCTCATATGTTCCAAACTTAGGTTGTGAATTTTCTAATGGTTCATTTATCAATGCCTCAATAGCATTTGATGCTTGATCTATGTTAACCTCATAGTCAAGTTGTGCCATCCATGTTGTCCTCGGTACAACTGGCTTGATGTAGGTGTAGTCAGTGTCCACCATAAAACATATGTCAATCTTGAATTTTTCTACTAATTGCTCTATAATCCTCATTCTTTCTACATTCTTTCTTTAAATCTACCAAAATATTCATCCATGACTGATTCAAAATTATCTCCTAGTGATTTAATGAGCTCACTAATCTGTGTGGTCACTGATTTAGTAGTGTCACATTTGACATTTCCTATGGATGGGAAGGATTCTTGGAAATAGAAAAATATGCACATGATGAGTGAACCAAATTTACATGAGTTGGACTTTGCAGTCCTTATTCTCTTCATGTTCTCATCCAATTGTCTTAGTAGAAGTTATGACAGATCCAACTGTAATCCCTTCTTGACAATTTTGTATGTTGTATCCACTGCTCTGGATGCAATATTGTTCATCCTACTAGCTTGAAATAACTTGTATCCTAAAACACATGCTCCAAATTTCATTTCATCATCTTTGATGGTGGATACCTTTAATCCTCTTTCATCCCATGTTGCTCCTATATTCTTTTCAATGTCATCTTTAGGAGGGTGTTTCAGTACCTTTACTTTATCGGTTATGGGATAATCGTTAACATCATGTAGAACATCCATGGTTATCAGTTTTGGCTCATCCATCCATATCTTTCGGTCATGTATCCTTCTCAGTACTAACCGAATCCATTCAATTTTAAATTCCTTCAGGAATAGTAGGGCATGTGTGATCCCTTTTAATTCAATATGCTTATTCTCTTCCTTTATTGTTCCATCATTGTTGCAAAGCTTCTTGAAATATTTCTCAACTTCCAGGTCTCCTATTTCTACAATCTTGCAGTGAATATATGCTCGCACGTCTTCAATGAGAAAAAACCTAGCTATTATTCTGGAGAATGCACCAGTGTTGTCGGGTTGTGAAGCAACCTCGGGACACATCTTGTAATGAGGTTCTTCACAAGTGGAATTCTTGATTAGATTGACCTTATTCTTCTTATCATTCTTGATCTTGGAGGTTCTTGAAGTTGATGCCATCGTTTTAGAAATTAGGGCTTCTTCCCGTAAATGAAAATAGAGTTCTCAGTGATTGTTGTTACTTACTTCAACCTTTTTTCACTGTTGGGAATCCTTCTGAGTGTTGTGAAGTGGGTTGGAGTCACTCTGCAATCTGGTCACTTCGTGATCTAGTTTTGCTCTATTTCTTTGCTCAAGTTGTTGTGTGAATAATGAAACCCTTCCGTCCTCTATTTATAGACTTTTCCCTAAGTCGTGTCATAAATGCTCAACCACTTCTCAGTGTGTGAATATGGAGTCGTTGGGTGATATGCAAATAAAATTCTCGGTGAGAACGCAATGCTTTGGGTAGCTGTCAATTTGTTACTTTCACCGACGGATTTCGGTGTAAGGCGAAGATAACATTTCCTTTCATGATTACCGATGGATCTCGGTTTTCACTAGCAACTTAGCTTTGTATTCACACTGATGATGTTTGGTAAGCATTAACCGATGAAATTAAATTCACAAAATTGTAACAAGTACTACCATAGTGCATCTTTAATCATGTTGATTTGGCAATTCATCAATGTATAATGGAACTGATGCAAAATATAACTTGGTATAATGTAGTTCCATACTTACTTGTTCTGCTTAGGTGGGGGTGGTGATGTCACCAGATCTATTGGATAAGGTGTCACCATTTGCATTTCTCGGTCCAGCTTCATCAGTGTTTGAAGCTTTCCTCCACATTTTGTTTCTCATCTTCCTAATGTCTTCAATGGTGTTTCCATTGGCAAAGGTGTTGGTCTCTGTCATTTGGTCTCTGCAGTCTTTCTTCAAATGACCAACTTTATGACATTGTAGACATGCCATTCTGGGGTTGGTCTAGCTCCTAGACTTTCTTGTCCATTGTCTCATGCATTTTGTAGCTATGTGTCCAAATATTCCACATGTTGTGCAGTTTGCCTATGTATTGTAATCCTAAACATATGAGCTACTGACTCTTTTATGTTGATAAGCATTTTCTTGATCTTTAGGTTTCCATGATTTCTTTTTCTTCTTCCAACATTCAAGAGATGTGTGTCCATGCATTTTTCAAGTAGGACAGTATTTGTCCATGTAGGTTTCCTTCTTTGGTTGTTTCATCTTAGATTTACATTCATATGCTTTGTGTCCTTTATTATTACATTTATAACAAATTCCTATGAATGAAGGTGTGGATTTAGGAATACCTTTTATTTTTCTCCTGCAAACATTTGATGTGTGGCCTGGCCTTCCATAGTGATTGCATGACTGCTTTCTTGGTCTTGGATTTGTATAGACATTCTCTGGATCAACTTGGTTTGGTGATTATTCATTTTTGGTATACCTTAGTCTGGTATTGTTGTTGACTTTTCTTTGTCCATCTTGAAATTCATCCATCCTTTTGGTGCTTTCTTCAGCTCTCTTGATCATTTCATTATGTTATTGTTGAATTCTCACTTCATGTTTCAGCTTTTCATTTTCATCTCTTAGCTCACCGATAGATTCTATTCTTTCAATGAGTTTTGTATTCATTTTGTTTGCCTCTTGACTCATAAGAATAATTTGATTTGTGATCTCATGATGATGTTCTGTAAGTCTTTCTATTTTTGACTCTTTCTCTTGTAGCTTTTCAGTAATCTTCCTCCTGCCATCGATAGCTAGTGTTCTTTCTTTCCCAGCTTGTCTAGCATTATTCATGACATCAATAATTCTTACCATCTGTGTCTCTTGACCGATTTTCAGAGATTTTACTTGTCCAGCTAGATGTTGATTGATTTCATTCAGACTTGTGATGCTTTCTTCAGATGTGTCTGATGCTTTGCTTGTTGTAGATCCTGAAGACTCAAATATATCAGGTATCTCTTCCTCTTGGTAGTTTGTTTCATTACAATGAGATGCCATAATCTTTCTTTCATCTAGAAACTATCTCATCTTGATTCTATCTTCTTTATACTGCTCCTAGAAGATTTGAATTTCTAGCTTCTAATTCTCAATACTCTTTTCAAGCTTGTACTTCTCCATTGTATGATCTTTTCTCTTGAGTCTTTAAACTTTTCAAAATAATAGATATAGCTCTGATAAAAATTGTTGGAAATAATGGGAAGCATGTACTAAGAGGGGAGGGGTGAATTAGTACCTCTAAAACTTTTTTCTCTTTTAACCTTACTCCATTTAGTAATCCATTGTATTACCAACCATCTGTTCTTTACTATCTTTGTGTAAGTTATATCTATTCATAAAACTTAACAAACATGTAAACATTCATAGAAGCAATCATGAAATGTAATAACACATAACACAAGATATGGTAATGCATAAAACGCCTATTAGAAGGTAAAAACTATGGTGGGGATGGCACCCACAAAAACTTCACTATCTGCAGATTGGAAGGGGTCGGTTAAGGCTTACAATTTTGATCACTTCTGATGATCTACCTTTTTAGGAGTATTATGTGGAGACTGTTTAAGTTCTACTCTGTTAAGAGCTTTAGAAACACTGTTTAGTGTGCACTCGGTTAAGAGATTTACAAAGGATTGTTAAATCCACCTTTCTTGAAAGGATTTCTTCTATTTGCTACACTTGTTAGAATGTAGAAAATAATACTCATTGACCTGAGTGTATGCAATCTTTAATTTCGGATTAAAGATCCATTAAAATAACATGTACAAAGTATCACCTAATATGATTGATTAATACCTATGTTTCTCGGTAGCCTTGAATCTTGGTTCTTGATAACCAAATTCATCTTTTACTATTCTGCTTCTTGAAACTCTTAGTCTAGTCTATAGATGTGCTCCTTTGCTACTATCATCCTTACATCCATATGAAATGAATGATTACACATCTATTTATACAATAGATTGACCTAATTAAGTTTCACATATTACAAAGATAACTCTATGATTGAAGGTTTACAACTTGACCTTGATCTCCTAGTTTGCATGTTTTTAATCAGTTAGACTGATTAAAACAATTACAATTATCTTGCTTGTCTCTCAAGAAATGGTTTTAAATCACATCTAAACTCTAAATATAAAACATAATTTTTTTATCTGATGTGGAAGTTAGATCCACTTTTCTTAGGATATAACTCACTTTCAGTGTCTGATGCTCGGTTTGCTCTAAAAGTTTTTTGGTGTTCCTTTTGTGAACTGTCTGTCGGGTTCCCTTGCTCTGTCGGGTTCCTCTCTTTACTGCTTTGTCAGTTTATAGTGTAACCTTCTTTTCGGGTTCCTCTGTATCATGTTTGAGTTGCACTTTCGGTTTACACTGTAAAACTTGTGTTGTCGGGTTTTTCTATACTCAGCACTTTTGATCTGAACTGAAACCTATCTTTCGGTGTAGTGTAGCCGACGGTTCAAAAGTTATTTCTCTTTGCATACTAATGGAAAAAATTATGTCATCACATAAATCTAGATCCATCCTAGATGCTAACCTCTAAAAATCCTACTACTAAGAGCTTTGACCTCACTGACTAACTAACAAACCAACACAACAAATATATACAAGATCGCAAGCTACAAGTCGACCAGAAAAGATCACATAGTCCAAGGTAGGAAAATATAACGTGCACAAAAATAGGATAGGACCCAAATCATGAAGAACACCTCTAGATTTATATGAAATGAAGTGAGATCACACAAGGGGGTCGGCCACGAGCATAAGATTATCAAGCAATGCACCCATTAGGATCACAAGCAATGGGAAATCTTCACAAGATCCAACAACTTGGATTAATCTGTTAGTGTGAAGAACAGACAGGTCTAACCCTAAAATCAAGAGAGTCCAAGATAGAATGGATCACGATGTGAACCCAGTTATAGATTCCACATGATATCAAAAACATGACATAAGGTTGGCAAGAGCCAAGGAGCCAACTGGAAGGATTGTCAAAAAAAACACCAAAAATAGAAAGCGGGAAAAAGTGAAAGGAAACATGTTTTATTGATGCAATATTTCCAAAGAACCCAAGATGATCCTGCATCAAACACCCAAGATAATCAAAAAATGAACTTTTCACTTTGATGCTAGAATAAATCCAGCAATAGATCATAAGACCTCATTTTGACTTTCAGCTTCCCTATCCTCAGGGTCAAAAATATGAACCTACAAATAAAATTGCTTTGTACTTCCCAATCTGATCTACATATCATCTTCACTGAAAACATTCAGCTAACCAACTCACTCTCAAAACCAAATTGGTTAGCAACATAACCATGCACAAGATATGCACTCCTCTTCACAAACCCTCATGTTATATTCAACCACTTATCCTCATCCTTAGCACATATTTGAGTACTCTCTACCACTAGGCTATTAGCAAAAAAGATATCACCAACCTCACTACCTTTATCCTCCATCCACACTTATTTTATCAGCACCTTTGTATGCAATCTCAACTTTGTCTTCATATTCACTCTCGGTATGCCCAAATATTGGTTCCCATCAAAGGAATATTGCTTCTCTTTCCATACCTTCACTGAAACACATGGAATAACATCTCTCCTCACAAAAACAACTTGATTAGTACCAACATTAACTAAGAAATACATGTCTTGGCCTTCACACCCTCTAGGTGATCTCTGCAACAAGTCATCTTCCAACTATATCATCTCAATTTGCAACTTTCCATTAGCAACATGATCTTTATCAAAACTGAAAACCCTATTCAAAACATCCTTATACTTATCAACAAAAATCTCTTCAGCATCAATACCTTCACTAACCTCAAATTCAATGTACTCCTCAACTGGCCTAACTAGTCATCAAATTCAACCAAAGGAAACTCAATTGTACCAACATCCTCAACACCAGTAATCTCATTATCAACAAAAATACATTCCTTAACTTTCTCATTAGATTCAATCAACTAACTATGACACTCATCCATAACCACTTCCCCTTCATCTTTGAAAATATCAGAAGTCAAAATACTCACAGGTGTGCTTACCTTATCAGGATTTACCTCTTTCACTTCTACAACTCTAGCTTTCTTCTTAATTTTATGAATTATCTTTCTAACAGGCCAAATGATCCACCTCTTTATTGGTAAATCCCAACTTAACATCTCATCTCTCCAATATCCTCCTCAGACTCACTCTCAAGTTTAGGATTCCTCCACAAACTAACTATTGCATTTCAGATCTCAGTCATCATCTCAACTCTTAGGTCTTCAAACATTTTCTTCACACTTATAGGTTTCATCCTTCTCAATGACATCTCTTCCTTCACAAGGTGCAACTAACTTGTCTCGGTGATCTAACTGCAAGATCTCAATTGCCTCTCACTCGACGATCTATTGAACATTCTTACAACCTACCTCAATTCAGATATCTATCCACCAACAGGATGCCTCAAGGATTGCAACCCACTCCAAGGTTCACATTTTTCAAAAACATCTCTCCAAGCCATCTTCTTGCAAAACCTCTACAATTGCAGTTTAGAGCCACATTTTTCCATCCCACAAAAAACCATCTAGGATTTTGCAAGCTCATGAACAATGATCTACAATCACAAGATCAAATCTCTCTCTAATACCACGTGACGTAGTCATGGAAGGAGTTTCTCAAAATGGAGATGGTACAAACGATGTGGCAAGAGTCAACACAATTGAAACAACCAATTCTAGATGATCAACAACTCAAAAATGAATAATAAACATGCCCATTCAAGCCTTTGCATTATCTCAGAAACAAGATTTACATCATATTTTCCCAGCTTACATTCAAGGCACACATGTCTAATTACATTATAAATCCAGATCCATCATGGATGCTAACCTCTAAAAATATTACTATTTAGATCTTTCACATTGCTGACTAACTAAGAAACCAACACAATAAATATATACAAGATCACAAACCACAAGTCAGCCAAAAAAAGATCACATTCTCCAAGGCAGGAAAAGATAACGTACACAAAAATAGGACAGGACCCAAATCATGAAGAACACCTCCACAATGATATGAAATGAAGTGTGATTACACAAGGAGGTTAGACATGAGAATAAGATCACCAAACAATGTTCCAATTAGGATCTCAAGCAACAGAAAATCTTTGCAAGATCCAACAACTAAGATAAAGTCATTAGCATGAAGAATAGATAGCTTTGATGCTAAACTCAAGAGATTTCCACCAAGACATAATAGATCATGATGTGAAACCAGAAATAGATTCCACATGATTTCCAAAACATGCCATAAGGTTCGTAAGAGCCAAGGAGCCAATTGGAAGGATCAACAACCAAAACACTAAAACTAGAAAGCAGGAACAAACTAAAAGGAAATATTTTTGGTTGATGCAAGATTGCCAAAGAACACAAGATGTTCCTGCATTAACACTGTGGGTTATTAAAAAGTGAGCCTCTCACTTTGATGCTAGAATAAATCCAGCATATAATCATAAGAACTCATTTTGACTTTTGGCTTCCCTATCCTCGGGGTCAAAAATATGAACCTACAAATAAAACTACTCTATACTTCCTAATCTTATCTCCATATCATCTGTACTGGAAATATCTAGCTAACCTACTCACTGTCAAAAGAAAATTGATAAGAAACAGAACCATGCACAAGAATTTCACTCCTCTTCACAAACCCTCATGTTATCTTCAACCACTTATCCTCATCCTTATCACATATCTGAGCACTCTCTACCACTAGGCTATCAGTAACAAAGATATCAGCAACCTCACTACCTTCATCCTTCATCCACACTTCTTCTTTTATCATCACCTCTGTATGCAATTTCAAATCTTTCTTCATCTTCACTCTTGGTATGCCCAAATATTGGTTCCCATCAAAGGAACATTGCTTCTCTTTCCATACATGAACTGAGACACATGGAAGAACATCTCTCCTCACAAAACCAACTTGATTAGTACCAACATTAACCAAGAATTACATGTCTTGGCCTTCACACCCTCTAGGTTATCTCTGCAAAAAGTAAGCTTCCAATTGTATCATGTCAATCTGCAACTTTCCATCAACAAAATGATCTTTATCACAAATGAAAACCCTATTCAAAACATCCTCATAATGATCAACAACAATCTATTCAGCATCAATACCCTCACTAACCTCAAATGAAATGTACTCCTCAACTGGCCTAAATAGGTCATCAAATTCAACCAAAGGAAACTCAATTGTACCAACATCCTCAACATCAGTAATCTCATTATCAACAACAAGGCATTCCTTAAATTTATCATCAGATTCAATCAACTAAATATGACACTCATCCACAACCACTTCCCCTTCATCTTCAAAAATCTTAGAAGCCAAAATATTCACAGGTGTTCTTACCCTATCAGGATTTACCTCTTTCACTTGTGCAACCCTATCTTTCTTCTTCCTTTTCCAAATTATCTTTCTATTAGGCCAAACAATCCACCTCTTTGATCGGTGAATGCCAACTTAACATCCTCATGTCTCCAATAGCCTCCTCATACTCACTCTCAAGTTTAGCATTCCTCCACAAACCAACTATTGCATTTCAGATCTCAGTCCTCATCTCAACTCTCATGTCTTCAAACATATGTTTCACACTTATAGGTTTCATCCTTCTCAGTGATATCTTTCCCTTCACCAGGTGCAAATACCTCATCTCGGTGATCTGACTGAAAGATCTCAATTGCCTCTCACTCGACGATCTATTGAACATGCTTACACCCTACCTTGATTTTGCAATCAGTCCACCAATGGGATACCTCAAGGATCACAACACACTCCATGGTTCGCATTCTGCAACAACATCTCTATAAGCCATCTTCTTGAAAATCATCTATAATTAACAATGATCTACGATCATAAGAATGGAACTCTCTCTCATAACACCTGACACAGTCATGGCATGAGTTTCCCCAATAGAGATGTCCAAACCATGCTCAACAACTCAACAATGAACAATAAACATTCCCATTCAGACCTTCTCATTATCTAAGAAACAAGATTTACATCATATTTTCCTAGCTTACTTTGAAGGCACACATGTCTGATTACATCATAAATCCAGATCCATTCTAGATGCTAACCTTTAAAAATCTTACTACTGAGAGCTTCCACCTCACTGACTAAGTAAGAAACCAATACAATAAATAAATACAATATCACAAGCCACAAGTCGGCCAGAAAATATCACATTCTCCAAGGAAGAAAATATAACGTGCACAAAAATAGGACAGGACCCAAATTAGGAAGAACACCTCCAAATTGATATGAAATAAAGTGTGATCACACAAGGAGTTTGGCCATAAGTATATGATCATCAAACAATGTGCTAATTAGGATTGCAAGAAAGGGTAAATATTTGCAAGATCTAACAACTCAGATTATGTCGCAAGCTCATGAAGAAAAGATAGGTTTGACCCTAAACTCAATAGATATCTACCAAGACAGAACGGATCGCGATGCGAACCCAAACATAGATTCCACTTTATGTCCAAAATATTCCATAAGGTTTGCAAGAGCCAAGGAGCCAACTGGAAGGATTGCCAACCAAAACAGTAAAACTAGAAAGCATGAAAAAACTGAAAGGAAATATTTTAGGTTGATGCAAGATTGCTAAATAACCCAAGATGCTCCTACATCAAAATATCTCACTATCACCTCATTAATGTTTTTCTAAAAAAATTGATAGATCCTTGGTCATAGCCATCTTCATCGGTCCTAACCAACTTTTTACACTCCACTTTCCTTAAAACATGTTCAAAGCATCAACAAGCGCTTTTCAATCTCTAAAACATTTCTTGCCTTCAGTGAAAAGGCCAGTGATTTGAGCAATCAATTCCTCACTAATCACTAAGTTCATGTTGAAAACATAGATTATTCTATCATTCCAACCAGCAACAAAATCCTCAGTTTCCTACAGGTCAACACCATGGAGATGCTCCAAGTATTGGGTAACACCATCCTCCTTCGGTTTATCCCACACCTGAATATAATTTCTCCATTTTTCACAACTAGAAGGCTCTAGCCTACTCCTTTCACCACTCACCTTGTTACTAGAAAGGGTAGCATTAACCAGACTGGATATTTGAATGCACCAAGAAAACCAAAATAGAGCAACCAAAAGAACCAAAGGTAAATGCAAAAGTCACCTAGACTTTATGGAAGACTAAAGTTGAAATGACAAGTATTCTTGATTAATAGGTAACGAGATGTTACCTTAACAAATAATCCTATTATTATTGGTAATAACACAAGCCTCAATAGAAGGGGTGGGATGAAATGTCAAGTTCTAAGTGTTTTAAGATGGTGGACCCATTTTTTTGGCACAAGTAATTTGTAAAGGAAACATAGGTCGAGTGTTCAAGAACTTTAGAGATAGGTGGAGGGAAATAGTCTCACCCTTATAGGCTACTAATGGTAGGAACTTTTGACATATGATATTGTTTAATATCTAGATATATAAATGCTAGTATCTATAGCATTTTAAAATTGTATCACTATGTAATTTCTCGCTTACCTAGGCCCCATTTTATCAAGTGTGGCCTCTCTCATATGTTTCTTGTTATCACACCTTAATTTCATGCATATTTATAACATCATCATATCAAATAGGACCTATGGGCCAAATTTGGGCCTATTTTGGGTTGACAGGGGAAACTTTGAGGGTTAGGGATGATTCAATTCACTCGTATCCATGGAGTCACCCTTGACCCCAAATATTGGCCCCAAATTTAAATTAGGTATTTAAGTTGTTTGGTTTTAGAGGGATTCTCAAATCCACATTGGACTCCTTCGAGTTTTGCACCCTAAAATGGAAAGGAGATGTATATAAACGAGGTTACCTCCCTCCATTTTGGATTCATCCATACATTCAAGCCCAATAATTTATGATCTCAAGCATACAAGGAGAAAGAAGAAGAATACAAGTGTTCAAGGAATTTTTCCGACCATATCCTTCATTATGGAAATCTTCAACAATCATCATACAAGCATTTCTTTTATGATTTATTTTTAGGTTTTTTTGGAGTCATGGTATTACATCAACACTTCTGATCACATTCATAGAGCATTGCACCATCAAGGTATATGACATCTTGTTTCTCAAATCTAGCCTCTTCTACATATTAGTATGCTTTAGTTTCAAGTAAATTTCATTTTTATTTTATGGTTGATTCCAAAATTGGGGTTTGACTTAGGCAAATCCCTTTCCACAACTATTTTCTCTCTTTTTATATGAGTTGGAAATAGATGGCACCTATGCAGGAGCTACGAAAAGGTCAGATCGAGAGCTACAAATTGTAATTCATTTAATCAAAAGGTGTTTGGTCAAAGACAAGTTGACTCACCCCTAAGCTCATGTTTTAGGCTGAAATTTAGGTTTACATGTCAATTATTGTTTTTGCTTCCCAAATCTAGTCTTGAAATTGGTTTCTCAGTCCATAGCTTGTTTGTACATGCAATAAAATTATTTTCTCTCCATCTATCCATATATTTTACATTTCCTAATTCCATTTGCATAGTCATATTCCATAACAATGAAGGATCTTTGCATTCGCTCAGTGCTTTATCTCTCTTGAGACCTAGTGGATCATCTTCCTTCCAATGTAAGAGGAAATAGGCATAAGCTTCCTAGTTTATTCATGCATCCTAGTGAACACTATTTCCCACATTACAATTTAGTGAACCCTACTCCCTACCTCTTAATTCTGATTTGGATGTATAGACTTGATTTATATGCATTTTGTTATCTTGTATTAACATAATGTCTTTGCTATATTTCATGCATTTAGACAACTAGTTCAATATTGCATTGCATATATCACAACAATAAAAAGTACAACAAAATTTATTTTCCTAGATTATTGTTACATTTAATGTATCTAGATTTGATTTGTCTGTATTTTCATTCATATTAATTATGTATACCTTATTTGATTACAGTACATTATATGAATGGAGTTTTTATCTTCTTTTGCTAGTTCAATTTCAAGTTTTCTTATAGATATTCAAGATGATCCCTTTCATAAATATGATGATAACTTATTTATTTCATTTCATCCATATCCATAACAAACCATCTCCCAAAATTGATCCCAGCCTTAAGGATCTTTTGGTGCAAGAAGAGATTATCAACACTTCTTCCAAAAATCTCCCTCCTATGAATGAACACTTAAAGAATGATGTTGATCCTTCTCCTAAACGGTATCTCCCCTATGAGGATATTTTGGAGAAATAGGATGATATTATAAACTCCTTTGTTAATTTCATTGTACCTTAATTACACCAAAATAACATCTCTTATAGAGATGAAGCGTTGATGGACAATCCCTCTCCTAAAGCTTGTCCTACTCATAAGGATACCTTGGAAGAAGAGGATAATGTCGTTACCGGTTTCCTTGATCCTCTCCCTTCTAGAGATGAAACATTTGAATAACATAATCAAGTTAATATTTTCCATGTTTTTTCGTAGTGAGAATCCTAAGATTGTTGTCCACCTTCGTCAAGATGTCCCTAAAAACAAACTAGTGATTGTGGTAAAAGGTGATCAACAACCTTATTATCATGCATTAGCTCAGACAAATAACACTTGAAACAAGAAGAAAATTTCCACTGTTACTCCCCCTTCTCAACCTTTTCTTCCTCCCCCACCCCCCTCTTTTTCTTCACAACAAGTTGGTGGGTATAACCTTATTTAACAACTTCATGCTACTCCTGCTAAGATATCCCTTTGGAACTTGTTACAACTTTCACCCACACACCATACAATGCTTTAGCACACTTTCTGAAATATTTTTTTTCCTCCTCCTGTTGTACCTAATGATGTGGAATCCTTTTTGGAGTGTATGAATATAACTTTAAAAAGCTGACTTTTTGTTCTCCCAAGATGATTTGTCCTCTTTAGAATTTGAAAATCAATGTGCTTATGATTGTGGTCCTTGTTAACAACAATGGTATTAGAATAATCTTAGTTTATAATGGATTTGTTCTTAATTTTTGTATCATGGACTTGTTTCTTAAAATAAACATGGATCCCAAGGTTATCCAACCCTTTAATTATCTCTCTATCCATGGATTTGATAATGTTTCTAAAGAATCATTGGGTACCATAACATTACCTATCACATTAGGTCTAGTTACCTTACCTACACCTGTCCATTTCATGCCTTATACTATTACTTATAATCTTCTTCTAGGTAGACCTTGGATTCATGTTATGCAAGTTGTCCCTTCTACTCTTCATTGCAATATCAAGTTTATCTATAAAAATATAATATATACAATGTTATTCAATCATAAATTAAAAAGTTGTTTACAATTGGAACATTCTTATATTCCTTCACCAATACAATGTTAGAATGTGAAGTTGATTATATTCATGTTTTTTTCATTATTGGTTGTAACTAATGTCAGCATATATGATGCATAGTTGTGTTTCATTCTTAATTTGGTTGATTTGATGTATCAGTTGATGTGTGTACCGATATCTCTAGTGTATCAGTAGAAGTATTCATCCAAATATGTACTTTACATATTTATCATTATCTATGTCGATGATGGTCTCTTTTAGTGTGCAACATATGGTGGAGCATTTGAATTGGATTGGTCTTATCTTGGACATGTTCGTTGTGTTTCAGTCAATGCAATTGTAACGTATAGATCCTATTTGTTAGTATTGAAGATCTTCGAGATTGTGTAGCATGTTGAGGCATGTTTTATTCAGCGAGGTGGTCCAAATTTTATTCCTTACCACCATTGGAATGTCTCGATGTGACCTATTTAAAATTGATTTAGGCTGACTTACTTGACGGCATAAAGCAATATAAAGGAAGCGATATTCCCATTTATTTGTGTGGTTTCTTGTATGCGAGTAATATGTGAAGTTAATGTGAATCTGAAAAGGAAATATATGTGTGTTGAGTGTATGTGTGAGTTGATGCAATCAATAGTAGACTATTATATCATTTTGTATTGCAGAGTATCAGTGACAGGGACTTCAGTGGTGGATTATTTCTTTCATTTCTTATGTTGGAAGTAAGCCTTTCATATTTTAGGGTATCTAGCTTGACTAGAAGTGAGACAAATTGAAGTGAGAAAACCGACAATGAGCCCTTGTAAAAAAATCACATTAACCTATGTTCATTTCATGAGAATTAGTTTCTCTGTGGTTTTTCCCAGTTTAGGTTTCCACGTGAATTTTGGTATTCATTGTGTTGATGGTTTTGTTCTTTCATGTTTACATCTATTATAAGTTTGTGATTTGTTTAAGTGTTTACCAAACCAGTAAAATTGTTAATAAGTTTTTTTTATTAATTGATTCACCCCCCNCTCCCCCCCCCCCCCCCCCCCCCTCCTTAGTTATTCTGCTTGTTCAATAATTCATATTAGATCTTGGTTCCTTAGTATAAAGCTTAACCTCTTGAGGCAGCTTTGATGGTGCACAAATTGAACATTCCTATGTTTGATGGATCGTAATATAGTTCATAGAAGGAGAAAATGAGAGGATAGATGATCTTGATTGGTTACACCACTTGGAAGAATGTGGAGAATAAGTATGTGTTACCTCAAAATGGCCCTACTACTGCAGATGAAATTATAGCCTATGAGGAGAATGAAAGAGAAAGGTATGCAATCTTTAGTGCTTTATCAAAGATAGAATTAGCAAATTCTATTTCATTTAAGATTGCTTATGAATTTTGGGTAAATTTAAAAGAGATTTATGAAGGCAATGATAGGGTTGATTTATCTAAGAAGTTAATAGCTAAGCGAAATTATGAGAATATAAGAATAAAAGAAGTTGAAGACATAAGAAGCTACTTTCATAGGGTTGACAATTCAGTGAATGAAGTAAATAATCAAGGAGGCAATATCACCGATGAATATGTTATGGAAAAGATCTTGATGTCATTACTGGATAGCTATAGTTACAATATCTCGACACTTGAGGAGGTATATGATCCAAAGGAGTTCACCATAGAATGGTTGTTTGCCACCCTGACTACATTTGAGTTAAGAAAGTTTGGCAAAGAGAAGAGCAGATCTAAGACAATATTTAAAGAAAAAAAATTAGAGGAAGATTTGGATGTTGATGAACATTCAGATGAGTTGGAAGCAAACTTTGTAAGGAAGCTAAAGAAAGGTACTATAAAATACAAAGGTCTGCTACCTATCAAATTTTTTAGGTGTGGAAAAATTGGTCATTTAGCTACTAGGTGTCCGGAGAAAGGTTCTAAATGGAAATTTAAAAATTTCAACAAGAAAGCTTACTATGTTAATGAAGAAGCCATTATTTCAAATGATGAGTCAGAAATAGAAGATTGTCTATTCTATGTTGAAGAATTAAAACCAAGGATTGATATTTCTAAGATATATCCTAAAGTTGAGGATAAGATTGAGACTTCTTTGTATGTTAGGAGAAATAAGAATGAATGGTTGATAGATAGTGGTTGTTCAGATCATATGACTAGTGATAAAACTAAATTGTAGCACTTGAGAAATATGATGGTGGAACTATTAGATTTTGTGGTTATCAAGAAGCATATATTGTTAGTAGAGGTTCAATAAATTTTGATGGAAAGAATAACACTAAAAATGTTAATTATGTGAAGGGTTTGTGTCACAATATTTTGGGTGTTGGATAGATGTGTGAGAATGGTTATGATGTTGTGTTCAAAAAAGAAGGATGTGAGATTCAGAAAAGAGCAGAAGTAATTGCATTTGGCAAGAGGATAGGAAGGAACGTGTACCAACTTGAAGGAGCTAAAGAAGGTTGTTTACTCTCTCAGACTGATGATAGTTTTCCTTGGTACCGAAGGATGTTCCACATAAATTTTAATAACTTGGTAAGAATCAATTCATCTCGTGCAGTAAGAGACTTACCTAGATTTTGCAACCAGATAATGTTATCTATAAAGGATTTCAGGAAGGAAAATAGAGAAGAGAATCATTCAAAGCTAAATACTATCCATCTATCAGTTTACTGGATCTAGTACATACTGGTCTGTGTGATCCTGACAGAATAGGGATTTTACAAGGTGATAGATACTTCATACTATTTATTGATGATCATTAAAGGTTGACTTGGGTTGCATTTCTAAAAGAAAAGTCAGAAGCGTTTGAGAAGTTCAAGATTTTTAAAGCTAGAGTTGAAAATGAGTGTGGTAGGAAAATCAAATGTTTGAGATCTGATAAAGGAGGAGAATTTACATCTGATGAATTTGATAATTATTGTAAGAAACATGGAATCAAGAGACATTTTTCAACAACTAGAATACATCAGCAGAATGGTGTAGTGGAAAGAATGAATCGGACAATATAGGGAATAGTAAGGGAAATGATGAAGGAAGCAATTTTAGTAGAGGTTTATTGGAGAGAAGCAGTACATACAACTGTGTAGACACCCTGAATAGAATTCCTTACCGGAATAAGTATGGCAAGACATCATATGATTTATGGCATGGAAGAGGACCTATAGTAAATTATTTCAAGATTTTTGGAAGCAGATTCTACATTTGGAAGGATGAAGACAATCTTGACAAATTTGATACCAGAGCAGATGAAGGTACATTTTTGGGATATTTTACAAAGAGAAAAGTGTACCGGTGTTACAAAAAGAGGCTAAATAAGATTGTTGAAATTGTGAATGTGAAGGTTGATGAAGATTTTTAGAAAAATCTAGAGAAGCACATTGAATATGAGTGTTACACAGAAGACAAAGGAAAGGAAGACAAGAAAGATGAGGAAGAGAAAAGGAAGGCACCAACATATACAACTAAGACAAAAAGGTACATACAAAGAAATCACTCTGAAAATCATATTATTGGTGATAAGAAAAGAGGAGTTGTTACTAGAAGTAGACAAGCACAAGAGAAATTTTTGTTATGTTTACTTTCAAAAATTGAGCCTAAATCTGTAGAAGAAGCATGTAATGATAAAAAATGGGTAAAAGCAATGAAGGAAGAACTTGATCAGGTTGAAAATATTAGACTTGGGAACTTGTGCCCAGACTGGCTAATAATGATGTGATTGGTACAAAGTGGGCTTAGTGAAACAAGCTGGATGAAAGTGGGAAAATGATAAGGAACAAGACAAGGTTAGTATGAAAAGGTTACAATCAGATTGAGGGTATTGATTTTGATGAGGTTTATGCCCATATTTCCTAGATGGAGGCGATCCATATACTCTTAGAATTTGTAGCTTATAAGGATTTCAAAGTTTATCAGATGGATGTTAAGTCAACATTCTTAAATGAAGAATTGAAAGAAGAAGTTTACATTGAACAACTAGAAGGATTCAGATTAGAAGACAACCTGAATGCAGTGTGTAGATTGAAGAAGGCATTGTATGGAATAAAGAAGGTACTAAGAGCTTAGTATTGAAGATTAGATAGATATTTGATTCAACATAGATTTTAGAAAGTTCTGTAGAGAATTTTTAAAATTGAAGATTTTGGTATTTTTTAGGGTGCTCTACAAGTTTGGGCAAGTGGCGGTCCTTGCTTGTACTTGCAGAGTCTATGTGGAATTTTTGTATGCTCTGTGTGACATTATCACGTGCTCTTTCTGTCCTTCTATCTTTTCTTCTTTGTTTTCTTTGGGATTATTTCTTTCTCTTTGTATTTATGTCTGCCCGTGTGTGCGTTCAGTCACTTGCTAGTGCTATCTAGGGCCGATCTCTTAAGGTTGTTTCAGTGATTTCTTGATTCTATGGAGAGTGTGAATGGTGTACGTCGGAATGATGAGGGTGGAAAGAGAATTTATAATGATTCAAATAGTGTTGAGGGTACTAAACAAACTCCGGCACAAGAAAATTGTAAACTCTCATTTAAGGATATTATGGCAGATAGCTCTGGTATCAACTTTCTATACTCAGCGTGCTTTAATGGAAGATTTTGTAGAGAAGTTTCTGACTCACCTGACGGAGGAATACCTACCAGAGTCAATGGACATAGAATGGGAGATGGTAGCATCTTCAAGGATTCAGACCCCATAGGAGGAGAGAAGGTTAAGCTCCCTTGTCCTGGGCTAAAAACTCTCTCTTTGACTCCGAATGAAGACATGGTAAGAGCTATTAAAACTAAACAAAATCAATTAAAGAATGTAGCCATTTTTTTTGTTTGAATCGACAACAAATTTTCACCTGCAAGGAAATTTCTCGATGATTGGTTTAATAATGTTTGGTGGAAAAAAATGGGAATCTGTGTTAATTTTAGCAGAATGATTCAGAGGGTGTTGTTTATTATTTTTCTAAATAATAATAACATGCAGGAGAGAGTTATTAAGAAGGGTTTTTGGAATGTAGGTTAATCCCTATTTAGGGCTTTCTCATGGTCTCCCAATGGTAATCTGGATAATGTTGTTGCTATATCCTCCCCACAATAGATTGAAAATCATAATGTTTAGGCTTTTTTGTGGCCATTTATTCCTCATATTCTTAAACCCCTGGGGTCGGTCCTACAAGTGGAAGATTACAGAGTCAATCTCCCGCATCTTAATGCTAGGGAACTCATTGCTCTGCAACCTAAAATTGACTTTCCTGATATGATCACGGTAGAACTTGAACGTAAATGTTTTGAATGGGAGATTTCTCTCCTTGGGAACCTGGGGGCTTGCTTTCACTGCAAACTTAATGTTCATAGTAGGAAAGAATTTCCTTCTTTGAAGAGCAATCATAAAACTTTTGGGTTGTTGTCAATAATAAAGAAATAAGGCCAATAATAAGGATGAGGGTAACACTTATGCAAAAGTTGCAACTGATAATAACTCCACAATTTTCCCCGAAAAAATGGTTCTTGGTCGAAAGGACAAGAATACTTTTTGTGGTAATTCAGTTAATCTTGAGTTTGATAATACTGTAAAAAAATTGTCTCTCTCAAACCCCCTTTTTTAGGATGATCTTGAAGTCATTCTTGTAAAATACGTGAATGATAATGGTAATAATATTAAATTTGATTATCAACCAGAACATAAAAATTGCAATGATAATTTGGAGAAAGATAAGAATCATGGTATTAATAAGAAGAAAAACACTCAACAAATTGCTCTGGAAAGCATTCAAGAAAAAATAGAAGCACAAAAGAAAGGCCAAGTAGAGTCTTTAGTGCAGATTTCTTCCTCACCTGAGAGCATGGAGACCATGGAAGATCTCGGAAGAAAACAAATTATACCATATGAATCTCCAGGGGACATGGTGATTGAAACTAGCAGGCAATTTACAGAGGTTTTAAGCAAAAGCATGAAAAAAAATTGATAGAGAGGAAATCTATGTCGAAGAATAAAGAAAAGGAGTCCAACGTAGATATTCCTGAGTGGTTTAAAAAACTTTATAACAGTAGGAAAAATACCACCCAATAATGTTATTTTATGATGATACATCTTCATAGCTGGAATGTCCGAGGGTTAGAGATGGAAGATAGGAAATATGTTGTCAAGAAATGTGTAATGGCTTAAAGAATAAAGACATTATCTGCCTACAAGAAATTATAGTTGTAGGGTATCATGTTTTTAACACCCTGAAATTCATTTGGGATAAGGCCATGTGTTGGTACACTATGCATGAAAAGGGCAAAGGGGGCACCGCAATCCTCATAAATCCCAATTGGACTGAGAAGTTTGAGAGTGAAGGTTTCTCTCCATGTCAAAGAGCACATTGTATCCTTTTCAAAATTGATGACAAAATGATAGGAATATGTAATATCTATGTTTTCAATGAGTATAGGGATCGGCCCATATTTTGGGAATGGCTTTTGATCAACCTTCCAAGGGCTCACTGAACTTTTTTGGGAGACTTCAATATGATAGAGAGAAAGGAAGATAAATGTGGAGGCAATGCCCTTAACTAGAGAGGCAATGATTATTTTTTTTGGACCAGTTTTAAAAGGAGATTTCAATTGGTTGATCCTATGGAGAATAAGAGAACTGATGGAAAAGGTGTCCAGTTCACATGGTGTAACAATCAGACTGGGAAGCAGAGAGTGTACTACAAACTTGATAGAGTATACTTTTACTCATTCTTTCTTGGTATTTCTCATGATCCCGAGTCATATTTTGTCCAAGTTTCACCTACAAGCATTTAAGATCACTCTCCCATCACTTGTGATATTATTATTGATGTTCATCAAAGGACCAAGGTTGTCAACAGGAAGGCTAATTTGTTTAAACTCAATGTTTCCCTCCTTCAAAACCAGGACACTAACAATGCTATAAGAATGGATACATGTTTATCTAAGTTTACTTTTGGCTCTTCTTTCCCCGATGTGCAATGGGGCCATCTAATTGAGGTTTGGAGAAAAATGTTCCAAATAGTGAGAAAGAAATATGCTATGGACATGAGCCAGAAAGAGGCTAGTGTTAAAAAAAACTCAATGAAATTGAAGAACAACTTCAGAATGAGGGTCAAAATGGGCAATTGGAGAAACTAATTTTGAATTAAGGAAATGTCAGAACTATGATTTCAAAGGGCAGAGAATCAGAGCAAAAATGAATTGGCTCAAAGAAGGAGGTAGAGGCACCAAGTACTTCTTCAATATTATCAGCGATAAACGTAGGAGAGAACACACTGACGAGATCCAGACTAACACAGGTCTGTCAAAATATAATAAAGACATATTGGAGCTTTTAATCAATTCTACAAGGGTTTATTCACTTTTGAATGTTGTGAGAATGACAGCAGAGCACTACAAGACTATGTGAAATTCATTCCCAAAAAGATTAATAAGGAAGAATATAGGATGTTGGAGAAAAAAATTATCCTTAAGGAGATTGAGGAAGTCATTGGGTCCATGGCCAATGGAAAATCTCCTAGGCTAGATGGTCTTGTCGTTGAATTTTACAGGGAGAATAGTGAATGGATCTGTCAAGAATTGATGAGTGTCTATGAGGAAGTTTTTGATAGGGGTTCACTAGGGGAAAAGATAAACATAGGCATTATTAAAGTTCTTCCTAAGAATGAGATAAGACCCAAGTGAAGAATAGGAGACCTATCACACTTCTAAACCTATCATACAAGATTATTGTTAAAGTACTTGCCAAAAGAATAGTCAATATTTTAGGCAGAATCATTTCGTTTACGCAAATTGGCTTCATTAAAGGTAGATATATCTTGGAAAATCTAATTATTGGTTGGGAGGCAATGAATTGGGCTCATAATTAGGGTCAGGATTCTATTATGGTTCTTCTAGATTTTTAAAAATCATATGACAGGATAGAATGGTCGTTTGTGATTAACATGTTGCAAGCCTTTGGTTTTCCCCCTACTGCTGCAAGTGGATCTCTGTTTTATTTAAAGACTCATCCACGGTTGTTGAGATGAATGGTGATATTTCTGAGCCCATACCTCTTCGGAGATCTATCAGGCAGGGTTGTCCCATTGCACCATCCTTGTTTGTAATTGCATTTGATGCTTTGTTCTATATTCATAGAGAATCATAGTTAGGCCCTCTAGTGAAAGGATTGACTCTTCCTAATGGTGAAGATTTGATTAATGCTCAGTTTGTTGATGACACAACTCTTTTCCTTAAACTTTCTCTGAGTAATTTTGATAATATTATGAACAGACTACAATTATTTTGCTTGGTATCTTGAGCTAAGGTTTCTCCCCATAAATCTATTGTTCTCGGTTGGAGTGAGAAACCCCTAGATTGGGTGGTGCAAAAAGGGTGGATGTGGAGTGGCCCAAACACTATTATGAGATATCTTGGTATCCCTTTTTCTGTTGAGCCTTCACTAAAAGATATGTGGTAGTGGATTCACTCAAAGATTGAAAACAAACATATTAAGTGGTAGACTCATATGTCATCTTTGGTAGGGAGGGTTCAAGTTGTACAAAACAATTTATCTTCACATGCCATCTATTATGCTTCCTCCTGGTTGTTTGCTAGATATCAAAACAATAAGCTTGAAAGGATTCTTAGGGATTTCCTTTGGTTGATGGTATGGGTGCAAAGAAAATACATTGTGTTAAATGGGAGTGGTGTTGTACACCTACAAGACTAGGTGGTCTGGGACTGAAGGACTTGCAAGCACATGGGGCAGCCCTGGCTTCCAAATGGATTATTAATAGCTTATCGGGTGATGAGCCATGGAAGATTCTAATTAGAAATAAAATTAAAAAAATCCTCCATTAAAAAAGGAAAGATGCGCAAGAATGTGCCAATGGTTGACATTGTTTTTGGTCAATTTGATATTAAGTGCTTTGGATCTAAAGTTTTCACTTCTATTTGGAAAGCATTGACTTAGGTGAGAAATTTACTCCTTTTTAAAGATGCTACTAGTAGATCTCCATCATTTTTTGTCACTAATAGATCAATTTGGTGGCGAGTTTATTTTAATAACAAGCCTCTTGCACTGACTCAAGGGTGTTCAGCCAAAAGTTGGAGTAATAAAGGCATTTCTCTTATTTGTGATGTTCTGGTTGATAATCGGCTTTGTAGTTAGACTGAGATTAAAGATAATTTTCGGGTGCTTGGTTCGCAGAAGAAGACACATACTATGTTAGTTAATTCTTTGGGATATTTTTTTCCTAGTAAGATTGTACAAGTAAATCAGGCCCTTAGTCAGATTAAGTGGGCCGATGGAGATTCTTTATTTAATGCTTCTGCTAAATCCATTTATAATATGCTCAAAGTAGACACTTCAATTTTTGATATAATTAATCATAGTTGGGATTGTAAGTGGTCATTCTCTAGATGGCACCATGTGTTTGAATTGTTCTGGCACTCTCAAGTTGAGCCTAAGAAAATGTGCTTTAGATGGATTTTGTTGCTTAAAAAATTGGATTTTGGCTCTGGTCTTGTCTCTGTTGGGTTGGAACCTATCATTTGCTATGTCTGTGATCATTTAGAATCCTTTGAACATTTGTCCTTTAATGTAAGTATGCTTGCAATGTATGGTCTATTTTTCTTGGTAATCCTATCTTGTGGAGTAGTCAGACTGGATTATTGTGGCATGAGATTATTATTGGTTTTGTTGAGCCTTTTGGTCTTTCCCTCAATAAATTTTGGTATGTTCTTACTATCGAGATTATCTGGTTTCTCTAGAGGAGAAGAAACGAGGAAGTGTTCCAACACAAGAAGAGGGTTCTTACTGAGTTTAATATAAACTCACACATTTTTATCATGTCTGAGGTCTAATCTGTCATGGAAATCCTGAAGGATAGATTTATGATTTTGGTACGAGGAGTCGTGATCATCTACAAGGAAGATATGTTATCTGCTTATTATTTTGACAATTACGCTGACGATCTGAATAAAGAGGAAGTGGATAGCTTGAATATGTTCATTAGAGAAAAGAAGATCAATGTGGATAAAGAAAATGATAAGATAAGAAAAGTGCAGAAGATTGGAGGGTTGAGCTGGGAAAATGCTGCTAATATTCCTTCTGCAATGGACCCCCCTAGAATCCTTTGAAGGTGAAAAAGCTGACTACAGCAACAACATAGTTGGTCCATGGGACTAAAATTTTTAACTTTTTATGTTATGGTTCAAGTTATATGTATAATCTTCTAATACTCTCATGTTCTCAGAAACTTGCTCGTTCATGTAATTTTGTAAATTTGGTTCGTTGGTGACTATTATGTTTTGGTTGGGTTTGTATTCTCATTACTAATTGGGAATTTGATACTCATATGATATAATCTCTAGCTTTATAAACTATATTAATAGGCAAAAAAAAGTTTTGCAGATAGTAACTTGTATTACAAGATTTATTCAAATCATATTTTGTTGTTGTGGTTTATGTTGATGATATTATTTTTGGAGGAAAATATGAATTGTGCAAGAAATTTGCATAGGATATGCAGAAGGAATTTAAGATGTCCATGATTGGTGAGTTGAATTTCTTTCTTGGATTATAGGTAAAACATAACAATAAAGGCATTTTCATTTCACAGCCCAAGTATGTCAAGCAATTGTTGAAGAAGTTTGGTTTGGAGGATTCTAAACCAATATTTAACCCTATTGTTACCGACTGTAAGTTGACTAAGGAAGATGATTCACCAAAAGCATATGCAAGTAAGTATAGATCAATGATTGGAGGATTATTGTATCTGACTGCTACTAGACCAGATATCATGTATGTTGCTTGTTTGGCAGCCAGAATTTAGCAAGAACTGAAAGAATCACATGTTATGGCAGTAAAGAGGATTTTCACATATCTAAAGGGAACATAAGAGGTTGGATTATGGTATCCAAAAGATTCAAATTTCATGTTGACAACTTATATTCATGCAGATTGGGTCGGTTGTGTGGATAATTGGAGAAGTACTAGTGGTGTAGCTTATTTTCTTGGCTCTTGGTTGGTTGTTTGGTCAAGCAAGATGCGAGATTCTATAACATTGTCAACTGCTAAATCAGAATACATTGAGACATCCTCATGTTGTACTCAGGTATAATGGATGAAACAGAGTTTGAAGGATATTTGTATAACTTTTGATGAAATGATTTCAATAATGTATGACAATACTGGTGCTATAAACATTTCAAAGAATCTAGTGTAGTATTCCAAAACAAAACACATATCTATCAGGTATCATTTCTTGAGAGATAAGGTCTTGGAGAAGGAATAAAAGCTCGAGTATGTGCCTACAAAGGAGCAGATAGAAAACATATTCACAAAACCTTTGTGCAAAGATACGTTTGAGTATCTTAGGGGGAAGTTATGTGTTCTGCCCCTTCCTAATATTCACTAGATGCCCATGTGTGTGCATTGGTCCAGTGCATTGCATGTTTAATCTTTTCTAGATCACTTCTTGGGGGCTTCCTCTCAAGGGAGCAGAGTGAATCAGTAAGGGGGAGTTTGGCCCTTTTTCATTGTTGTCAAAGGGGGAGAAGAAAAATTTGTGAACTTTGATGTTGATATCTTTTGATGAAGAGTTGTTTTCTTTGTTATTGAAAAACATTTCCATTAATGACAAAGGAGGATATTGTTAGAATGTGAATTTGATTCTATTCATGTTGTTTCATCAATAGTTTTCATTGATGTCAACATATCCAAATCATTCTTAATTTGGTTGATTTGTTGTATCAGTTGATGTGTGTACCAATATCTTTGGCGTATCGGTAGAAGTGTTCACTGAAAGATGTGCTTTACATATTTATCCATATCCATTTCGATGGTGGTCCCTTTTAGTGTTAAACATATGGTGGAGCATTTGATTTGGATCAGTCCTATCTTGGATGTGTTTGTTGTGTTTCTAGTTGATGCAATTGTAACGTATGGATGCTATCTATTCATACCAAAGATCTTAGAGATTGTGTAGTGTGCTGAGGCGTGTTGTATTGAGCGAGGTGGTCCATGTTTCATTCCTTACCACTGCATTAATTTTTTGGCGTGACCTATTTCAAAGCGATCTAGGTTGACTTGGTTGACGACATCAACTAGTATAAGGAAGCGATATTCCTAATTTTCGTGTGGTTGCTTGTATATGAATAATATGCAAAGTGAATGTGAATCTAATAAGGCAAGATCCATGTGTTGATGTATATACGAGTTGATGCAATCGGTAGAAGACTCTTATATCATTTATGTATTGTAGAGTATCGATGACTGTGACTCCAGTGGTGGATTCTTTCTTTCATTTCTTATATTATGGCAATGAACCTTTCATATTTCATGGTAGTTAGCCTGACTGACAGTGAGCCAACCTGCAGTGAGAATATTAGAAATGGGCCCTTGTAAAAAAACTCCTTAATCTGTGTCACCTTAACTAGTGTTCATTTCATGAGAATTAGTTTCTCTGCGGATTTCCTAGTTTGGGTTTCCACGTAAATTATGGTGTTCATTGTGTTGATGATTTTGTATTTTAATGTTTATAGCTGTTATAAGTTTTAGATTTGTTTAAGTGCTTACTGATTTAGTAAAATTTTTAATAAGTGTTTGTGAATAAATAATAAGTGTTGTGGTCCATGTTTCATTCCTTACCACTGCAGCAATTTTCCAGTGTGACCTATTTCAAATCGATCTAGGTTGACTTGGTTGACGACATCAACTAGTATAAGGAAGTGATATTCCCAATTTTTGTGTGGTTGCTTGTATGTGAATAATATGCAAAGTGAATGTGAATCTGATAAGGCAAGATCCATGTGTTGATGTATATACGAGTTGATGCAATCGGTAGAAGACTCTTATATAATTTATGTATTGTAGAGTATCGATGATAGTGACTTCAGTGGTGGATTCTTTCTTTCATTTCTTATATTATGGCAGTGAACCTTTCATATTTCAGGGTAGTTAGCCTGACTGACAATGAGCCAACCCGCAATGAGAAAATCGAAAGTGAGCCCTTGTAAAAAAAACTACTTAATCTCTTTCACCTTAACTGGTGTTCATTTCATGAGAATTAGTTTCTATGTGGATTTTCCTAGTTTGGGTTTCCACATAAATTCTGGTGTTCATTGTGTTGATGGCTTTGTATTTTAATGTTTACATCTATTATAAGTTTCAGATTTGTTTAAGTGCTTACTGATTTAGTAAAATTTTTAATAAGTGTTTGTGAATAAATAATTCACCCCCCNTAATTCCCCCCCCCCCCCCCCCTCTCAGTTATTTGACATGTTCAACATACAAGTTGATACAACATCTCCTAACCCTCAAAAGAAACTCCTAGAATATTATTGGGGGTCATTAGACTTTATGAAATCTTTTGTAGGAGAATATAAAGTTCCCCAATTCAACATTGGAACCTCAAAAGGGTCTAGTGTGTCTCTTGTTCAACCCTCTCCTAACATATCAACTCATAATCTTGAACGTGCTCTATGATGTGTGCAAAAAAGCATTGAGACTCGTGAAAAAACCTACATCATGCTTGCTTATAGAAGGGTTAGGTTTCTAACCTTCTCTTTTGTCATTATCTCGTCTCTTATTGTCTAATACTTCTATATCTTCTATGCCTCATTTTTAACCAAGATAGCATATTGTTTGATCTTCTTCATGCTAATTTGATCACTTGACCCAAATGAAAGAATAATATAGACAAGATCTTGAGAATCTTCTTTTTTGTATGTATCGTCAATTTAATGACCACTCCACTAATGAATGCCAAGATTTGCATTATAAATTTCAAAAACTCATTGATTATGATATCTTTTATGTAACATATAACAATGAGTTATATTTCAATTATGATTATTTTAAATATTAAGTTGCTATTATGTTGCTCCAAACTAAGTGACATTGCTAGACTATCCTTTGGGGGCTCATTGTTCATTCATAGTGGTACAATTTTAGGTGTAATCATATTTTTTGAGCAACATAATGGCATTTCTTATCCTTGTCTCTATTCTTAGGGGGAAGTGTAGTTTTTTAATATCATATCCTTTCTAAGGATCCACTTTCCCTTGGTTGAGTGGTATTTATGCATCACGTGACATCCTTTCTTAAATTGAATTGTTTACTTTACTCATGGATTCTCTCTTCTGCAAGAGGTGTGTATCGTTGATCACAACCTCTTCCTTGTTTTCAAGAATATATCTATCATAAATAAATCCCTCACCTACGTGCTCAAATTGTGTTTTCCTTTATCAAGATTCCCTTTACCTAGCAATGGGGAAGGTGTTAATTCTTGTTCTCATTCCCCTTTTTTGGTCAATGATGTAAGTTTTGTTCAAGATATCCTCTTGGAGGTAGATATATTTTAGAAAATATTTTTCCCTCCTCTTGTGCATCCCTCAAAAGGATCCCTTTACACTTTTTGTATGTTATCTCTTTACAACGATCTCTTTGTTTTTTATTAAGGTAAATATAGGTTTTGAAGGGGCCCCAAAACCCTGTACAAAATGGTCAAAAAAAAATTCAAAGTAGCACTCTATAACGGTACAAAGAAAGACCACCACGAGGGTTTTAAAACAGGCTCCCTCAACCTAGACACAAAAAAAGATACCAGAAAAAGGAAATCTAGCACCCTTACAAGAAAAAACGATGCATAAAATGATTTACAGAAAAAACCAGCAGCCCAAAAACTTCCAGCAAGCAGCAACAAATCTGCCAGCAAAGGAAAGCTCAAACAAATTAATTCTTCCCCTTCT
Organism: Thuja plicata; assembly: GCA_018584345.1. NCBI lineage: Eukaryota > Viridiplantae > Streptophyta > Pinopsida > Cupressales > Cupressaceae > Thuja > Thuja plicata. The sequence goes on from MU227850.1 coordinate 851,977, forward strand.
TGGAACGAAGAGACATTTCAAAAGAGGGTGGACGTTTTGATTTTTTCTTTCCTTTTACAGAGGTCCACCCACCATCCACATCCTTAGCCATTTCCAGCATAGTATTCGAATCAAGATTCAAGACCCCCAAAACCTGAGGTTGTCCCAGGAAAGGGCCAGGAGAGTCCAATGAGGCAACATCGGAAGATGACTTAGTAGCTACCATTTCAGAAGAAACCAACGAGGAGTTGCCAATAAGAGGAGCAGAAGCCCCACTACCCTCAGAGCCACGAACATCAGATTCGGGGACAGCTCCCAGGGAAGAGCCATCAGTGAACCCAAGAGGCACATTGGACTCATCTAACTCCTGAGAAGAAGAGACAACCTGAGAAAAACTTCTGATAGAAGAATCCTTCACAACAGAGTAATGTTGGGAGGAGGCCCCCTTCCACCAAGAAGCAAGTTTTTAAATCTTTTCCAATCCACACTGGTCCGCTAAGTGACCAGTTTTAAAACATCTCCTACATCTGAAGGGGAGGCCTTCATAATCCAAAGTTTGGATCCATGACCCTTTGGGATGCACCAACTTAATCTTTGCTAGAAGACCTTCAGACGTATCCAAATCAACCAGAATCCTAGCATAAGTTGAATGAAGAATATCGTCTGATTCCTCATCAACCATCAAGAAGTCCCCAAGAGCCTCACCCACTGCCTCAAGAAGAGAATTAACCCAGAAATGAAGAGGGAGATGAGGGAGCCTCACCCAAGTAGGAACCTTGGAGAAAGACTCAGTAGAAGCATCAAAGTCTGGATGCCAAGGCTTCATCATGAGCATGCTCCGATCATTCCAGCTAAAAAAATGATCACATAGTATCACTTTCCTATCAGCAGCCCTCTCAAACTTGGCAATGAAAAAACCCCTTGCCATTGGGAAAATGTGAACCGTTTTAGAAATGATTGGTTGCCAATGCTGAGAAATCCAGGCATGCAAATCTGGAAGACTCGGCCAAAGACCCTTAAATTTGCAAATAAGACCATGATCCTCAAGAACTAAAGAAGCATGATCAATGGCTTCCACCACCTCTCCATCCAGAGGGAGGATTAGAGAGTTAGAGAGAGGGAAAGGGGCAACAATACACTTTCCAGCAACCGAGGACTACTCAGAGGCAGCAGGTTTTCGCTGAGAGGAGGCCCCAGCAGCAGGAAGATCCGCAGCAGGCACCAGAGGAACATTATCCCCAGCCGCCAGCAACGGAACCCTAACCCGCCCAGGAGAACCATGTGCAGCAAGGGAAGAAGCCACCATGATTCTCCTAGCAGCAGCCGCATCCACCTTACAGGCATCCGCTCCTTTAGAAACCCTAGCGGCGGCAGTCACAACAGGAGGTGCAGGAGGCATCGTGGCATTTGTTATATAGAAGTAAAAAACATTAACCACCGAAGTCTAAGTTAAAATTCACCCTCTAAGCCCCACTTACTTTCCAAATAGTCTTTTAATAAGCCCACATTTTTACCATTGATGTTGAGGTGTGTGTCTTCGCATGGTCATCTCTTTGTTGCCTCATAATAGTTGTGTCATCTATTTGTTGCCTCATAATAGTTGTGTCATCTTTAGCTTGGATTACATGTACATTGTTTCTTAAAGGATGTCTCCTTGGTTTTGAAGGTGTTTATCATTTTTCTTCATTTCCATGAGATTTTAACATAGTTGTATCCTTCCATCTTAAGCGAGGACACGTATGGTCTCTGTGTTGCAATGTTTTTGTTTTTTTTATTTCAAAAATTTTAGATTGAGTCTACTAGCATAACATAACTTTCTATGACTAAATGACTCTTCTTCGTACCATTTTTATAGATTTCCTTGGATACAGTGCTTTCCTTGGTTATCCTTGGGATTGGTTGAACTACCATAAAATAAATTTCTATCCCATTAAGTCTGTTTGTACCAAACTCTCTTTTAGGATGAGTTGACTAGCATTGCTTTTGAATCTTCCTCCTATTTTCACATGGATCACCTATAATAACATAATTTGCTAGTATGTGTAATTCATTGTTTCCTCCATGATCCTGTAATCATAAAGAACTTTTCTAGTTGATTGGATCATGTATTCTTGTCTCATCTTTGATGTATGCTCTTGATCTTTCTATGTGGCACTTGTTATCTTGCAATAGAATTACAAAAATGATATTAGTGGTCGAGATATTTTGAATATCAAGGTCTCTTCAACTAATTGACTTGGAGCCTTAGCTTTTGTCTTTGTTTTGTTTTGTATCCTTGTTTGTGTTTGTATGAAATAAGATACCTATTTTGGGGGCTTGTTCCCTCAAACTTAGTGATGTAGATTATCTCTTTGAAGTCTTGCTCATGATTCCTCTGTCTTCATCTATCTTTCTTCTACTTTATCATGAATATGCGTATAGGACTCATATTTTTGCTAAAGTGGGGGATAAATGTAGCAACGTAAAATTGCATCACTATCCAATTTCTCACTTACCTAGGCCCCATTTTAGCAAGTGTATCCTCCCTCATATGTTTCCCCTTATCACACCTTGATTTCGTGCATATTTTCAGCATCCCCACATCAAAAAATACCTATGGTCAATATTTGGGCCTATTTTGGGTGGAAAATTGTTACTTTGAGGATCAAGGGCAAGTCAAGTCATCCCTAACCCTAAGAATTGGCCATAAATTTAAATTGGGTAACAATTATTTGGTTTTACATGGATTCCCAAATCCACGTTGGCCTCCTAGTTTTGCACCCTGAAATAGCTAGGAGAGGTATATAAACAAAGTTACCTCCCACATTTTTGGATCCATCCATAAACATTCGTTCAAGCCCAAGCATTTATTATCTCAAGCGTACAAGGAACAAGAAGAAGCATTCAAGTGTTCTAGGCATTTCGTCCCACCATTTCCTTCATTATGGCAAGCTTCAACAACCTTCATGCAAGCATGTCTTTAATAATTTATTTTTAGGTTTTTTGTGGAGTCATGTTATTGCATCCACACTTGTGATCACATTTAAAGAGCATTTCATAATCAAGACATAATACATCTTGTTTCTCAAATCTATGTTTTTTAATATATTAGCATGCTTTCCTTTCAAGTACTTTTCATTTGAATTTTATGATTGATTCCAAAATTGGGGTTTGACTTAGGAAAACTCTTTTCTGCAATTATTTTTCCTATTTTTCTATGTGCAATAAATAGGCGGCACTTGTGCAGAAGAAACTACATAAAGGTAAATCAAGAGTAATAATTTGCAAGTTGTTTCATCAAAAAGTGTTAGGTCAAAGACGAGTTGACTCGCCCTTAACCCTCCAACTCACCCTTGACCTCCTATTTCGGGCTGAAATTTGGTTTACAGGTCAGTTATTATTTTTCTTCCCAGATCCGGTCCCAAAATTGGTTGCTCAATCCATAGTCTATATGTACATGCATGCAGGAGACTCTTTCTCTCTCCATCTAGCTCTAGATCTTGCATTTTCCAATTTCATTTGTTTAGTCGTTGTATGTAATAGTGAAGGATCGTCGCATCTGCCTAGCATTTCATCTCTCTTGAGGCCTAGTGGATCATTTCCCTTCCAATGTAAGAGGAGATATGCCTAAGGTTTAGCCTACTTTGTTCATGCATCCTAGTGAACACTATTTCCCACCTTACAATATTTATATGGAATACCTTTCAAAGTGATTCTCTTTCACCAATTTTTCAACCATGATGAAAAGCTTCCCTTCCAAAGACAAAAATTTGGAAATAACTACCTTTAAATCTAATAAATAATATGAATATCAAAAAATGAGAGCCTACATGGTGGTTTCTAATAGGCAATAGTAAAATAATATTGCAACAAACTTGCATATTCATTGGATGCATTCTTTACCATATTAATAATATTTGAAGATAATATTAAGCTTTCGCATATGCATGTAAGATGACTTATGCTTGGGTGGTCTCATGGAAATGGATAAGTCTATGTCATAGTATTCCATTAGTTGTGCCCCATTGGTGGATTGTAAATTATGTAATTTTCCATACTCCACTAGTAGGCTAATATATTTACATTAGAAATTATTGATATACCTTAATGAATGCGCTCATGATTATATAAAAAGTGTAGTGCTTGTTCGTTGTATGAATGATATTTGTATATGCCTAAAAATGGTCAAAGAGAAAACACAATTAAATTTTAAGCCATTTGGATTAATTAAACTAAAATTAATTAATTATGTAATTGAATTTACCATTTTATTACATAGCTCATTAATTAATAAAAGCCAACACATTCAAATATCATACATGGCTAATTTAATTAATTCATTTGAATTAATTCCTCCTAAAAAGTCTCACCTACCACTACATGACGAAAATCAAATTGACCAATAGGAAACAAGAACCAAGTGCACATGGATCACTCCAAGGTTTTTCTATCTTGACCATTCAGTCTTAAAAGGGAATCTTGTCTACCCAAAGGGGACACGTCATCAAACTTAACCTCAACTCGTACTTTGATCATGGTTAATCAAACTCACCACCCCCCCCTTCCCCCCACCTTGGGAAATCCTATAAATAGGATGCATAATTAGAGTAAAATCATCCACCTTCATATAGAGTAATTGCATAATGTTATTTTGGGCATCTACTATCATCAAAACAAAGACATAATGTCGGGTTGGACATCAACTTCCATCACACCATAGGCACAATGTTGGTTTGCATATCATTTCTTCATTTTGAGCATTGTTATAATGGAGGATTTGCATCATAATGTAGTGATTTTGATCATTTAGAATAGAATTTACATCATTTATCATAGAATCTTGCATCGTATTAAATTCAAATTTTCTAGGTTGTCACTTGAGGATCACAATTGTAGGTGAGAGCATAATTAAAGTCCCTAGAACTAGAGATCCATAGAATGCTCATGATTTGTTCTAATTAAATACCTGAACTAGTTTGTTTATCTTGATTTTGAATTGATTGGTCATATTAATGTTTTATGAAGGCTTGTAGTATTCAAATTACACAAACAATATTGTTGACCATTGTGCACACAGTGATGAGGTAGCTAGTGTGTAGGTGGTAATAAAGTGGTCAGGGTAACCATGAATGTGATGGTAGTGGGCATCCGTCTTCCTTCCTCATCCTCCTCCATGTGCATTGGCAAACACCTCCTGTACATGTCACATCAACCAACCACTTCTTTGTTAACGTCGTCTGTCCTCCATCCTTCGTCAACCAACTTTTGCCTCCAATCTCCAAGCATTGGCCCAAGTTAGATTAAAACTGAGGACAGTATAAAATTGCTCTTGCAACTACCGTTGCACTACGAGGTCAGCCCCCTTGCCAATATAAATGTTATTCTAACAATTAGAGTGGATTTATTTAATCAAGGTATCATTATTATTTTTCAATATATGACAATAAATGTAGGTTAACATAGAGGCTTGTATTATATCTTCACATTTATATGTATGTTATGTTTACTCCTATGGTGTCAACTTATTTTTATCACACTTTAACTCTCCTTTAAGCTTGTTTGAAGCACCTTTTGTAAATTCCATGTTGTCAATTTATTTTTATTGCATGTCTCTTTGAAGTTACTAGAAAGCATATTTTGCCCATGGGTTCTTATATTTCTTTTGTTGACATAATGATGACCTTAGTTGATACTAGTTCTTTGAACTTAACCTTGCATCCAACATGAAACAACTTACTTAAAATATTGGGCCATTTAAGTCATTTATTTAAAGGGGGTCGAGGACAAGAGTATTGAAATGCCATAATAATGAAAGTATGAGCATTGGAAGTAGTTGCATTAATTTTCTATACTCCAACTTCGGATACAATTAATGAAAAACTTCATCTATTTAACTACCTTTGTTGAATCATACATTGAAAAATATTGTGCCATTTGAGTCATTTCTTTAATGAGTGTTATCTTTTCCGGCGTTAAACACTTTTAAGGTCCATAATTTTTGAAGAGACTCCAAGTTGGTCCCATTTAGGGGATCAAGGACAAGAGTATTGAAATGCCATAATAATGGAAGTATGAGCATTGAAAGTATACTTCCACTTAGGAATATTATAATTATTTAAAAAACCATCTATTTAACTATCATTGGTGTATCATACATTGATTACTTTACTCTCAAACCAGTCAACTATTGTGATTCTTGGCATGGGGCATCAATGGTCGTATTATTATGGCATCTATACCACACCTTTTTTTGCAAGCATGTTTTATCATCTTTGTAAAAATTAGTGGGTGTGCACCTTTAAAAATTAAGACTATGCTTTGACAAGACATCGACAATCCATAATTTTTGAAGAGGCTCCAAGTTGGTACCATTTAGGGGATCAAGGACAAGAGTATTGAAATGCCATAATAATGAAAGTATGAGCATTGAAAGTATACTTCCACTTAGGAATATTATAATTATTGAAAAAACCATCTATTTAACTATCATTGGTGTATCATACATTGAGTACTTTACTCTCAAACCAGTCAACTATTGTGATTCTTGGCATGGGGCATCAATAGTCGTATTATTATGGCATCTATACCACACCTTTTTTTGCAAGCATGTTTTATCATCTTTGTAAAAATTAGTGTGTGTGCACCTTTAAAAATTAAGACTATGCTTTGACAAGACATCGACAATGTGAAGGAGATTAAAAATTTTGATTTTGCACATACGTTATAACACTAATAAAAAAAATTGAATCTTGATAAAAACAACAGGTTTGGATGTGTATACATGCATCAATGTATACATCTAATGAGGCTAACCTGGCACATTAAAATAAACCCACCTTACACATCAAAACAAGGCTGAGCTAATCAGCGCTTAAGCTAAAATATATTAGACTTTCGCTAGACAAGCATATAAACTCCAACATCTCCCCTTCAGCTCAACTAAGGAGATTGGCTCTTAACACTGTTGTGGCTCATCCCCCCTTATAGAATACATTTGAAGGTTGATCAAAGACCAAAAATGAAGAGATCCTTCAACATATACAAGGACATCAATGACTTCTTGAAGAGGACATGATATGCTAGGTAACTTTGAAATTCTTTGCTAATATATTCACCTCCTCATTCTAAACAAATAAATTGGATTCAGCACTCGCAATGGTTCTCAATGCAGCTTGATATCATCAAACTTGAGAAAGGATTCATTCTTTTGCTTGATATAGATCCATCGAACTCTGCAAAAATCATCACTGAATGTAATGTAGCATTTCGACACACCTAATGATGGTTTCTTCATACGTCCACAAGCATCTCTATTGAATGAGCCCTAAAGGAAGTGATGCACAATAAGTAGCTTTTATCAAAAACTCCTCTTGATGGTGTTTCCCAAACATACAACCATAACATAAACCACTGGGAGGATATACAGAAATCCCTGTCCATTCTATTATTTACCACATGGCACAGTACCTCATAATTGATGCAACCCAATCTATGCTGCTACAGTGTCGTCACCATCTACCTCAGCAACCAAAGCAATACATCAAGAAGTACAAAGAGAAATGATAAGTAACATTACCAATGGGAAGAGAGAAACTTAGCCCCTAAATTTTCCAAGCATGTTCTTTAAAATCTCAAATCTAAGAAGTGCAATTTATGTGCTTATGGCCCAATCTTTCACAATAGACACACATTCCTTGAAAAAAGGAAGCAACCAATTTCTTCTCTTGTAAAGAAGTACCTTGACCTTGATGTCTTTCCTCTTCTATTATGTTTCTTCTTGTGTACCAAATGAATTTCTTGAGCTATCTAGATATGTAAAGAAATTAGATTATTTCAAAAAAATGTGGCTCCTAAAGCAAATTCATGAAAAAGCCCTAAAAGTACAAGAACTCGATCCAAAAACAATCATAGGAAGCCGAACTTGGACTGTAGCTCCTGTTTTGCATATCCACAACTGCTCTTATAAATCACCAAAAATTTTGGAACAATTTGTAAGATATACATGATCCTTGAAATTTACAGTTTTCTTGGAGCCCTTTGGATTGAAATTCCTCCAGAATAAAATCCCACCTACTCTTATACCGTGTAGTTAGAAAGCATGCACCCTTAGGACCAAAGGGACTAAGCCTTAACAAGACAAGAACAATGTAAACATAGAAACGAAAACATATGAAGCTGCCCAAAGTCTTAACATTTTATTAAAGAACAATGGGTTTGGATATCTATATATACACAGTAAAATACATATGGAAGGAGGCTAACCTATGGAAGGCAGATATCCTAAAATGCATTAGGAGGTCCTTGGACAAGACTACAAACTCAAAAAAACTTGGCATGATGAAGCTTCTATTGTAATATTTTTCAATGTCATCCCTGTAAATGTGTGTTTGTCAGAATCCTTGGTGCAAACTCCTTTATGGTCAACTTCCATTAGCATGAGATATCTTCTATCAAACACTAAAGCAACGACTTCCTTGTTGCCAAATTCCTTGGTGTAAGGTGCTCGGTACAGCCTGTACTTGTATTAAAATTATTGGCATAGTCCCTTGTTAATGTTGAAGAAATGTGAAATTTTATAGTTCAAAAACAAAACCCTTACAGAAACCACATTGCAAGTTTTTATCATCTTAATCTCAACACTCGTTTATCTTCTTAAGAGATTTCATTTCTGTAGGTATATTAATTTATGAGGCATATTTACCTATTTTATCTTTGAAACTTGGATCTTCTATAGACATATTAGTTAATAAGAAGAATCAAAAGTTGGCTAGTTTTTTAGAATATTCCCTCACTGCCAACTCGTTTAGGGAAAAAAATGTCAACACATCTGTTAAAGAAAACTTACGCATTTTAAATAAGATCTTGATCTCAATTTGACATTATACTACGAACCTTATTTGATCTTGCAGCATGCTCCACTTAATCAAACGTTGCCTTCATACAATCATGAATTTATGGTCAATTAAAAACATTGACCATGCCAATGCTCAGCTATAAAATTTATGGAGGACTAATGTTGTAAACAAACAAAAATAATGTGCTCGTCTGAAATTATGCTCATCTTTGTCTGCATTTACCAAGTTCCCCTTAATGATGCTTCATGATGATGTGTCATTATTCAAATTATAGCTTCAGTTTGGGGCTTAAAGTTTTTTTCTCCTTTATCAAACCAACACAATTAGTCTCTCTGCTTTAACATATCGTTTTGTTCTTAGAAATTTGTTTGAGCACTCATATTCAGTATGCATATTAATAAAGCAGTGATTTTGACACTTCATTTTCCTATTTGACGGAGATCCTAGTCTTGGCTAAGTCTCTCAAATTCAATCAATTCTGAGTCTTCCATTGAACTTAGATTTCACTATCTCAGTGCCATCATAAAAGTAGCCTAATGGTCTGGCCTGATTCCTGACTGAAAGACTTGCTTCAATCATGCACCCTCTGAACCAACGTCCTGACTTCTTGCTTTACCAAATGGGCACATCTAACTTTTCCAAGAAAAAAATATTAAGAATCATAAAAAGGAAAAACCTACTCAATCTCATTCTTGGTTATTGTTCAGTCCGTCAGTGTACATGCAGAACCACCAATGTTGAAACATAAGTTTTGCAATGCAACAAAGTTCTAATGATTTAAAAAGGGGGAAAAAATGTAAGAATAATGCTCATGTATAATTAGCTTCAGAATGATTAACACTTCAAAAATGCAGATTACATCATTCAGAAGATGCCTGGCATACAGGCAAATAATAGGTATCCAATTGCCAGTATTTCCGCCTGATGCCCTCCCATGCTTTTTCTTCCAAGCAATCTTTTACTGGTAAGGGGATGAACTGAGTAGTATAACCTATATTTGCAAGCTCAAGTGCAACTAACTGACAATAAACTACATGAAAAAATGCATTATCTGCACAAAGACCGTTGAAAAAAGAATAAATGCCTTCACCCTTCAGTAATTTTGGAAGATACTGGTGGAACTCCTTCATATCTTCGTAATACTCCCCATATGTATCAAAAAATATCCCTGCATGAAAAGATCATTTACCAAGAATCAAACAGCTTACAACTTTTTTGTTATTAGAGGTGACGGTAAGGAGGTTCCACCAGACAATTCAGAATTAAGCTTTCACATTTATTCCCAAAAAAGAAAATTATTTGTTTGTCAATGCAAATAAACAAAAATTCTTTCATTCATATCTACAATTTCATAATTGACAAGCTATTTTCCATGTAGAGATCAGAAATGTTTCGACTTCATGAGATATGAAATAGTTAAAATCAAAAGTTGTGCTTAATCACAAGCTAATACAGTTTGTCATGCCATATCCATACAATCAAATGTAACTCTTTCCTGTAGGTGACATATTTGAACTGTAACAAAATGCAATAAGTAGCTTTCTTAAGCTACTTCCATAATCAGGAATTTTTTTCGTGAAATTATTTTGTTGGCTGAATATTTTGCAACCGACAGTTTTTGGATCAATCACAAACTAGTAGTTTCAACCATAGTAGCAATAATCGTGATTGAATCGCAAGTCGGCACCTGCTCCGATTTTTTCCCAATTTAATATGTAAAAATCGTTGACTTGTGGTCAATGATTTTTTGATTTTTTTTTTTGTTTAATCGCCAAAAATCGCAATTAATCTGCATCATACGATTTTTTCGGGTGCCACGAAAACCCTAGAGATTCAGCTGGTGTTTGCGAACAGGTAACAAATCATATTTCAAGGGTTTCCTTACACTAATTTCATAGTTCAAACTTCGTAGCAGATTTGGGAGTGGAGTTGTGAGGAGTCTTAAGATAGTATTAGTAGATTAAATGTATGTAGTTCAAAACTTCAAACTTCTATAGAGTTTCTGTGACAGAAATAGAGAGCTGGGCGTGAGTCCCTTGTCGTTTGGGGATTGTATTTCCCATCGTTGCTGGAGGAGTATACAGAGCTAGGTCGCAGCTATTACCAGGAGTGTGTGGAGTTTATTACTGTTCAATGGTA